>ML776575.1:176904-217532 GCA_009831015.1 Picea engelmannii | reverse complement strand
GGGTTTCAGACCTTGAGGATGCAGAGGCATCGGTGGAACTCCCTTGGACTCCGGATTGAGTCAGGGAGTGGGCTATTTGAGTTGTTTCATTTACAGTGATATTGTGTGGTTTTGATGATATGCTATTGATTTTATGATATGTCATTGACATGATCTGACATGATGGTTGATGATGCAGGCTAACGATAGCTTACCAACCAGACTCACATATGGAGTAAAGGGGCCACACATGAGTTCCAGAGAGATTGAGGGAGAGGGGTGGACAACAGCCCTGCCACAACCTATTAGCACTCTCGCCGTGGCTCGAACTGTAGGTTAACGATTGCCTAGTTCGAGAGGATCCACGATGCCATGAGGGAAGACTACGACAGTTGCTCATGATGATTCTAAGGGGCGCGCAAGAAGGCGAGGGCCTTATTCCTTAGAGCCCTTAGTCTCCCACAAGTTCACCTGGCGGAGTGTTGACTCCAGGGGTTATAGAGTCTACCAATCCGTCAAGACAGTGAGTGGCACCCTTGGAGCACGTGGTGCATCCTGAAGGGCACGTCGCGCAAATAAATACAAGTCAGCGAGTGGCACCCTTGGAGCACATGGTGCATCCTGAAGGGCACGTCGTGCAACAGAAGAAAATGAGGCGAGTGGCACCCTTGGAGCACGTAGTGCGTCCTGAAGGGCACGTCGCATGGATGATGATGATGAGACAACCTAGATTACCCTGAGACCTTAACTCCTGATAAAATTCTTAAAACGACTCCCCAAATTAAATTGTCGCCCTGTTCAAATCAAAAACATCTCTAAGTTAAATTTGACAAGCCCTAAGAAAATATTCTATAAAAATAAACCTAGGGCGTCAACTAAAACCCTCCTAGGTATAAATTAAAGTCTTCTTAAAAGTAAAGGGGGCAAAGAAATGAGGAAATTAAATTAAGTGAATACCCATGGCTTTTAAATGATGAAGAAGAAATACAATTTATTAAAATGTGAGAGTATAAAAGATAGGAATTTAAAACATATTGAAAAGATTTAAAAACCGCTTTTATCTTTGAGTTCAAAAATAAAAATAACAAGAGAGGATTAAATAATAGAATTAAAGAGACTAAATTAAGGAGTAATTTAAGGAGCAAATTAAGAGTAAATTAAGGAGTAATTTAAGGAGCAAATTAAGGAGAAAATTAAGAGTAAATTAAGGAGTAATTTAAGGAGTAAATTAGGAGTAAATTAAGGAGTGATTAAGGAGTGATTTTTGAGGAAGTGAGGGATTTGAGTCTTTTAAATATTAAAAAGAAATTAATTATGGAGAACCATAGGGATGAGTGACACTTGGATGGCGGAGAACGTTTAGAGGGTTGTCATTAAAAATTAATTAATTAATGAATTATGAATTAGGTCAGTCTCAAAATTCTATAAAAGGAGGGGAAAGGAAGGAAGAAAGGGGGAAAGGGTTAGCGTAACGTTACGCTGCCGAGATGTGGCTTGACGGGTTGCTTGTGAGGAGTTGGGTTTATCTCAGCTATGTTGGAGTGGTAGCTCAGCCGTGGAGGCGAGCTGAGATGCTACTCTATCTCTGGTTCTTGTGTGGCCCCTTTGCGGCTCGGGGGGCTAAGGGGGAAGTAGAGTACCCCTAGCGTTTGGCTAGGAGGTATTGGTGAGCCTTCTACGGTCGGCAAGCAGGATGCGGCACGGAGCGCGGGACGCGGAACGGAGCGCGGGACATCTTCCAACGTGGCGTAAGGCAAAGGTACGATTTTAATTGGTAAAGTAGAAAGCGTTTTATATTCGACAAATTATTGTTATTGGTGATAATATGATGAGATTGTTTGGCATTATATTTTGCAATTTCGTTCAGCAATGATATTGTAGAGTTTGTTTATCTTTTGATCATGTATCACTTGGTTATGATGTCATGTGTTTTTGCATTGATATGAATTATGTGATGTTGTTAATCTCTTATTTCTTTAAAAAAAAAAAAAACGTTTCCTATCGTACTTTGCTATTCATAGACATAACGAAGGGGTCGTTACATACAGAGTTGAAGGAAATCAAGAAGAAGGTGAATGAACCTGTTTGGGAGTTTGATCAAAGGTTTAAGACTCTGATAGGTCATTTAAGTTTTTAGATCGCAGAGGAACAAAATAAGGAAAGGTTCATCACTACCCTCCTATCACATATCAGAGTTCCTCTGATGCAACAGAAAGTTGCTTCGTAAGCTGCAGCATTGGAGATTGCCATGAAACTAGAAGCAGCCCCTGTAGAATAATCCAGTCCAGGTATTAGACAGATCTTAAATCAATTAACTAGTTTATCTTTACAGGTTGAAGATATGAACAAGGACAAAGGAAAGGAGAAAAAAGAAGATATCTGGTGTATCAAATGTACATCAGAGGGACATGAAAAGGAGCATTGTCCTTTCTTTAATGAATACTTGGACTCTAGAGAATATAACCCTTTGAAGAAGGCTAATCTACCATGGTGTGAGATATGTAGAAATAGACATCGCCCTGGTGAATGTTATTACATGCAGAAATATGTCTAGACACATACCAATATTTACTGAACATTCTGTAAATATGTGGGGCATGATGAGAAGGACTGTAGGGATTATGATCTCATGCATGAAAGGTAAAGGGATACATATAGAATTCAAGGATAAATGCGGTCAGAAGGAAACATTGGGTAGTTCAATTCCCCATGAAGAGGAAAATTCAACCCTCATGGTGGATTCAGAGGAAGAGGATGAGGAGGAGGAATGGGTCGAGGTTAAGGTCAGATAATTTGCTATAACTGTTCCCAGCCAGGAAATTTGGCTATGGATTGTCATAACCCTTGTACTACTTGCAACTATTGTAATTCATTTGATCATTTCATTGAAGACTACCCAGTATTGCTAGCAAAACTTAAGACTGTGCACATGCTTCCTTTAGTGAGTTTTCGCATGACAATTTTTTCCCAATTGTATAATTTTTGCCTTTTGAAATGCATTTTGGTGTTGCAGGTGAACTAATTGTTGTTGGCCTTGTTGTATTTATGTAACCATTTGTGTGCAATATTGCAGATGAAATTTCAGTGATAAAAACAAAGTTAGAAACGAAATTGAATAATGTGAAAGACAAGCTCACTTCAGAGTTTGAGGAAACCACGAAAGTGGTTGATTCTCTCAACGTAGAAAAACTAAACAAATCTATGCAAACACAAATATATGAGATGAATTTTGAGTTTGAGAGGAGGATGTAGACCCAATGGGACACCCATGTTAGATATTTGGAACTAGAAAGGCAAAAGCTAAATACAAATTTGGAGGAGAACATTACATCAACACTCACTGTAGAGGCGATCAAGGCCCAAGCATTAGAGTTAAATGAGAAATTTGCAGATGAGCATAAAAAATTCCTCAATCTACACAATAATGTACAGGTTGATCGAGATGATCAACTCATACTGCAAGATGAGTTAATATAAATTCAAGGGTGATATCAAAATCAAATGAGGCCTTTGAGAAAATCCTCAATTGTAAATAAATGCATAACTCACCCCCTACTACACTACCATTGCATTCTATTAAAGAAAATCTCAAATATAATGTTTTCTTTGACACTTGGAAACACTTCTTGAAGAATATGCAGGTTTCCCAAAAAGTAACGACTAACACCTGCATGGAGCTATGGAGTAGCTGAAATGATATCATGAAGGAATTTGGAATGCAACCAATCCTCCCCATCGATGAAGAAACACCTTCCTCTACAAGAATTGTTGAGGTAGAGGAGCACAAGAAAAGTATCCAAATAAGCATTCAAAGTTTAACTTAGGTAGAAAGATAATATTTGGAATAACATCTGTTAAGACCTACTAGACTCATCGACACAATCCAACACTTTGTAAAGACACAATGAAGGAGTTACAACAAGAAGTGACCTCTAAATTTTGCAATGGATAATTAATCATTGAAAAATTACAATCATGCAAGCTTGAGGACATAATGAAATATTATTCCCTCTAGGAGAAGTATTAAGATCGGGTGCAGGGGTTGAGTAGTTCATGATGATGGAATTTTGTAACTATCCATGAATGAGGGATTTTTGTTTTTGGATGTAGCTAAAAAATATTTTTACTACAAGTTAATTGGAACCAGAGACATTTTTAAGATTGCGGTGCTAATATGTATGAAATATATTTTTCTATTGATGCATGTTTATGTCTCTTATATGTGAATATTGGTTTCATGAACTACTTCTGAACTATTTTTATATGTTTAGAATCACCATATTTTTCACTCTAAGTGCAACGATAGTATGATCAGTTTAGCGAATTTAATTTTTTGTTTCTAACTCTTTGTATTGTTAAGATTTCATGTGTCTTGCTTCTGTGAATTATTTCTATGGAAGTAATACAAACATTTCACTACACTTATACTTAATTTTCTCTTGATCAGGATACGTTATAACATAATAGAATAGAACTGTATCTTAGGATTGTAGTTAATCATCTTAGCATAGAAGTAGTTATTTATAATTTTAATTCATATGAGAACCTTCAGTTCTAAGATTCATATTTCAGATAACATATTAGTTAAATTGGTAACGAGGCCAAAATTTGGTCGAAAACGCTATCCCAAACGAGAGTGATTCTAATTGGGACCTTTCGTCAGGAACTCTCCCTCACCTTCTTGATAGGCCATTTGGACCCATAAAAAAAAATGGGGCTGGAAGGAGGGCCATAGAACTTAATGGTTGCAAAGAGAAATATAAACCCTTCCCATTATATTCCGCACGTTAGGACTTCCTTATCCAATGATTCCCATACACCTTATTCTGAGCATGCTACACTTCCCTCATCGTATGTTGTGAATACACTGGCTCTAGCCAGTACTCAACGTGTTTCTACTCATCCCGAGTCCTCATTTTTTTCACCTCAATCCCGCATATCAACCCTCCTAGAGGTTAACACCATTATGAGGTAATCCTAGGAACATGTGAACCACACATTAACTAGACAACTAAGAAGATAAATGGGACAACTCCCCATTGACTATTCACTACCTCAGATGCAGGAAGATCCTCACAATGAATATCCCTTATTTATCGATCCTTACGGGTATCAAGAAAATCCCTCTATCAATACCCTCGGATATCATGTACATCAAGACACACCAAGTTTTGAAGAGACCTATGATATTGAACTTGAATGTTACATACTCACTGGTGGTGTTGGTGGTATACCTCCCTCTCCTCATAAATCCCCACCTCGCACACCCAGAAATGAGTCAGAAGAAGACTCTAAGGAAGAAGAGGAACACGAAGGTCAACTTGAAAACAACCCACTCCAAATAATCTTGTACCAACCTCCAAACATGGCTAGGTATAATTCTAATCAACATGCCCCTCCCTATCATCCTTGGTTGGTTCTTGATGTAGTCATTGTACCAGGAATTGTGCATGACATGCCCAGACATCCTGAGAATGTTTTACCAAAATTTGACCCTAACAGAAAAGATTTGGTTGAATACCACATTAAGAAATTCTTACTTTCAGTAAGACTCCAAAGCATTAGGCATGAGGATGTCATATGTGGATTTTTCCCACTTAAATTTGAGAACATATCCTCTGGATGGCTCTTCTCTTTAGAGGAAGCTTCCATCACTATCTGGAGAATGTTCGAAACTATATTACTTAGGAAGTTTGGAAAAAATAAAACACTAGCAGCTCTAGTCCTAGAACTATCAAGAGTCAAAATGGATTCTAAGGAACTAGTGAATGATTATAGCCAATGCTTTCTTACTCTACTAAGACATATCCCTCGAGCCTCCAAACACGTTGAAGACGTTTCTATCGAATTATATAACTCTAATCTACCTATGTCCATGGAACTTTTTGTTGAGAATGTTGAAACATCCTCCTTTGAAGAAGCCTTCCAGGAAGCCCTTAAATTTCAAAAGAACATGATAAGTTTAAAAGAAAATCTCATAGCATAATCATCCAAAGAGAAAGGTAAAAATAAATAAATTGTGTTCAAACCCCCAGAAGAGAAGAATAATTATGATTCCATGGAAATGGACACTATTCATAGGATTGTTAAGAAACTCTCCAATGAGTTGATCGATTTGAAGAAGAGTGGCGGAGAAGGATATTCTAGCCAAAATAAATTATTTAGGTTCCCTCCTAATAAACAAAAAACACTCCACCAACTAATAAAACCAATCCTTCTCAAGAAGATGGAATTAACATGGAAGATATTTTACAAGCTATGCAAACTTGGGCAACAAAGAATATGACTGAAGTCAAGGAGGAAGAAGAGCATAATCAAGAACAACAAGAAAAACCCTAGGAGCCCAAACAAACCGAAGAAAAACAACTGAATTCTTTATGGGATATCACTTATGGGGGAGAGCAAGAGGAAATATAGGAATTACACATGTCCCAAAATGTTGTAACTACAAGAAGTGCCAGCAAGAAGACCCTAGAGGACACCCCGAGTAATTCTAATCCTTCTACTTCTACCACATCCAGTACCAAACAAGCATCTTCTTCATCCAAGACTACTCCCAATCCTTCCAAAACCAAACCCTCTGACCACAAAGCATTTAATCAAGCACCCAAACCTAATGCTTCATCCATGCCCCTAGCCAAGATGGAATATGATTTCCTAGAAGATATGAAGAATACTAAATCCAAAATTTCCCTATTCGAGCTTATCAAGATTCCACAAATTCAAGAAAATTTTATTAAAACTATGCAAGGGAAAACTTCCATTGGCACTAAAGAAATTAATGATGGGGAGGAAAAGGGAACGACCAAGAAAATATCTTCTAGAAACAATACTCCATATAAGAGTCAAGTAGCCACGAATGCATCCATAACCGGATAGACGTCTAGATCTACTACCCTGCCATTCCTCATTACTTTTGAAATCCTCAATAGAGATGTTCATAACTGTATGGTAGAGTTGGGAGATTCATCTAATGTCATACCTCTCAAATTCTGTGAAAAGCTTGATGTCAAACCGAAACAATCTAGCATTCATATTATTCAATTAGATAGAACTCGAGTCAAAGTTATTGGGAAATTAAAAAAAATTAATCATGATGTCTGTTGATCCTAAAGTTCATCAGACTATTGATATAAGTGTACTAGACATACCTGATAATTATGGCATGCTTTTAATTCGGGATTGGTCTTCTATGCTAAATGGTTATTTTTCTACTCCCTTGTCTCATACGTGGCTTCCTTACAATGTTAAAATGAATCAAAACATAATTGACAAGGAGAGATATATGAAGCATGTATTTATTGACCTGAATGAACCAAATGAGCCAGTAATGTTTAACAACTCAATTTTGGGTAATTACTCATATGAGATGTTTTTTGGGAATTACACATCTGAAACATCATCTTTTGCGGAATCTAACACACAATATGAAATCCTTCATTGCACTCAAATTGTTGAGCCCAGTTGTACTATAGCAGACCAGACTAACATTTCCTCTAGTGTACAACCTAACATAATTTCTAGGGATATATTAGAGGTTCTCATTAACTCTACAAACCCCACTAACCCAAAAAAAAATTAAAATTTGAAATTAGTCGTTGAAACGAAGAAAGGGGATCCTCACATGAAGAAACTATTTTTTTATGGATCCAAATATTTTGAAGGTGCAGGTGTTGGTTGCATACTGAAATATACGAGAGGAAGGAAAACATTACACGTAGACTAGAATTCCAATGCACCAATAATACTGCCGAATATTAATCTTTATTACAAGGATTAAGAAAGGTAGCAGATTTGAAAGATGAGAAAATTATGGTATTTGGTGATTCTAAAATTGTCATAAGACATGTAAGAAACACCATCCATTGTCTTTCAAGTCATTTGGAACATTATCAGTCAGAGGTATGGGAACTAATCAAGTAATTTGTTGCATTTAATATTAGTTTTGTTCCTCATTCACTAAATTGTGATGTTGATTTGCTAGCAAATGTTGCATCCAGATTAGTACCTTCGGATGGATTGATGTCTGACACTTTCTCTGTTGAAGTTTTGTACATGCCTTCAATTCCTGACAACATCACTAGTTGGAGAGTATTTGACGATGACCAACAACATATAATATTCTTACACCTCAAAGATACCTTCAAAGACTCTATTATAGATGAATGTTAGCATGATCCAATGGTGAATTATGACACTACTAATCAATCCCAACCAAGAATTCCATAAGGTTCAACCAACAATATCCCCAAAAATGTAGTTAGAGTGGAGAATCTTTATGATCTACAAGACAATTTCAAGAAAGAAAAAAACTACAAAACCAACATCTCATCAATGAACTTTGAAGTGATAAATATGGGAACGAGGACTACACCTTAGAATATTAACTTGGAAAATGATTTTTCTCCTAAAGAAAACAAGCTTACATCAAACTATTAAAGGAATATAAATACATCTTTGCATGGACATATGAAGACATCAAGATGTGTGACAACAAAATCATACAACATGTTATTTCAATGGAGCCTCAAACAAAACATTTTCAACAAAATATGAGGAAGATGCATCCCAGTCTTGAGCATCAGGTCAAAGCAGACCTGAACAAGTTGTTAGCTGCTAAGAATATATTCTTTGTCAGACATACTCAATGGATCTCTAACATGGTACTAGTGAGGGAAAATAATGGATATATAAGGCTATGTATTGATTTCAGGAATGTGAATAGAGCCTTGGAGAAAGACAGCTACCCAGTTCCCCGTATGGAGAAAATTTTGAAATGTGTGTTCGTATCTGAAATGCTCTCCCTTTTAGATGGTTTTTCTGGCTATAATAAATTCCAAGTTTCCCATGATGATCAACTAAATATTTTATTTCATACTAAATGGGGAACATATGCTTACAAGAAGATTTCATTCGTCGTGATCAATGTTGGAGAAACTTTCCAAAGAGATATGGACATTTCCTTCAGAGGATTGCTTGGAGAGTTTGGTGTAGTATATCTATATGATGTCACTATTTTATCTGGGGATTAAAAAGACCATATAACCCATTTGAGGAAAGTATTCAATAGGTTCAGAAGATATGGTGTTTCTCTCAATCCTAAAAAAAATGATTTTGCAGTTGATGAGGGAAAATTGTTAGGGTTCATAGTTTCTAAGCATGGTATGTGAATCGAACCTAAAAGAACTGAAACTATTTCCAATATTCCTCCCATCATAACAAAAAATATATGTAGTCCTTCTTGGGGAGAATAAATTTTGTGAGAAGCTTCATCCCTAGCTTTGTCGAAACAGTAAAACCCATGCAAGACATGATAAAAAAGAATGCGGAATCCAAATGGGAATCTAAAGAAAATGAATATTTTGATAAGATCAAATAAGACATAACACAAACTCCTACTTTACTAAGTCTTGAATTCAGTCAAGAGTTCATTCTCTACACCTTTGCTTCTGACATTGCATTTGAAGTTTTTCTAACACAGAAGAACCATGAAGGGGGTGAATTCCTTGTGTATTTTATGAGTTTTGGTTTACAAGAAGAAGAATTAAACTACCCAAAAGTGGACAAGAAAGCCTATGTTGTATTCAAATCTATAAAACACTTCAGGTCGTTCTTGCCCAAATCAAAGAAAAAGGTTATTGTTCTTTATCCTGTTTTCAAGAACCTCTTGGTACAAAAGGACCTGGGAGAAAAAAGAGCTAATTGTATAACAACCTTACAATAATATGAACTAGAGATTAATCCTACCAAGATTTTGAAAGGTCAAGGGTTTTTTAAACTGGTTGTTGAATCAACATGCGATGAAGTACAAGAAGATGCATTGTATCAGGATCAAGAACTTTTTGAAAAACAAGTTTTCTACATCCCTGTTAACTCTGACCAATGGTATTATGAAATGAAATATTATTTAACACACAGGTTAGCCCCAAATTATTTATATCCCAAGAAGAAGAGAGCCCTTAGAATAAAATCATCTTAGTATCATCTCATCTAAGGAATGTTATGTAGAAAAAATTATGATGGTGTTTTTCTGAGATGTCTCGAGAAAAGGGATACTGGAAACATATTGTATGAACTTCATAACAAACCAGCTGGTGTAAATTATGGTAGAGACACCATTTCTCACAAAATCCTTAGAGATGGATATTACTGTGCTACATTGTTCAAATATTCTCACACACATGTAAGGAAATGTCATGAATGCCAAAAGTCATTTGGGAGAGAAAAGAAGGTTGCATTCCCCTTACAACCTATAAATATTGAACGACCATTTCAACAATGGGGTGTGGACATGATTGGGGAAATAAATTCCAACTCTTCCCAAATGCACAAGTACATCTTAACATATACTGACTATTTCACTAGATGGAGCGAAGAAATTCACTTGAACACCATCAATGAAATCAGGTGACATCATTCTTTGAATCTCATATTATCACCAGGTTTGGAATTCCTTAATCATTAGTTTTTGATAATTCCAAATACTATTCTTCTTTGAAGTTAGTTGAATATGATCTTGAACGAAACATTAAATTCAAATATTCAACAAATTATTATCCATAGGGGAATGGGTTGGTAGAGTCAACTAATAAAAACCTCATCAATATTCCCAAGAAAACTGTCAACGGTCATCAAAGGAATTGGCATCTATCCCTCCAGAACTCCTTTTGGGATAACATAGTAAATCCCAAGTCGTCTATTGGTAATTATCCTTTCTTTTCATTATATGTACAAGAAGCCACTTTGCCTACCCATACCTTTCTACCCTCATTACAACTTGATCAATCTGTCCAAGACCAAGCTTACCCAGTAATGCAAGAGAGATTGGATATGTTGTTAAAACTAGAAGAAGAAAGGGAAAAATCGAAGATGAACTTAATACACCATCAAAAAATAATCAAAAAATGGTTTGAAAAAAAATTAATTTTTAGGAGGGAGATCTTGTTCTCAAATGGGACAAAGCTAATGAGTTGAAAGGAAAACACACAAAATTTCAAAAGTTATGGTTAGGACCTTATCTAATTCACCAAAAAATAGGGCCTGGAACTTTTAGACTTAAAACATTGGAGAGATATGAGGTGGAACTCCCTATCAATGGCCAAATTCTCAAAAGATACTTCTCTTGATCACCCATGATGATATAGATTTGTACATAGTAGATGTTTTGGCTATCCCTTTCCTTTTTTCTGCAATTTTTTACTTCAGTCAAACTTCTTCTTTCTTTCTTTCTTTCGTTTCCTTTGTCTGAACTTTCCTTTTGTCTTTTTCAATATTGAATAACTTACTATTCACCATTTCAAACCAATCTTCTTCTTTCACAATAGAAACCCAAGGATATTTTATCGAGTGAACACATTTCTCTGTAAATTTATTTTCATATTGAAGTAATCAAATTACCTTGTGATCAATGCTTATCTAGATAACTAAGGGTCATACCTAAAAGAGGAACTAGCTTACCTATGTCAAAACAAAGCTTTGAACCTGTAAACTCAATGTATTTATGTAGTTCACAATAGTTATCATCAATTATGTGACCACTCTCATGGCATGCCTATGTTTCACTCAAGTAGAGAAAGGTCTTTAATTCAGGTGTCTTCTACATAATTCTAGTGATTCCCCTCTAAATATCCCTAAATATAAATTCATTTATGACCCATGATGATTGAGACTAGCATACCAAATTAACTCTTGTATCACCTTGCTTCCTCTTCACCCTTATTGTAAAAGAAATACATAAATTACATATCTAAAAGGTGAATGCAGAAAAGTTGAATCATCAGGAAGTTGAAAGCACTATTAATAGTGTGGGAAATACAAGTAAAATCGTTGGGGATATGGACGCTCGCTGGCAGCGGGGATATGCTTGTATGATACCAAGGAAACTTCATCAGGGCTATGGACACCCACTGGCAGTGAAGACATGCCGGGAAAGAGAAATGAGGAAAACACTTCATTTTATAAATGGTCAAGAAACACTCCTATATAGTGTCCATTCCCATGTAATCCTTATGGATGTAAAGAAAAAAAAATATCCCATTAATTTTCACAAGAATTATGTTGAAGATCACTTGTAATAGGTCATTTTTATGCCTTTTTCTCAGGCTAGATGATGTGGGGTCCATAATCTGTGCACTTTAAAATACTATTTAAATATAAAATTGTACACTGATTTGCTTGAAGTCATTTTTTTTTATATTAGAGATAACTGGTTCTTCCCAATAATTCGCCATTTATTGTGGCTCACCCCCACAGCAACCCATTTTTTGAGAAAATGGATTCCCCCTGCTCCAATTTTTTTTACAGGGCACTACGTTTATATTTCATTGAAAATGTATTGGCATGGAGAAGTTATTCCATTTCTTATATAGTCTATGATCCTGTTCTCTTTTGGAAATCCGTTAGTCACACTCATACAATGGTCCCCTTTGCTACACCAATCAACCCTCTTGCTCTAGAATTCACTATTTCATACACTTGTTGTAGTCACCCAAAACTTGTTTTCTTAACCTGCTTGAGGAATCCCACTCATGCACTTTCTATCCTAAGTCTAGTTGGAACCAGAACGACTCTCATACTGATTACATTCTGACAAAAACCTTTTCGACGGTCTCATAAGAAAGGGTTCTATCATAATCATCTTTGTTGGAGTATTTCTCCCCATGCATAACGCGAGACTCCAATCCTTACACTCCAATAACCCGGGTGTATAGAGTTTCCTCTGTGTCCCACATGGAAATTAATAGATTGTCTGAGACATAACCAATATGTACTAAAAAAACATCGAGTCGACAAGACCCATTCGACCATAATCTCATGACGTGGCTCTTTAGGATTAGTCATCCCTAAATTTTTGGATTCTTAGACAACTTGATTTTCTTTATATTTGAAATGACTCACTTCCCATGATATAGAAATAATATTCCCTTGATACCATCCCTATCGGATTTCTAACATTCACTCAATCTGCTCGAATTTGAATCACCAAGTCTAACATTATCATTTGCATCCTTTTTAGCTACCCATGGTCGACATGAAAACCCAGAAAAAGGGAATATTCCTTTGATGACATGCCATTGGGATATTCTTTACCTGTATACCGATGATCTCCAACACCACGAATCAAATAGGCCCCACCTTTCTGAAATCTATGCTTATGTCATGTTGGCACATGAATCTAGGAAAGAGAGAATATACCTTTGATACCCCTCCTATCAGAGTATGAATTGATCCATAAGATTTCCCACTCCAACACCACGACTTTGATAGTTGTCTTTTCAAGTCTAGGCCACTCAACGAATTCGATACACAGATTTGGGCTATCTCCACTCTTAATTTTCATTAATGACAGAGATTGTGGGAGGATTTTGAAAAGGACCTCGTACACAGGTGATTTATTATGCATTTAGGTGGGATTTAGTACATATTAATTGGCACTAAACCCTCATTTTACAAAATATCTTCCTCAGTAAGCTTGTAAAATTCCCTTTCGGTTTTGATTTTCTCAGTGATGCTCTCAGGACATTTTCTTATCTCAATTGTAGGTATTACATTTTCTTTTTAAATGGATTGTCTTTTTACAGTTGTCGCATTAATTTCCCTCGATTATTTCTTATTTTAACTTGGTGATGTAGTACTTGGACAACAATTTATCATGGCTAGCCAAAATACTAGAGGAACTAAAGGCTTTGTCTATTTCCAGACGGCCTTCACGCCTGAAACGTCTTCTCTCCAAGAGGAGGTCATGGTAATAGACACTACCCATCACATTGGTGAATACCATACACTCGAATTTGATGAGATATATCAGATATTCAACACTGGATATTCTCCTCCAGAAGACGAAAACCTGGAAGCATACCAGAACATCCAAAAATGTGGCATTCATTTGATTGCTACCCGACCAACCATTTTTCCCTACAATGAGGCAACACAATGGTGTTTCAAACAGTTAAAACCAAGCACGGTGACTATCATAAGAAAGTAGGGGAAGTGAATCACATCCATAAAGCCTGAATAAATTGACCCAAGGTACCACTTTCCCACTCCTACATGTGCTCTCAATGAGCCATTCTTAAAATATTTCACTCATGGAAACAAAGGGCCAGCTAAGTTGATGATGCATTGGTGGGTAGATGAGGATGATACACTTAAACAGGGAAAAAATTTGGTCCCCACCCAGAGACTCAAAGCACCATATAAAATGTTGATCGTTATGCGAAGCCGACTGTATGGTGAGGAGAAAAGAACACACTTTCAAACAGATTGGCTACCACTAACACATACCATTTTCAAAATAGGACAGGTGTTCAATTGGAAAGACATCTTGTCTTTCAATGTATTTCTTCACATGAAAAATATTCCAGGTATGAGAATGCCATGCTTTTATGTGTTTTCCTACCTAATTGATGCCATTTGTTCCTCTGTACAATTTACTGAACTCGGGTAGAACTGGGACCAGAAACAAACCCCTATACATGTGTATTTCTCTAAGTTATGGAGCATAAATTACTGAAGAAATTTTTACGACATATGTAACCATTTCCTTTCCCCCTCTATACCCTATTCTTTTTGGGTTTCCAAGGCACAAGATTTCAATTGAATTTAGGACTAGGATGAAAGGGATAGAAAATTGGCTTTTATTAAAATATTACTCATACATCAGGGTCTATAGCACCACTCGGACCCCACACCTTTTACCCTACTTTCTCCCAGATCATTTTCTAATGAGATAAATTTCTTACCAGACCATGGGGTCAGGGGTCACCTCACTGTTTCTGAGTAGCAACAAAAATCTTTGGCTTGTGTTTCCAGTCCACATAGGGAATTACACTATTTATAATGGCCCTCATCCAAGAAAAGATGGAGATTCCCTAAAATATGTGTTCCTATGTACAGGAGAGACAAAAGTCCATGATCTACATGATCTTGTAATCATCCATGTCAAATCTATGGGTATCATTGATTCTAACATCCACTTGGTTGATTTTGAGGAAGATAGGTTTAAGGGATTCCTTTTCTATGAAGAGGCCTTACAAAAGTTACCCAATGACGTTACTATATAGGAAATCAAAGTTGAACAAGAAGAATTGAAGTGGGTAACAATTGAGCATTTCCAGAGAATTCTCTAGGAATATCATGACAATTCGAACATCAAAGAACATGAAAAGATCAAGAAGGCATAAAAACTATAACAAAAAAGTCTTCAATATGAGGAAGAATACAAAAAAAGGAAAGCTGAAAAAGAAATAATTAAGAGAGAAAATGAGCTCAAAGAGGAACAGGTTTCCCTCCAAAAGAATAAATATGAAGAGGAGGCTAAGAGATTGGTCAATGAAGCAGTGGCCAAAATACTGGTTGATGAGGCAGAGGCCAAAAGACTAGATGAAGAGACTGAGGCTCAAAGGAAAGTAGAAGAGATGTTGAAAAAATGACAATCACTAAATCTGAGTAAGACTCCAAGCACCCCATCCATGCCCAATTTGGGTATTGTAACATACCACCTCAAGACTACACTCTCATCAATGTCATCCTAGGTGATTCTTATTTCTCTTCTCAGGCTCTAAATTTTGAAGCTTCTACAGTGGCCATTGGATATTATTGTTATAATGACAAAACCAAAAGCATTGAGAAGAGATCAAACAAAAGAAAGAGAGGGGAATCCATAGATTCTAGGTCAGTTGAAGGGAGAGTTGTAGAATGGAAGGTTGGGGCTGACCCAAAAGAGAATGTTGTTCATGCAACCTCTGTTCTCCATGCTTTCACAGGGATGAACGCCTCATGTTTTATTGAAGTGACCAACGCCTTAATCTAGGCCAAGACCATGATGTAACACACACACACTACGGGAACTAATTTTTTTTGGCTTTTTCTTCTTTTCTCCAAGGAACAAAATCCCCAAATTTCTATGGGGCCTAGTGTAGGCCCGACCTTCCCTTATCCTTACCCATGTGATCGTTGGCTATGATCACAGGCCTTACCAAAGAGTGCTCCCAGCTTTCGCAATTCGGGAAATCGTGATGCAAGCGTCCCCCTGCTCTCTGTTCTTTCGAGGTGCCAAAACCCGAAAAGGATCTGACAACTTATCGAGTTTAACAATGACCCGGATTAAGTCCTGGTACTCTACCCTTCGGGGTTTTTTATACTGGTTTTTCGCGATATAAGAAGACGAGGGGTTCCTACCCTTCGGTTTTTCGGGTGCCGAAACACCGAAATCCTTATATCCACCAAGCTCATTTCGGGGTTTCGCAATTCGGGTTCTCGCGATATGCAAAGACAAGAAGTCTCGCACTTGGGTTTCTCGAGAGCCAAAAACTCCTAAGCTTGTATACATCGTTAAGCTCATTTCAAGGTTTCGCATGTTGGGATTTCATGATATGTGAAGACAGGAGGACTCGCACCTGGGTTTCCCGGGAGCCGAAACTTTGAAGTCTATATACTCTGCTCAGTTCATTTCGGGGTTTCACCTATCCGGATTTCGTGACTGTCAAGTACAAGGGAACTTACCCTTGGGTTTCCCAGGTACCAAAACGCCAAATCACCAAACACAAATCACGTTATATTATTTCAGGGTTTCGCAAGTCGGGATTTCACAACTGGCAAGTACAAGGGAACTTACCCTTAGGTTTCCTGGGTACCGAAACGCCGAAACGCCGAAACACCAAACTCAAATAACGCTATACTATTTTGGGGTTTCGCAACTCGGAATTTAGCAACTGGTGAGTACAAGGGAACTTACCCTTAGGTTTTCTAGGTATCGAAATGCCAAAACACCAAACTCAAATCACGCTATACTATTTCAGGATTTCGCAACTAGCGAGTACAAGGGAACTTACCCTTAGGCTTCCTGGGTACCGAAATGCTGAAACACCAAACTCAAATCATGCTGTACTATTATGTGGTTTAGCAAGTAGGGATTTTGCAACTCGTGAATACAAGGGAACTTACCCTTGGGTTTCCCGGGTACCGAAATGCCGAAACACCAAACTCAAATCGCACTATACTATTTCAGGGTTTCGCAAGTCAGTATTTCACAACTGACGAGTACAAGGGAACTAACCCTTGGGATTCTCGGGTGCCAAAACGTTGAAACATCAAAAATCTAATCACGCTACACTATTTTGGGGTTTCGCAAGTTGGGATTTCACAACTGGCGAGTACAAGGGAACTGACCCTTGGGATTCTCGGGTGTCGAAATGCCGAAACATCAAAACTCTAATCACACTACACTATTTTGAGGTTTCGCAAGTCAGGAGTTCATGACTGGCGAGTACAAGGGAACTGACCCTTGGGATTCCCAGGTACCGAAACGCCGAAACATCAAAACTCTGATCACGTTACACTATTTCGGGGTTTCGCAAGTCGGGATTTCACGACTAGCGAGTACAAGGGAACTGACCCTTGGGATTCCTGGGTGTTGAAACGCCGAAAACCTCAGGGAACCATTCTCTCTGGTGCAAGGTTTCCAAGCTTAACCATTCTCTCTGGTGCAAGGTTTCCAAACTTAGGCCATAAAATCCTTCAACAGGTTCTTGGGTAATTATCGCCAGGCTTGGTGACCTGACTGAAAGGCCTTCTTAAATCACCAGGCTATGAGCTTCTGTGACAGGTAATAAGTAAACTCATGGGTTTACTAATATGGTAGTCCTTTCAAGGAACTTACCCCGACTCTGGAATGTGAGGAAACTTTCCCGGAAGGAGGTTCCTGTGGGGAAATCCAACAAGGACATCACGTGAGTCAAGTAAATGGGACAAATCTCCCGAGAATGGACTCAAAATATTAACTTGCTCAATATATATATATATATATATATATATATATATATAAACCGAATATGGTTGTACAAGTATGAGCATGCAACTACCATTTCCGATCAAAACACCAAGCAAACACTTCTATATAGAAACCATTTATGAGTGTACAAACCCTGAGCATACATTCCAGGATATTCAATTCAAGATACAATATATCAACACTTATCAGAAAACACTAGGTGTGATGCGACTGTTGAGAGGGGTGCTTGTTTCCACCCAACCATAGGATCAACGACTCCAATCAGATTTACCACTAGCCACCCCCGAGCTAGACCACGATGCTTTGAGACTCAGTCTCCTACTTCCCGCTCGTCAGAAATCAAGGACGAAGGTTACTCTCCTTCTCCTCTACTCATGACTCACTGTATTTTCTGGAGTCCTTCTGCTTCTCCTTCCGCTATTCCTGTCGCGCGCGCTCCCTCCTCCCCCTTCCACACTTCTTTCCTTGCCTTTTATTCTTGTGAGGTTGCATGTGGCACGAAAATCCCTGTCCGATGGTCAGGTATGAGAGCTTCTATGAATGGGCGGTTAGCCCCATCCCCTCATTTACTCTTGAGGAGCGCCCTCCCCTGTTATCACTGAAATTTCATCCACAAATGGGTACAAGAATCCAACATCGTCAAACAGTTATGAGGTCACCCATGGACCAAAATTACCACAAAAACATTTCCAAAAGGTCCAAAACTATACAACCAGTGATAAAATTAAAGTGCGCTATGACTACACAGGGTGCACGCGCACATGCGCTATCCAGAAACTCGGGAAACGTGCACTTGCGCATGATGCACGACTGTGGTCGATACAAGCTACGCACATCTAAGAACGGTGCATTTATGAGATTGGTCGGCCTCCCACCCACTTTTGGTTCAGCTTCCAAGTTGATTTGACACCCAAATCTCGATTGAATCCGATTGGGTCACTGATCAAAGACCTAAAAAAACTCTAATTAGCCTCTTTTCACACTACAAGTTGGTTGCACAATACCTCAAAGAGGTGCTATAAAACAAGGCCATGGGTGCACTTCATTTTTCAAGGAATTTCAATAGAAAATTTATGTTGTTGTTATTCTCTTGAGGAATCCTCTATTCTCATCAAGAGTATCTTAGCACCATTACATTGGGCAATCCATCTCACCCTTGAGTGGATTTGTAAGGAATTCTTTCACCATTTTCATTCAAAGTTGTAAGAAGATCTTATTTGTGGGGGTCCAAGAGCCCTCCCTTGGAGGAAGAAGGGACTCATAGTTCTCTTTCTTCTTGGTGTTTTCTTTCACTAATATAAACCTTACAATTGGTGACATGAGTCTTATTGTTTCTTTTGTTCTTATGTCCCTATGCTCATTAGTTAACTTGTTATTTTATTTCTTAGTTTAATTCTTAGTTGTTCTTTTATATTTCTTTCTCTAACCCTTTTCCTTACAGCTGTCCTACTTAGAAAACCCAACTAAGCTTGTAAGCACCTCTGTTTTTCTCACTAAGGTGATGAAAGAGGCGCAACATCGCCACCTACCATCCGAGTGGGTAATTCATTTTCGGGGTCTGAGAGTGAGCTTTGGTTTCCAAGCATGTACAAACCAGTACGGTTTCGGTTCGGTGGAAGTTAACGCAACCACTCCCGGCCCCTTCCACCACCTCTCATCAGCCATCGTGGTCTCTTTTTCAACACATCCCCCTCCCAGCAATCATGCACCACCTATTCACACATCATTTACATTCCTCGAACCTTTTATATAAAGGTCCGTGAAATCAAACATTCACAATCTTTGAGTTTGCCATAGTTCTTGGCCAGTATAGTTATTTTTACAGACTGGGGGAAACAGGGTGTTACAATTCCCTCGCCCTTAAAGGAACATCACCCTCGATGTTATATCTATCAATATGACATGTATGTATAGAGGTAAACAAAATTGGATATGTCTGTTTCATGGCATCTTCCATTTCCCATGTAGCCTCATCTGGGCCAAAATGTTTCCACTACACCTTGACATGTGCAATGGTTTGGTTCCTAAGCGAGGTTTCCTTTCTATCCAGTATGCATCGAGGTTCTATAAGGAATTATCCCTCCGGTTCCACCTGGATCATAGACTATTCAATTATATGATTAGAATCATGTACATATTTCTTCAATAATGAAACATGGAAAACATTATGTGCTTTTACTATGGGAGGAAGTGCTAGTCTATAGGCTACAGGTCCCACTCTATCTAGAACCTCAAAGGGTCCACAATACCAAGGTGCCAACTTGGCACAAGCTCCCATCCTTAGGGAACTCTTCCTGGGCCTAACTATGAGATATACATGATCTCCTGCCTGGAACTCTCTTGGATTTCTTTTTCGGTCGGCGTAAATTTTGTGTCGGTTCTGAGCAACCTTTAGGTTTTTTTTTATCTGAGTCACTTGTTGTTCCATTTCTTTCAACATGTCGGGTCCAATAGTAACTCTATTTACGGGATTAATCCAACTGACTGGAGTGTTGCACGGCCTACCATAGAGGACTTTGAAAGGACTCATCTTCAAGGATTCTTGGTAGCCATTGTTGTAGGTGAATTCCACCAGTGGCAGGTAGTCTTCCCACTTTTTGGGTTGATGCATTACATGCATCCTTAGCATGTCTTATAAAACTTAGTTCACTCTTTCCATCTGTCCATCGGTTTGGGGGTGATAGGCAGTGCTAAACAACAATTTGGTCTCTAGACCCGCCATCAGGGATTTCCAAAAGTTGGAAGTAAATTTCGTGTCTCTGTCCGACATGATATCTCTAGGCATACCATGTAGTTTGAATATCTCCTTCATGAATACATGGGCGATGTATATTGCCTTGCAAGTCAACTTGATGGGGATAAAATGAGTGTACTTGCTCAATTTATCCACCACTACCATGATGGCATCATTCTTTTTGGTCGAGGTTGGTAATCCGATGATGAAATCCATGGAAATGGTTTCCCATTTCCATTTCGGGATTGGTAGAGGTTGTAATAATCCTGCTGGGTGTCGGTGTTTTTCTTTAACCTATTGGAACTCTATTCATTTGGATAAATACTCAGCTATGTCTTTCTTCAATCCAGGCCAATAGAATTATTTCCTGGTAGTTGTGATGTTCTTCTGGTATCCTGGATGACCAGTATAGGGTCTTTTATGTAGTTCGTCCATTATGAACCTCTTCAAGTCGTCACAATCTGGGATATACAATCTATTTCTGAAAGTGAGAAAACCTCCTTCCATCATCTGGTAGACTCCATACTTCACCCCTATGGGCTCTTGTTGCAAGTACTAGGTCACGATCTGGAAGAATGTGTCTGTCTCTTTTGCATTTCTGACTCTTTCCTTGACATCCGTCTCGCAAGTGCTTACCACTGCTAGGTGAATTGTTTTCACACTTCCTCTAAGGGCATCGACCACCCTATTTTCATTTCCCTTAATATGTTTGATTTCAAAATCAAACTCGCGGAGGAGGGCCATCCACCTAGCTTGTATTGCATTGAGATTTGGTTGGTCAAACAGATATCGCAATCCACAGTGGTCTGTCATAAGTATAAATTTCCTTCCCAGGAGGTAATGCCTCCACATTTTTAAGGCGTGCACTATGGCGGCCAGCTCTAGATCATGGGTCACATAGTTGACTTCATACTCATTCAATTTTCGAGATTCATAGCAGACCACACTTCCTCCTTGCATAAGGACTCCTCCGAGCCCATCCCTATAGGCATCTGTGCACATGAGGAAGTCAACTTCGGGGCCGACGATCTTCAACACGGGCGCGTGGGTTAGTATATGTTTCAGGGTTTGAAATCTTTCTTCACATTTTTGTGTCCACGTGAATTTCATCCCCTTCTTCTGGAGGGCAGTGATTGGACACCCAATCTTGGAGAATCCTTTTATAAATCTCCTATAGTATCATGCTAATCCCATAAAGGATCTGATATCCGAAACGTCCTTTGGGGTGGGCCATTCCATGATAGACCTGATCTTGTGAGGGTCTACTGCTACTCCTTCTTCAGATAAGACATGGTCCAAGTAATGTATTTTCTTCTGGAAGAAGTCACACTTGTTGAATTTGGCATAGAGTTGATGTTCTCTTAGAACTTGAAGCACAAGCCTAAGGTGTTCCTCATGCTCCTCTCTATTCTTGGAATAAATTAATATATCATCAATAAAAACTAGTACAAATTTCTCTAGGAATTTGTTGAGTACATTGTTCATCAAGCACATAAAAGTGGCAGGGGCATTGGTTAACCCAAATGGCACTACCAAAAACTCATAGTGACCATATCTCGTCCTGAAGGCAGTTTTGTGGATGTCTTCACCCTTGATTCAAACTTGATGGTATCCCGATCTCAAGTCAATCTTCGAGAAGATAGAGGCACCTCCCAATTGATTGAATAGGTCATCGATCCTGGGTAAGGGGTACTTGTTCTTTATGGTTACCTTATTGAGTTGTTTGTAATCTATGCACAGTCGGAGGGTACCGTCTTTCTTTTTCACAAATAGGACTAGTGCTCCCCATGGAGACACGTTGGGCTAGATATAGCCTATGTCCATCATTTCTTTTAGTTGTAATTTAAGATCAACTAGCTCGGGTGTGCTCATCCTGTAGGGTGTCCTAGACACTGGAACCTCTCCCGGTACAAGTTCTATCGAGAAGTCAATGTCCCTTCTTGGAGGTAAACCTAGTATCTCTTCCAAAAATACATCTCTATATTATCTCAGTGTGGGGTGGTCTTCGAGGCTTGGTTTTTCACCTTCAATTGTTTTCAACACCTGTATTGCATATAGTGGACATCCTTTTCTGCAATACTTTCTCATTTGAAGGGCTGATATTTGTCTCACCGAGACAGGTTTTTGGATCCCTTGAAGGGTCATCCTCCTTCCTTCTTCACTTACACATTCCAAGGTTTTAGGGTAACAATCCAGTATGTCTTTATGGGTGGCTAGCCAGTCCATACCAATCAACAGATCATACGACCAGGGGTAATATGTTAAGCGTTGCTTGGGTGGGGAATTTTCCCATAATGAATTGGTAGACTGGTATGACCTCCACTACCCTTCTTTTGGTGCCAGTGGATAACTGTACCAACCATGGCTTGGCATTTTTATGTGGTTGTAGTTTACATTTATCAATAACTTTAGGGGTTATATAACTCAAATTTGAACCAGGGTCAATCAGAATAGACACTGGATGGTTTGTGATCATACCTTCGATTTCCACCACTAAATCTTGGTGGTCAGCTTGGTTATTATCCAAGGCTTCATAAATCTATAGTACACTCTTGGCTACGTCATTGACAGTGGTAGATTCTTGCACACTGTAAACTCTCTGGTTGTTCTTTTGTCGGTGCAGGCAGTCCCTCAGTAGATGTTCTTCTCCACACCCCCAACATTTCAAAGGTTCTATCTTTGGGTTATCAGTCTTTACTGGGGCAGATCCAGAAAGTTTATTTCCATCTAAGGAGGGAAAATTATGTTGGTGTACACTTCGGGTGGGGACACTCATCCTTAAGTTATTTTTATAGTTCTTAAATCTTGGGGACTTAAACCCCTTTTTCTAAAATTCTGAATTATTTTTCTGCTTCCAACCTTCATGAGGTTCTGTTCGACGCCCAATCTATTCATAACAATATCTTTCCTTTCAGATAGTGTCTTCTAGGGTCTTTGGTTCATCAAATTCAATCCTATTCTGATAGTCCTTAGGTAGTCCACTGATGAATTGTTGTACCTTTTCCTTTTCTGCCTTTATATAGGGTACATACCTCAACAATTCGAGGAATCTGCTGACATATTCTTCTATGGTACGTTGCCCTAGCTTGAGTTCATAGAATTCTTTAGTCTTTTCGTTGAAATATTTCTCCGACAGATACTTCTTTCTGAAGTATTTCTCAAACCGTTCCCAAGACAGGTCCTCTTCGTGAATCCCTTTCACATTCTTAAGGTCTTCCCACCAAATGGAATCCTTTCCATTCAAGTTGAAGGTGGCTACTCGGGCCTTCAAGTTTTCTGAGAAGTCATGGACCCTAAAATACTTCTTTAGTCCAAGGAGCCAGGCCTCCACTTCCTCTCCCTTCTTTATTTCACCGTCAAAGGAGGGTGGTTTGGCCTTCTTGAATTCTTCGAGATTATGACTCTTGGAAAGTTTTTGCTTCTTTCATTTTCTTCGGGAATGGGAACTAGTTTTGTTGCTAGAAGATCCTTCTGAGTCGCCAACTTCCTTTCCATAGGAATCGTCCGACGCTTGTCCCTTATCTCTGGGGTGGACCTTTCTCTAGGTGATCCTCTCAGTGTGGCCACTGACATGACCACATTTCTGTATCTCAGGTTCATGTTGCAATTGTCTTTGTATGTCGGATAAGATTTGTTGTAAAACTGCATTAATTTATGTTTTCTTCTCTTGCTCTTTTATCATCCTCTCGTTGTCAGCCTTACAACTCTGTAGTTCGACCATGAGGCTCCTCACAGTCTCAGCTAGATCTAGAGGGGTCCCTATCGCCCTCCCTTCATCAGACTCTTTGTCTCTATTGTGGGAGCCCTCCCCCACCTCGTGGTGAGTCACCATTCTCTGCGTTTGTAATTTCCCGCAGTTGGTCGTCCTCTTGTGTTTAAAAGAAAAATGCTTGATGTTAGTCAATATTTATATACATTCATAACCTGCTCATAATTCATAGTTTTCACATGCATACATACAATAGGGGTTTTTCATTCTTAACTTTGACCTTTGATTGAGGGGATCAAGATAAAGAGTTACTCCTCTTAACAGTACTTCAAATGGAGCCTCTGCGAAACTCATTTATGAGCCCAAGCAGGCCAAGTGTTGTAACCATGCTCTGATACCAATTTGTAACACACCAACTATGAGAACTAAAAAATTTCAGCTTTTTCTTCTTTTCTCCAAGGAACAGAATCCCCAAATTTCTATGGGGCCTGGTGCAGGCCCGAACTTCCCTTATCCTTACCCTTGTGATCGATGGCTATGACCACAGGACTTACCAGAGAGTGCTCCCAGCTTTCGCAATTCGGGAAATCCCAATGCAAGCATCCCCCTTCTCTCTATTCTTTCGAGGCGCTGAAACCCGAAAAGGATATGATAGCTTATCGAGTTTAACAATGACCCGGATTAAGTCCTAGTACTCTACCCTTCAGGGTTTCTCATACCGGGTTTTGGTGATATAAGAAGACAAGGGGTTTCTACCTTCAGTTTTTCGGGTGCCGAAACACCGAAATCCTTATATCCACCAAGCTCATTTCGGGGTTTCGCAAGTCGGGATCTCACGATATGAGAAGATAGGAAGTCTTGCACCTGGGTTTCTCAGGAGCCAAAAAATACTAAGCCTGTATACATCGTTAAGCTCATTTTGAGGTTTCGCATGTCAAGATTTTGTGATATGCGAAGACAGGAGGTCTCACACCTGGGTTTTCCAGGAGCTGAAAATCCGAAGTCTATATACTCTACTCAATTCATTTCAGGGTTTCACCTATCGGGATTTCGTGACTGGCGAGTACAAGGGAACTTACCCTTGGGTTTCTCGGGTACCGAAATGCCGAATCACTAAACTCAAATCATGCTATATTATTTCGGGGTTTCGCAAGTCGGGATTTCACAACTGGAAAGTACAAGGGAACTTACCCTTAGGTTTCCTGGGTACCGAAGCGCCGAAACACCAAAGTCAAAACACGCTATACTATTTTGGGGTTTCACAAGTCGGGATTTCACAACTGGCGATACAAGGGAACTTACCCTTTGGTTTCCCGGGTACCGAAACACTGAAACACCAAACTCAAATCACGCTATACTATTTCGGGGTTTCGCAAGTCGATATTTCTCAACTGTCGAGTACAAGGGAACTTACCCTTAGGTTTCCCGGGTACCAAAATTCTGAAACAACAAACTCAAATCACACTGTACTATTCTGGGGTTTCGTAAGTCAGGATTTCGCAACTGGCGAATACAAGGGAACTTACCCTTAGGTTTCCCGGGTACCAAAACGCTGAAACACCAAACTCAAATCGCACTATACTATTTCGGGGTTTCGCAAGTCAGGATTTCGTGACTGGTGAGTACGAGGGAACTGACCCTTGGGATTCTTAGGTGTCGAAACGCTAAAACATCAAAACTCTAATCACGTTACACTATTTCAGGGTTTCGCAAGTCGGGATTTCACGACTAGCGAGTACAAGGGAACTGACCCTTGGGATTCCCGTGTGCTTAAACGTCGAAACATCAAAACTCTGATCATGCTACACTATTTCAGGGTTTTTCAAGTCGGGATTTCTTGACTGGCGAGTACAAGGGAACTGACCCTTGGGATTCCCGGGTGCCGAAATGTCGAAACATCAAAACTCTGATCACGCTGCACTATTTCAAGGTTTCGCAAGCAAGGATTTCGCGACTGGTGAGTACAAGGGAACTAACCCTTAGGATTCCCAGTTGGTGAAACATCGAAAACCTCAGGGAACCATCCTCTCTGGTGCAAGGTTTCCAAGCTTAACCATTCTCTCTGGTACAAGGTTTCCAAACTTAGGCCATAAAATCCTTCAACGGGTTCTTGGGTAATTATCGCTAGGCTTGGTGACTTGACTGAAAGGCCTTCTTAAATCACCGGGCTATGAGCTTCTATGATAGGTAATAAGTAAACTCATGGGTTTACTAAGATGGTAGTCCTTTCAAGGAACTTACCCTGACTCTAGAATGTGAGGAAACTTTCCCGGAAGGAGGTTCCTGTGGGGAAATCCAACCAGGAAATCGCGTGAGTCAAGTAAATGGGACAAATATCCCGAGAACAGACTCAAAATATAAACTTGCTCAATATATATATAAACCAAATATGGTTGTACAAGTATGAGCATGCAACTACCATTTCTGATCAAAACACCAGGCAAACACTTCTATACAAAAACCATTTATGAGTGTATAAACCTTGAGCATACATTCTAGGATATTCAATTCAAGATACAAGATATAAACACTTATTAGAAAACATCGGGTGTGATGTGACGGCTGAGAGGGGTGCTTGTTTCCACCCAACCATAGGCTCAACGACTCCAATCGGATTTACCACTAGCCACCCCTGAGCTAGACCATGATTCTTTGAGACTAAGTCTCCTACTTCTCACTCATTGGAAGTCAAGGATGAAGGTTACTCTCCTTCTCCTCTACTCATGACTCACTGTATTTTCTGGAGTCATTCTGGTTTTCCGTCTGCGATTCCTGTCACGCACGTTCCCTCCTCCCCCTTCCACACTTATTTCCTTGCATTTTCTTCCTGTGAGGTTGCATGTGGCACGAAAATCCCTGTTCGATGGTCAGGTCTGAGAGATTCTACAGATGGGTAGTTCACCCCATCCCCTCATTTACTCTTGAGGAGCCTCCCCACCTACCATCTGGGTGGGTAACTCATTTTCAGGGTCTGAGAGTGAGCTTTGGTTTCCGAGAAGGTACAAACCAGTAGGTTTTGGTTCAGTGGAAGTTAATGCAACCACTCCCGACCCCTTCCACCACCTCTCATCAGCCATCGTGGTCTCTTTTTCAGTACATCCCCCTTCCAACAGTCATGCAACACCTATTCACACACCATTTACATTTCTCAAACCTTTTATACAAAGGTTCGTTAAATCAAACATTCACAATCTTTGAGTTTTCCATAGTTCTTGGCCAGTATAGTTATTTTTACAGACTGGGGGAAACAAAGTGTTACACATGATCATAGAGTTGGATACCAAATTGAAGAATGTTAAATAAAGGATCTCTTCATAGTTTGAGGAAACCACGAAAGTGGTTGATGCTCTCAATGTAAAACAACTAGATAAATCCCTTTAAAATCAAAGAGATGGGATGAATGTTGAGTTTGAAAGAAGGATGCAAACCCAATGGGACACCCATGTTAGAGATTTGGAACTGGAAAGGAAAAATATAAAGACAACTTTGAAGGAGAACAAGACATCAACACTCATTGTAGAGGTGATCAAGGCCTAAGCATTAGAGTTAAATGAGAAATTTTCAGTAGAGCATAAATAATTCCTTAATCTACTCAATAACGTACAGGTCGATCGATATTATCATCTAAGACTGCAAGATAAGTTATTAGAAATTCAAGGGAGATATCAAGAAGAAAATGAGGCCTTTGATAAAATCCTCAATTGGTAGGAAATGCATAAATCAACCCCTACTACACTACCATTGTATTCTATTAAAGAAAAGATATCAAGTTTTCTTTGACACTTAGAAACCCTTCTCAAAGAATATGCAGGTTTCCCAAAAAGAAACGAATAATACCTACATGGAGCTATGGAGTATCTCGAATGATCTCATGAAGGAATTTGGAATGCAACCAATTCTCCCCATCAATGAAGCAACACCTTCTAATGAAGAATCATTGAGGTAGAGGAGAACAAGAAAATTAGCTAAATAAGAATTCAAATTTTAACTCGGGTGGGAAGAGAATATTTGGAAGAACACTTGTTAATACCTGCTAGACTCATCAACACAATCCAACACTTTGTAAAAGACACAATGAAGGAATTACAACAAGAAGTGTCTGCGAAAGTTTGAAATGGAGAATTAATCATTGAAAAATTACAATCAAGAAATCTTGAGGACATAATGAAAGATTATTCCCTATGGGAAGAGTATCAAGATCAAGTGCAGGGTCGAGCAGTTTGTGATGATGAAATTTTGTAACTGTCCCAGATGCTTCATTCCTCTTCTTTTGTAATTGTATTTTCTGATTAGGAATATGAAAATTCATTTTGGAAAATCGGCCCTGGGTTCATAATTGAATCATGAGGATGTAAACATTCTCTCCATATTATAAAAAGGGAGGTGTGTCCATGAATGAGGGAGTTTTATTTTTGGATGTAGCTGGACAGTATTTTTACTACAAGTTAATTGGAACCAAAGACATTTTTAAGATTGTGGTGCTAATATGTATGAATGAGATTTTTCTATTGATGCATGTTTATCTCTATTATATGTGAATATTGGTTTCATAAACTACTTCTGAACTATTTTTCATATGTTTAAAGTCACCATAAGTTTTCGCTCTAAGTACAATGACAATATAATAAGTTTAGTGAATCAATTATTTGTTTCTAACTCTTTGTATTGTTAAGCTTTCATGTGTCTTGCTTTTCTGAATTATTTATGTGAAAGTAATACAAACATTTCACTGCACTTATCTTTAATTTTCTCCTAATCACGATAGGTTAGAACATAATAGAATAAAAGTGCATATTAGGACTATAGTTAATCATCTTATCTTAGAAGTAGTTCTTCAGAATTTTGATTCATCTGAGAACCTTCAGTTATCATATTCACATTTTAGATCGCATATTAGTTAGATTGGTAACCAGGAAAAAATCTGGTTGGAAACACTATCCCAAATGAGAGTGGGTCTAATTGGGACCTACCATTAGGTGTTCTCCCTCATCTATTTGACAGGACATTCGGACCTATCAACAACATGAAGTAAATTATGTCATGTAATCGATCCATCACTCAGGTTAAAGTGTAGTAGAGGCACTTTAGTCCCGAGGAGGCTACTTGAGAAATGGAGGAAGCCATGAGAAAGGAATATACATTCATTTTCCAGAGTTGATGTGCTCATATTGGAACAATGAGGATAGTGTTCAATTCAAATGGGAGAGGATGTAATTTCCTTCAGTTATAAACATTTAAACATTTGATTTCTTGCTATCTTATGTTTTGAAAGTTTTTGAAAAGACTTATGTGGAATCATCATAAACATTGATGATGAATAATTTTGTAAATATTATTTTTAATAATTTGTGTTATTAACAAGAAACAAACTAATTAGAGAATCCAGTTACAAAGAGTAAATCATTATTCCATGGGTGAGTGAAAAAATATAAAAACCACCAGAGGGAATTATTGTCTATGGGGCTGTTGAAACACACACTAACACTGAAAGGGGGAGGTGAATCAATGTCTTGGACTTTTGGATAATTTTCACACTTTCTTGGATTACTTAAATTAATTGAATAACTTATATGTATTTCAATTACTTATTCATAACTATATATAATAGTTATAAAAACAAAAATTGTATAAAGAAGAATAAATATCATATATTTATTAAACTTGAATAAGTAAATATGATACAAATCATCAAACTATTCAACACCAACTGAATAAGAGAGATCTGAATATCATATACAAGACCCAGCTTGTAGTTCTCAAATCCAACTGAGATGTGAGGAATCCAACCCTCATAACAAGACCCAGCTTGTAGTTCTCAGATCCAACTGAGATGTCAGGAATCCAACCCTCATAACAAGACCCATCTTGTAAAAAGGCACCAACCTAATAAAGAATGAGCCTTCATTCAATCCCTTGTATTTATATTTTATCCACCAAGATACTACTCATCAAGCATATCCTTGTTATTTCTTGATTGTCTATGTTTGATTCATGTTTCCATCAATGACAACACACAATCAATAATTCCAACAATCTCTCCCTTTGGCATTGAGGACAACATATCTGTAAAACAAATGAGTTTGTACCTTTTCTCCCCCGATCACTGATCTCATCTTCAAATTTGGGAGGTTGAATTGTTTTTACTGATACCAAATTTGTTTTACTGCTTCTCTCCTCGTTTGACATCAATGAAAAAGAGTGAAACTCTTACTACTTCTCTCCCCTATGAATGTGCCAGCTGCTATCTCAGTCTCTTGGGATTTTGTGTTCAAATATGTACTCTTCTTGATACCAATTTTTGTAGTGATCAAGTCTTTTAAAGCTAATCGAATGACTCCCTCATTTGATGACCAAATTAAATACTCCCCCTAAGTTTTTACTATTTCATAGGGTTTTACTATCTTCCCCTTTTGTCATAAAGGACAAGGGTGTGAATCTTACTGATCTTCTTGATCTGCCTCTTTATTCTTCTTGATATTCTTATATTTCACCCAATCGATCATTTACAGTGATACCAATTGATCATTACTAATTGATCAATACCATTTGATTTAATTTCCATTCTACAACCGATTGTTAAGGTATGTTACAAATTTCAGTTCTTTGATACCAAGAGACATTTTTTTTTATCTTTGTTGTTAATCAAATTTGTCTGTTCATGATCTATCTTTATATATTTTGAACTCCTCTGCCGCTTCAAATTCTTCACTTGATGTGACTTTTCATTCCTCATCGAGAGACCCCTTTTTTCAAGAATTATTTTGGATCCTTTTAGGAATCTAGGAGAGGCATGGTAGGAAGATAAACATTTTCATTCTCTTGGAGCTTTGTCTTTTCCAAATATTTGTAGCTTTGTTCTGATTTATTTCTCCAAATATTTCCATGAGGCACTTTGTTTGTTGGACCTTTCCTTTCTAAATTTTTCCTTTGAGATTTGTCATCTCCTTTTTTCTTCCAAAATTCATTAGATTTTCTTCCTAAATTGTATGGATTATTCCTCATGGTTTGGCTTCTTGATTTCCTGCAGTCTTGGGATTTGTGGCCAAACCTATCACAATTGTAGCATCTCATTATATGACAAAACTTTGTTCTATGCTCAACATAATTGCATCTCCAACATTTCATTAAGTTATTGGACTTTCCTGAATTTTTTATTTCAAGACTCTTGCATTACAATGCTTTATGACCAAAGTTATGACAGGAAAAGAAATAATCATTGAAGGTGTTTCCATACTTGAGTCTATTTTGACATGAGAATTCTGCCTTATGATATGCTTCTTGGTTTTGACTTTTATATATTCCTTTCTCAATAGAGTTCTGAGCTTGTATTTGGTTGGTGGCTACACTTTTTCCCTTTGAGGAGGATGAGACTTTCTCATGTTTTTGAATGGGGGTTGACTTTCCACCTTCTTCTTTTTTATTGTACCCAAGACCAATTTTTTCATTGGTTGGTCTTTGACTGTTCCAGATCCTATCCAGGATAGCTGAGTTGTTCTGGAATTTGACAGTTGCATTTTTATTTTCATTCTTCCTTTTGAGGTTGACAAGTTCCAATTCCAACATGTGACATGATTCTTCCGTTTTAGTCAACTGGATCTTCAGGGATTCTTCAATTTCCTTATCTTCCTTAAGTTGAGTCTTTAGACTGATAACCATTTCTTTTTTCTCTCCTAAACTTCTGTGCATTTATTGAGATTGTTATATGTCTTCAACTCTTTCACTTCTTTTGTTAGATCAACAACTTCATCCTTCAATATTTTGATCTGTTCTTCTTTGTCTTCTAGATAAATCTTTTGTTCATTCTCTTCATGTTTATTTCTGTCAGATTGATCTAACTATTGTTGTATCAAAATATATTTCTTTTGAAGTTTATCCAACTCTTCTAGAGTGGACATAACTATGTATTCAAGATGGTAAAGAGCCTCCCTAGGAACTTTAATATATATACCATTTCTTGGTTCCATACAAATATCTTCTAATGCAACTATAACATAATTCTTAAGATTCAATAGTTTTTCTTCAGTGATTACTAAGGTATGCATCGATTCCTTGATGGAGTTGTCGTCTTTATTGATTACTGGGGATTGCATCAATTCCTTGATGGAGTTGTCTTCTTTATTGATGATTGGGAATTGCATCAATTCCTTGATGGAATTTTCTTCTTTATTGATGACTGGGGATTACATCAATTCCTTGATGGAGTTGTATTTTTATGTGTTTTGTACTTTAATCTGATAGGAATTCTCCATCTTGAGACATAATACTTTAGCAGAGGTGCAATGTCCCATATTTTCTTTGACTTGGTCTACAGTCCATTCTAGATTTCTTTTAATGCCATTGAATTGTTTCTCTTTGCTTCTTTTGCAGTTTTGTATTTTTTCTTTGAGGTAATTAAGTACCAAGGCTTACATACTACTGAGTCCCAAATGCCAGATCCTCTTGACTTCAGATACCTTTTCATTATTTCCCTCCATGAAGAGTAGTGTCTTCCATCAAATAAGGGAGTTTCATTTGTGGAGAGAGCCACTTGTCCACCCATTTTTAGCGATACCAATTTTTGTAATGATCCAACTTGTAGTTCTCAGATCCAATCGAGATGTGAGGAATCCAACCCTCATAACAAGACCACATTTGTAAACACGCACCAACCTGAAAAATAATGAACCTTCATTCAATCCATTGTATTTATATTTTATCCACCAAGATGCTACTCATCAAGCATATCCTTGTTATTTCTTGATTGTCCATGTTTGATTCATATTGCCATCAATAACAACACAATAATTAACGTCAACGGGGACAAGTGGAACCCTACTCCCAAAGGTGTGGGATGTGAGGGAAAAAGCTAGCATAAAGTTAGGCCTAGAAGATTCCCTAGGTTTAGGAATGAGACTAACTTGAAAAAGAACCAGGAAAGCTATTACATACAAGTTTGTTATGAGCCAAGACGTTGTTGAGTACTTGTGAGAATTTTCAGTCCCTATGGAATAATGATTTAGGCTCGGGGGTGACAAGAAAAAGTAACATTGGTCATTCATGTCTATGGTTGGGAGGAACTGGTTCTCTACTCAAGTTGTTTCTAGTTATTGAAGTAGGCTCAGATATGTTCCTTAAGTTATTTATTTTTGTTTTGTTATGATTTGTTATATTGTAGTAGGAAAATATTGTAAAAATTTACAATGTTTATTACAGTAGAGAATGAGTGTGTATTTTATGACTTCTAAGTGTTTATATCTAAGTATAATGTGTTTTTTCTTTTATCAATGAACTACTATCAGTGCTATACATTTAATAGAATGTTTTTACATTGGAAATAACAGTGTTTATAACTATTACTACATGAAAACATAAACAAACCTATAAGCTGCTACATCTTAAAAGAGTCCATTATCTTTGTAGTAAGAAACATTATCTTTGTAGTAAGAAAGAAAATAACATTTATTTTATGTTTAAAGTATGTAAAATAAATAGTTGAGAAAAAACCAAAAAGATTCTTGAAAGAAATACAAAAAAATATAGTTTATATACAACATAATGTCACCTTATGTCTATTTCTTGAACTATTATATGAATGGGAGTCTTTTCACAATACCTTTCTCAAATGTATATGTATAAGATTGCATCTCAAACAGGATATGGTAAATAAAGTAAAACCAATACTTTTATTTTATTTAAAATCTTAATGATAGATACATAAACCTTAATCATATCTCATGTCACTATATTGCAACTATTAATATAATCAAAATAAGGACACTATATTACAACTATTAATATAATCAAAATAAGGACCAGGGTTTCAAGATAATACAATGTAATATTAATCCAAATGTCAAACCAAGAAATAATTTAATGGCTTCAAAATCTTGCAGTGTTGACAAAAACAAAAGAGGGCACAAATTAATATTAAAGAGAGACTAAGTACGAACTTGGGTCGCCATGACAAAAGACTCGTTGGAGTTGAACTCATTTATAACATTATTAAGGAAAAAATATTAACAAAAAGCTTATGTAAACAAAAGATTCAAATTGTAGAGTTTGAATCTGAGATTTTCTTTATAAATATTTAAACAATAAGTTAAATAAATACAGAAAACAATATTTGACAGAGCCATCTTAAAACCCTAATGGGAAATGCAATATCGTTGATTGCTTGACTTGGGAAATAAGATTAATGCCATTATAAAAAAAAAATGCAAGAAGAATTACCCTCATTTATAGACCTGAAAGCTTGGTAATAGCATTTGCTTAATCATATCAAGGAGATGCTCTTGGTATCGTGCTCTAAGAAAGGAGCCAAAAACTTATCAAATATGTAAACATCTTGAAATCGTTGGGACATGGTTTATTCTTTGTGTGCTAAATGAAAAGGTTATACACTCTAAGGCGTCAACGAACATGCAAACATAACATTCACTAGATAAGAAATGTTTTAAAATAGTGTAAATGAAACTATAGAGAACTTAAAGATTTTTTTTTTCAACATTTAATGTGGTGGGAAACTCACCAATACTTTCCCACTTTGTAGATGGTATGGAAACTAAACCACAACCCCAGAGACATTAGGTTCAAACTTGTGACCTCTCCCACTACCGAAAAGGTGTACGCTAACTGTGCTATTATTTATTGAGCAAAGAATTGTCAAAGTTTCCATCCAAAATACATAAGAGACCTGTAACAACACATAGGTTAGGTCAAACTGTTCGACGATGAATTTATATATCAAAACAAAAAGATATCTATATATATATATATATATATATATATATTCCATTAACCACTGCAATGTCATAACAATTAGTCACCCAGAACCATGGGTTTGTCTCATCTTTAGTGTGAAATCTGTGAAACTATAACCTTCAATTGGATAGAGGGTGAAAAAATGACTTTATGTTCAAACCATGTCTATTTGGTGCATTGAACAAGGATAGAGGACAGACTCAGTTTCCCATATGACATTAAGAACTTGTTGGTATTGTCAGATAAACAACTGTGAGTTTGATTCGATCAATCTTGGTCGAATCCTCATCTAGTTGTTAAACTCAACTTGCAATAATGTCAACTTTAGTTAACACAGTGTTTGGTATGGAACAATTAATAAGACACTAAGGTGAGCATGAGTAGTGTAATATCCCTACGCCAAACCCAATTGTAATTGCAAGTAAAATCATGAAGTGTGCACATTCCGTGCGTGATTTTGAGGCCAGTGAGCCTTTATGTATATGTTGTGTTTTATAGGTTGGTGAGTCAGTTATTACAAGCTAGGAGACTTATGTTTTGAATTAGGCTAGAGGGCCTAGATGCTAAAGGCCAGTGAGCCTATTTTTGTATATGTCTCATCATTAATATAAAATACATCCTTGCACATAGACCGCTACGATAAAAGAGTATGAGGGACTAAACTCCACTAGTTAGGGAGATGGAGGGCTAAAAATTAGGGAAAAGAGGCTAAGCTATGGATATTAAGCCAAAAAAGGAATATTATATTAATATTTCTTTAATTATGTAGTATGGATAATTAATTTATCCTAAGTTCTAAGGTTGGGGACAAGTGGGCCAAAGTACCTCCCAATATGACAAATGTCAATTTGGGGACATGCATACATATAGTTTGGAGTTATTTCATTTTCCATCATTCATCATTCAGTCATCCATTCAATCATTCTAGGATCATTCACTCACTCACTCAGTTGTCTTTCGTACTTTTCCTATCACTGTACTTGAACCTGTATCCGTACCCATACGTGTTTGTGTAGCTGGTTAGCTTAGGAGTTGGATTGAAGAAGTGGGTTGTCAGGCACATGGGATATTGAAGAGGTGAGTTGTCATGCCCGTGAGCAATCTCTCTGTGTGAGATAATTGTTGGGAATTGATTTCCCGAAGGTGCTAAACTACAACTACATGGCTCTGAGACTTCCTGTATGGCTTGTTGTTGAAGCCCGCAAAGGAAGTGGAGCAGCCAAAGGACTGTTGAGTAGAGAAGGGGCACACTTCCTAGGGTGGGACAAGCATGTGGGGAATGAGAGACTCTAGGCTGTTAGTTTGAGTTGGCACCTATGACATAGTCTTTCGTGTTGTCCATGATCCCTTAGCCTGGTTAGGAATCCCTTTACCTGAGTGGAGTTTTAGTCCTAGCTCGAGGGTGACCCACTGTTGAGAGCGATGAGCAGTGTGGTCTAAGGTTGGGAGGTTCGTGGAAGGTTTGCATGTAGTTGGTGATATTCTTACCAAGTTAAGTGTCAATTGTGTGATAAATTACATGCTGCATTAGTATTTACGTGTTTATTTTTATGGGTTTATCCTTTGTGTGGTTTATAATTGTTTTTATATTTATTGTATTGACTGTATATGTTGCATGTATATGTTTAGTGTTATTTCAATATGAATCCGTGCATTTACAGAATGTATTTGTATGTTTACATTTTATATATAAAGTTATGCAATAGTTATGTGTGTATATGTTTTAATTCCATGCAGTTCGTAAAATTTATGTGATATAGCTTAGTTGGATGTTGGGTATGTTACAGTATGTTGAGCAGAGAAAAAAAGCATTTTCTGGAGTAGCATGCCCTGGCATGGGTGGTTGGGGATGTTACAATATGGTATCAACACTGAGCTTGGATGGGTCGAACAACTTGAGTTGAAGCGAAATTTCATAGAAAATTGATTTCGAAGTGACCAAATTTCAAATTGCAGAGTGTCCATGGTAAGAGTAACAACAATTGCGTGGAATTGGGAAAAAGCCCCAATTTGTGCTGTTAAATTCATGGGAAAATTGAGAAATTTGCCCATTGCGGTGAGATATTCTAAGGTTGGTAATAGCATTTGCTTAATCATATCAAGGAGATGTTCTTGGTATCATGCTCCAAGAAAGGAGACAAAAACTTATCGAATACGTAAACATCTTGAACTCGTTGGTACCTGGTTTCTTCTTTGTGTGCTAAATGAAAAGGGTCTACACTCTAAGGCGTCAATGAACATGCAAACGGAACATTCACGAGATAATAAATGTTTTAAAATAGTGTAAGTGAAACTCTAGAGAACGCAAAGATATAACCACTATTTGGTAAACAAGATGACTGAAGTTACAGTATGGTTTGGGTTTGTTACCCAATACAATTTCAGAACCTCCTAAGAACAAATTCATATTCGTTTAAATTTTTTTAAAGGAAACCAGAACATATTATTGTGAGAAAATAAAACAAGTTATTTAAGGAGTAAATATTTACCTTTTTTGGTTGGCATTGAATATGGTTCAATGAAAACATAAGAGACCTGTAACAACACACAGGTTAGGTCAAATTGTTAGACGATGAATTTATACATCAAAACAAAAAGATATATATATATATATATTACATTAACCACCACAGTGTGAGATCAATTATTCACCCAGAACCATGGGTTCGTCTCATCTTTAGCATGAAAGCTCTGAAACTATAACCTTCAATTGGATAGAGGGTGAAAAAAATGACTCTATGTTCAAACCCTGTCTATTTGGTGCATTGAACAAGGATAGAGCAATTAATTAGACACTAAGCTGAATATGAGTGGTCGGGTGTGCGTGGAAATCAATGTTTTTCATAAGAAGTCTCAATGCAAGGCCAAGAATCGAGGTGGGAGTGGAAGTCATATGTAATAAGGTTTAATGTTAAATGCATACATTTTTTTAAACAATGGATCGTGGATTAAATCCACTAGCATTCCATACTAATCGAACGAATTTTGTTTCATAATGTATGAATAGATCTAATATGGGAAGGTGGATACGATCCACTATTAAACTATACCATGGTAATCTGGTTAGTCATAAAATATATTTATATATGATAAATATATACATGGGCCATTAATGGGTTATATATAGAGAGAGAGCATGGTTATGAATGAGTTGGTTCAATAATTTAACCACCAACATTCAAGGTTAAACCAGTGAATGAATGACAAACTATTATAATGTCATTTAGCGAAACACACATGGAAAATTATATTAGTACTAGGTGTTATCACATAGGGTTGTCAAGAGTTGTATGGGTTTGTTGAGGATACCTAAGACCGTATCTTTCCCCTGTCTCTCTCCTTTTCGCAGGCCGAGTCTTGAAGTTTTTCCCCCTTCGGTCGATAAAATTGTTTTATGTTTGCCCTTATTCGTTTGTACGCCCTAGTTTCCCTTAATGTCTTACCCGAAAGAAATTGCGGCCCCAAGCCCCTCTGTTTTTCTCCAAGGATGAATGATGAAGACCCCCGACCCTCGGGCCATGATCCACATAAGATCGTTCTAAATCCGCCCCCTTGTTGAAATAATGTAACTGCAAAGAGTATTCTTATTATTATTGATATATTATTCATAGGATCAATCCCCATTGTGGATTGATCATGTCGGTTATTGTAATAGGACCAAATCCTCTTTTGCGGATTGGTCAAAAGACAATTGTAATAGACAGAATAAGAAGTCGGCCCTAGCAGATATTAAACAGACCCAGAAATATAATAAAGGTCGGTTTACCCACCCATTTTGAGAAGTCAGCCCTGCCAGTGAAGAGATACTTCACATGTGCCAGACTTGTATAAATAAAGGAGGCTAGTGCCTCACTTAGACACAACTAACTTGCTGAGTTTGAGATACAAGTTCTAATCTGTTACCGACAAAGGAGAGAGAGAGAGTGGCGCATATCTAGGAGAGGACTTTATGTATTAGCATAAGAGATCTCTTGGCATTGTATTGGCTATCTATATTAAGGAAGTTTTGTTGGGTTTTCCTCCCCTAAAGGGTTTCCCAAGATAAATGTCATGTCTCTTGTGATTGTGTATTTCTTAGTGATCTTGGATAATGCTATTGTTATCTAAAGAAATGCAAACATCTATAACAATGGCTTAAAAATTAACATGGTATCAGAGCCAAGCTGAAGGAAGCATCTTTCGCAAGAGAAAAATGTCACTGTTGTTGTACCTACAAATTAAGGTTTTTCAAAAGTGAAGCTTTTCATCCCTAAAACTATCTAGAAAGTTGTGCCCTCCCCTAAGGATCAATTTGGCATCATCAATGCACCTTTTCAGTGGCTGGATCTCCCAGAAAGTGAAACCCTAGTTTCACAAAGTACCAGAAGTATCAAAAAACCAGTATCAGAAGTACCAGAGTACTACCAGAAGCACCAATCCAGAAATCCACAGATCAAGTTTGAGGGGGTAAAAGTTGGATTTTCAAAATTCTAACTACACCAGCATACTCGCCTCAACTCAGTGCATCTATTCACTGGATCAGAATTCCAAAATTTGAAGTTTGAAAAATTAGGGTTTCCTCATAAAACCCTAAGTTGCAGTTGCAGTTGAAGTTTCAGAACCAGTTGCAGTTGTAGCATCAGTTGCAGTTGCAGCCATAAAACTAGTTGCAGACACCCTTGAAGTTTTTAAAGAGTTGGTAATGATTACCGATGCTGCCAAATTGTGCCACCACCTGCAAATGCTATCAAAGGTATGTACTCACATATGTTTAAATGGTTAAACTTTAAAGAGTATTTGCAGGAGAAGGGATCTCTTGCCATAGATCTAGAAGGATCTCAAGATCCAACACATTCATAGGAATGATGCAACCCAGGTGTGATTACCTTGATATGCATCTATTTGTCATGACATTATCTTGATCAGTGTTGCATGTTGAAACTATGATCAAATTATTAGAAGAATTAAAAGTTGATCATAGAGCTTATCCTCTAACTTAACCTTCTGTCAAGATAGCGTATTGTCTCAGTACATCAGAGACAGGTTGAAGAAAGCACTCGTCATATTGAGTGAAGGAGACCTGGAAGAAAAGAAAGCACTCATTCTTGAGGACAAGGCTCCAGGTTTGATTAATCAATATTAATAAGATTCAAAGGTACACATGACAAGTTGATGACTATAGTTGAGATAACAGACGTCGTAAAATATTATACTTAATATCATGTGAGAATATAGAAGTAAATGCTTTGCCTGATACAACTAACACCTCCTCTAGGAGAAACCTTGTGTGTTAGTTCCAGGTTGCCATGGAAGAATTCTTGGTCACAACACTATGAGAGTGTTGACCTCATCTCGTATTGTATTCCTTACCTTTAATATTTGCTTCAGATAAATTATAAGTGATAGCTCTAAAGGAGCTACTGGGATGATTGTTTGTGCTATTGCTTTATATTATCAGAGGGATATTATTCTTTCTTGTTGTTTTGTTGACCTTGCTCCAGGTCACATGTAATAACCCTGAGGAAGCTATAGTGAAGGTTGCAGAAGGCAGCATGCTAAAGGAGAGACCATAAATGAAGCAATCATCATTGGAAAAGAAGAAGGTGGCTTGCATAAGCTAAAGGGTCACTCAGAAGCTGCCATGACCCACGCCATTGAAGAATCTTGGCATAGAAGATTAGCTCACATCAACTACA
>ML776575.1:162312-172752 GCA_009831015.1 Picea engelmannii | reverse complement strand
TGTTGGGTTTTCTTCCCCTAGAGGGTTTCCCAGGATAAATGTTGTGTCTCTTGTGATTGTGTATTTCTCAGTGATCTTGGATTATGCTATTGTTATCTAATGAAATGAAAACATCTATAATAATGGCTTAAACATTAACACCCCTGAGTCTGATTGATTCTTTGATTCCCCACAGGGAATACCTCACACACCCGATAGTGTATCCACAGGTCCTTATGAGTATGCCCGCATGATCAAACACAAGGCATCAATCCAAACCTCCTGACCACAATAAGATCGCGCCCTTCACCAAATTGGGAATTCGGGTTTTGCAATATCGTGATTCCTGTTGTCGAGTTTCTCGGCTCTTCAACCTGTTAAAACCCGAAATACCAAAACACTGAAATCTCTGTCTGCGTCCTCCTCCACAACTGTGTCACATTTTGTGACTTTGGGAATTTCGGAACAAAGAACCACGACCACTTGTCTTCGAAAATGCTGAAATGTCGAACCCCGATGCGTTAAGCAAAGGCTGTCTCTCCAACGGTTATGAACAAGACTTTTTTGTTGATTCAGAGTTTTGAACTTCGTGATTTTGCGAATCCAGCTGCAAGACTTCCGGTTCTTCAACTTTCAAAACCTCGAAACGGTCAACGGAGATTGAGCCCACCTATTTACGAGTACGCCACCTGTCCCTTCAAGTTTTCTGGCTTCTGGGACTTCGAAAAATCCTCCGACCACTATTCCTCTACCACTTTGAAACCCCGAATTATGAAATAGCGCCTTCCACGGGATCAACAGTGAATAAGCCTCCATTCGATCCGATGGCCCATGTTATTTCGGGCTTCCGAGTACCGGGAGTTTGAAAATCTCAATCCTAGAACACTGCCTCTTCTGCTCCCTAACACCTGAAGTGCCGAAATCCCAAAATTCCATGCCACAGTCCTGTCGCAACTCGCAACTTCGGGATTTTCACTCCACTATGCCCCAACTCCTTGTCGTCACGACCACTGAAATACCGAACTCTGAAATTTCGAAGCGTCGAAATTTCTACTCCTCGTCTTCACACGCGATAATCTATTTCGCAATTTAGGAGTTCGAGTGACCAAGGGATTTGGCTTGCACTCCGAACTTACAAACCCCACTTTGTCGAAATGATCTTTATGGCTCAACGATCACGATCAACGATCGACGTTGAATCTTGAAACCAATGTGATGGGTTCATCCAACTCTTATCCACCCTGCAACTCCTCTGGATCCTACGGTCCTCGTGACTTCGGGAGTTCTCCACATAGAATTTTGACCGTTTGATTCCTTCCTCAAGAATCTCTGTGAAATGAGCCAATGTTCTTTCACTGGAACTTGAACTTTTGCACGATGATTTTGCTTCCTATCCTCCTTTGAACACTTCAACGATGCTAACCCTTCTGATCTTGTTCTTGCAAAATCGAGTCTCCAAAGGGACTCCTGTACGCACTCCTTGCATCAATCTTTCAAATACTTCTAAGTATTTGGTTCTTCGACTCTGTGCACTCTCTGCAACAACAATCCTTCAACTTTCACCTTATTTGATGACTTCTAAGGCTTCGACTAGCTTTCGCACACCTTGCACGACTTTTGTGCTTCACCTACACTTCTGTTGGTTATGAGAACAGCGGTATCCCTCCTGAGCTTTCTGAGATAAAACTCAGAACCTTTGTCAATGCACACCTTGCAGATGTTTCGCTGCACTCTTTGCAGGAACTTCTCTCAGGAAGAGAAATAATTGAAACTCATTCTCTTTCTCTCTCGGACTTCATACATTCCACATGAAATCTTACACACACAACATAGCATCATAGCAAATGCATAACAGAGAGAATAAAACAACTGTAATCATACCATTCAGCATGTATAAACAGAAAACATCATAACACCATGAGTCTAATTGAAAGCTTCATATATTAAGTCAAAGCTCCTATACATGGGTTCTTCTTTACAACTCTCTGCTACAACTCTCCTCTTCTACTCTATGATAATGATACAATGAATACCATAATACAAAGATGAGGGTGTCTATATTCATTTTCCCTCCTACACTCCTAAAATTATCTAATCTATCATTCAAACCTACCTACTTTCATTAACTGGGCTTAAATGCCTTTTACATTGACATATGAGAGAAAATTTCTCTAGATCTGTTACAACATCTAAGTATAAATGAAAGTACACCTCTAGCTTATTACATTAATATCTGTGCATTTATTTTCAAAAACATTTCAAAACATTTTTAAAACGTGTTGGCGCTTGTCCCAGCTGGCTTCTTCCTTCACGCTCGCTTGGCTGCTTACGATGCTCCTGCATCATACTCCCTCACTTGAAAATTTTCATGAAACTCCTGTTCATGAGCTCTTGCATGGTCTGTCCATGCTTTTGAATTTCTACTTCATCCTCCCAACTAGCATCTTCAACTGGATGTCCCTTCCATTTGACCAAATATTCAAAATACTCTTTCCTCCTGGTCTTTTTGCTGACCCTCTTATCAATTATACTTTCCATCTGTGGCTTTTCATATACAGGAATTTTTTTTGTCCATTGAACCTCTTTCTGTTCATCCTCTACTCCTGCTTCTTCAGTTCTGTAAGGGTACAAATCCGCAACATTGAATATCGGTGAAATTCCGATCCCATCAGGTAATTCAATCTCATATGCGTTTGCCCCAAATTTCTTTATGACCTTGCACGGTCCAATCTTTTTCATCTTCAGTTTATTATACGTTCCCCTTGGGAACCTCTCCTTCCTCAGATGTGCAAGAATCAGATCACCAATTTCAAATTGAAGTTCTCTCCTGTGTTGATATTCTCTATTCTTGTATTCTTGACTTGAATTCTGCAATCGCTCCTTAACTCAACTGTGAATCTCCTTCATTTCTTTTACAAAGTCCTCTGCACTAGCACTCCTGAATTCATTTTGTTCTGAATATTTCAATTCAGAAACTCCCATTGGCTGCATTCCATATACAATCTGGAATGGACTCCGCCCTGTGCTTCTGTTGAGCGAATCATTGTAAGCAAACTTCGCCTATGGAAGAATGTGATCCCATTGACTATGGTGTTGAGTCACTAGGCTCCTCAACAAATCTCCCAAGCTCTTGTTCACAAATTCTGTCTGCCCATATGTCTGAGGATGATATGCTGAGATAAATGACAAACTTGTCCCTAACTTCTTCCATAAAGTCCTCCAGAAATGTCCCACGAACTTGGTATCTTGATCACAAACAATACTCCTTGGCAAGCCATGAAGTCTGGTGACTTCTTTGAAAAACAGGTTCACAATATGAGTTGCGTCGTTTTTTTTCTGGCATGGTATAAAATGTGTCATCTTTGAAAATATGTCTACCACCACAAAGATTGAATCATATCCTCTTTGTGTCCTTGGTGTTGGGTATGTGTTATATTCGTTGCATGTGTGTGTGTGTGTGGGTGCGTCAGATACGATTGTTTTCACCCAATTCGTCACTAGGTGAGCAAATTAAGAGTGCTTACATGCCCAGTTGGGCTCTGCTAGGCATGACAGCTATGAAGTAAAAGGTTAGAAAGAGAAACAACATAGTTATAAACAAAAATCAAACTAAAACTAATTAAAACTAAGAGCATATGAAACAATGAAAAATAAATAAAAATGGACCAATATCACCAATGTATAAGCTGATCTTATTGATGAAATCCAAAGGCACAAAGGAGAAAGGGGACTTGGGTCCCTTCTTTCTCCAATGGAAGGCTCTTGAGGCCCTCAAATCTTTCTCCCCTTACAATGAAAGGATGAAAATGTGGGTGAAAGAACTCCAAGCTTATTCACTCAAGTGACGGGTGAATAGCTCTATGAAATGCAACTTGTAATGTTTATTGCCAAAGAATGGGTCCGTAGCAATCTCAGCAGCATAATAGTATGAAGAATTCCTTGAGAAAATGATGGTCATTCATGGCTTTCTATAGCCAAGCATTGGATCATTATGTAACCTCTTTAGAATGTGAAAAGGGGCTCTTTAGGGCACAATTAGGTCTTTGACCAGCCCACCATGAGGATTGAGCTCGGATTTGGTGTCAAATCGACTTGGGAGCTGATCCATTAGTGGTTGGGAGGCCGACCACTTTCAATAAATGCACCGTTTAGCAGGCACGCAGGTTTTTCGCCCAACAGCCGCGCCTTTTTCACCTATGCGCGCTTTGTACGATTTTGTTACACGCATGCACGCGCGCACCCAGATGATGTAAAGCGCCTTTCAAATTTTTGGTCATTTGTATAGTTTTTGACCCTTTTGCAATGCTGTGGAATTAATCTTGTGCCATAAATGACTCCAATCTTGTTTTGACGATGCGGAGTTCTTGTCGCCGTGTGCGGACGAAATTTCAGTGATAACAGATGCCCCCTGATGGATGAGGTTATGAGAAAAACGTATAGCTGAAATCCATCAATGTTTCTTTTACTGAGAATGGTGTTGTAAGGGAGAGCAAGAATGTGACCGTGTAGAGCAATCCTTTGGAGAAGAAAGGAACCTGTAGAGTCTGACCTTCTACAAGGTGCGTAACAATATATAACTGTGTACAAATGAGGCGGGCATGCCCCATGCTCGTATGATGTAACTCTGAAAAAAGGTGCCGAAAATGTTGGTGTAGACAACTGTAGCGCCCTCGGGGGCGGAATGATAAAGGCGGAAGACAAGTCTGCAAAGGAACATACTCTGAACCATAGGTAATGGTCGCGGAAATAAACAACGACGGTGATGTGGGCATTGGTGGCCCGACCAAGTTCAGAGGTCTTCGGCAAGTGATAATAAAAAACTGCAATAGTCACAAAGTAAGACCCACCGCAACATGAGAAAGTGTTGATGTCGGATGTTATGGGGGTCAACGACAGCATGGAGCAATGGTGTTTCCCCCTGTGCCGTCCGAGATCTCTCATTAAATGAGAAATGAGAATCAAGATACTGTCGCCCTTCTGGAAAATTGTGCTGATGTCGACAAAAGGAGGACACGACTCCCAGAAGCAAGGGGCTTCATGGAATCTAATGTGGTGCGGGAGTGACAAAGGTACATGGACGAAGTCAAGAATTGGGAAGACTCAAGACTGCCCTTGGCTGGAGAATGTATGAGACAAACAGTGGTCGCAACTGTGTGACAAGGTCGAGTGTCAGGGGGATGCCAAGACCGAGGATAAGTTGTGCCAGAGGTGGGACAAGGTGAACAAATTCAGAGGATAAATGGTAAGTGACCTGGGTAGTACTCTGAAGATATAGACGATGTCGGCGAGGGTAAATGAAAGGTAATTCTCCAACCAAGGATGACATGGGTTGCGTGTGGCCAAAAAATAGGAAAGTAGGTCACCAATGGTGACGACAAAAGTAAATACTGGGAAGAAAAGGCGTTTGTACAATAAATAATGAATAAATTTGGGAAAGATGTACAAAATACATAAATGAGTGCCCCAGGGAGGGCAGAAATTTCTGGGAAAACTGATGAAGGGTGGGGGCCCCATTGGCAAGTTTCTATATGAGGTAGGTGAAATGGAGATAGGTTCCCAGGTGGGAAAACTGATGGTGGATGAAATGGTGGGTTCATGATCCTGCGGAGGTGCAGGTAAAAAGAACATAACCATGAATCGATGATTTGGGAGTCCGTATGGGAAGCTAGAAAAATATGAGGAGAAGAAGTATGTGGTTGATCTGCAACATGATGAAAGACTACCGGGACTCCCATCCCTAAAGGGCGATGAAGAACAACATGAGTGTCAAAAAGTGCCAAAAGGTGCTATGAATGGGACAACTCATGTAGGTGAGAATGCTACCGGGTGACAGTACTGAAGATGCAACTGGAGGTGTGAGTACTGCAGAGTCGGGAATGGGTATCCTAAAGGCCAATTTCAGAGGGTGTGACTGGGAATGTAAATGAAATACAGCGGGAGAGACTACATACCAGTGCTGAGTATATACCTGAAGGAATGTTGTTGAGGGATAATGATCAAGTACCTGCACATAGAACAAACAAATACCCAAAGTGAACAATATCTGAAGAGAATCAAAGATATGAGTATATATTTGACAAATGTGACTATGCGCGTGCGTACCTGACCATGATATGGAAAAAAAAAAGGCGCCCCGGGGGCCTAGGATGAAAAGTGACCCAGGGACAACCGTGATGTAGGTGGTGGGACGCTGATCCTGGATGTGAAGTGGAATTTTGGTGATGGCTTGGACTTTGAGGGGGTCTACGATGATACCGCTTTGTGACACGATAAAACCGAGGAGGCGTCCTGCTGTGACGCAAAACACACACTTGAGAGGGTTCAAGCGGATGTTATATTGATGACACCGTTGAAATATGATTCGTAAATCATCAAGGTGTTGGGTACGCTTCTTGGATCGAGCGGTGAGGTCATCCAAGTAGGTGAGGATGATTGCAGCCAGATCATGAAAGATGTATGTCATGGCCCGCTGGAAAGTTGCACCGGCATTTTTGAGGCCGAAGGGCATGACACGATATGCAAATGTACCACATGGGGTGATGAATGCAGTTTTGTACTGATCGACTGGATGGATTTGAATTCAGTTATAGCCATAGAATCAGTCCATAAAGGAAAGAGCCTCGTGGTCGGAACAGTCGTCGATAATCTGATCAATGAAAGGCGTTGGGAAGTTGTCCTTGGGACATGCGTTATTGAGATCATGAAAGTCGGTGCAAACGCGAATGGTGCCCTTTTTTTTGTTGACGGGTACAGGGTTGGAAACCCATGAAGTGTAAGATATGGGGTAAATAAACCCGGCCGTACATAATTTATCAATTTCGGCTTTGATAGCCGCGGCCTTGGATGGGTGTAGCGGTCGCTGTTTTTGGCAAACAGGTGCAATGTCAGGCCAGGTGTCGATGCGATGCTCGACAATAGATGGGTCGAGGCCGGGCATCTCTGTGTATGACCAGGCGAAGATATCCCTGTATTCTTGGAAGAGGGCTTTGTAGGCAGTGATTTCCTGTGGAGTACAAGTGGCTCCAATGATGATTTCCTCGACGATGCCCAGTTTAATGGAAATGTCGATTTTGATGGTGGGGGAAATGTTGGCTAAATTACCTTCTTCAAAAGCATCGGGTGCAGGAATAGGATTGTTGAACCAATCGATAGGCCCTGATGGGATAAAGTCTTTGGTTTCGACCACGTAAATGGGATTGTGGCTAGGAGGCATGAGGGCTTCCTGCGGAAGGAAGAGAGCACGATGATGTAGTGCGTCCCAGGGAGAATCTAGGCATTGTAGCTCTTCCAGTATTTCCTTGTCGCATTGGAAACGACGGGAATACAATGGATCGTGAGGAGTGATCTCAGTGACAGTGTGGTTTCCCCCTACTGTAGAAATAGAGGAGGTAGTGCTAGGAGAGGGTGAGGGTTCACTCGTCATAAACCATATATTGAGGTATTGAGGGGTACCCGTAGTCGTGGGATGGAGAGTCTCTGCAGGGGAATGAGCGGGAGAGTTGGGAGGGTTATGGGGTAAATCTTCAGAACTGTCATCTAGGAACCAAGGAGGTGTTGGAAGTGCCTCGGGTTCGGGTGAAATGATATGAAGATCTCCCAGTGGCGAAGTAAGGTCAATTACCTCTGCTAGTTGGTGATGTAGGGATAACTGACGTCACTGATATTCGATGATCCTAGGACTTTGGTATGTAAAATGAGTCAATGAATTGGAAAGAGAGCAAGGGAATCTCATGCGTTCATTGACTGAAGTGGTGACATAGCGAATGTCAGTGATTTTTGTTGTGGAAGACGTGGCAGGGCGTGGGTTGTTCTGAAAGTCTTGGCTTATGATAGCTAATGCCTGTCGGAAACGAGGCAGTGCTGGACAATGATGGGTGTAATGGCCATACTCAGAACAAATGGCACACGCAAACTTGGTCTTCAACCCTTTACTACTGGTAGGTTGAGTGGTAGTAGTAGTAATGGGTGGTGTGGAGGTTGGATTGGGGGGAATCAAATTCCGTAATTCCGGTAGTGATGGGCAGTTGTTGGTTTGGTGGCCCTCTTTGTCACACAATGCGCAAGGTGGTGGAATGCGCGGAGGAAGTGGAGCTGTGGGCTCCTTCTTCTATCGCCTGCCCCGGCTGTATCAGGGGGGGTAGGGAGTATGGGGGTAGTGGGAGTGATGACAGGAATCATTATGGGGAGTCCTTCCTGTGGGTGAGGGACCATCTCAGGTGGATGTAAGTACCACACTGGGATGGCTAGCACCATATTGGGTAGGGTGAGTGTTGCGGCTACCTGGAAAGCTTCTATACCGGGTGGAGGGTAAAAGAAGGGAATTTGAGTGAGAGGTCGGGGAACTGTCTCCTAGATGGGATTAGGCCTCTGGGGGGCTGTTGATTTGTGGACCGGAGGGGTCGACGAGGGCGCAGGAGGCTCCTGTGAGAGAGGTGCTGCGACTGTTGAGACGTCAGAAATGACTGAAGCCTGCTGAGGAGGCTGAGAATCCTCTTGTTGAGTTTTGTTAGAGGAAACGACGCATACTTGGCTAGGGGGAAGGAGTGGTGGTGCTCCATGGTATGTCCCTAACAAGGATGGATCTTTGAAAATCCTAGGGCCCATCTTGATGAGTGGATATGCGTCTTTGTTGGTGTGAATGAGAGGGATAATGTTATCGAGATTGGCAGATGGGTTAGGCTCGTAATGCAAGACTTGGTCAATGGCCACAATCTTTCCATTGTGGGGGAACATGATTGTTCGAAAGACGGATGATGTCACTACCTTCATAGCATACATGTAGGTACGGCCAAACAAGATATTGTAATCGAGTTGTGCGTCGATAACTTCAATGTCAATGAGAATGGTTTTTCCCCCGAGTTCTACGGGGACATTTTGAAAGAGCCCTTCGGGGGATGATGGTCTCCTGTCATAAGCTCGCAACGTGATGGCGGAGGGTAAGAGGTCCGGGGAACCAAGTTTCTGCCATACTGTTTTGGACATGATACATGTAGATGCCCCTTCATCGATGATACACCAATGGATGGTGATGTTCCATATTTTTACTGGTATTTGAATAGCGACGACGGCGGGAAGATGAGGTTCGCAGCTATCAAGGTCAAAAGTGATGAGTTGAGTATCGGCATGGTCGACTGCCCCCAAGGCGGAAAGTAATGATTTCTGCTGTGTTGGACAAGTTTGGAGGACTTCCAGAACTGACATGGCAGCCAGGGATTGTGCTAAGTCATCTACCAAACTGTAGTTATGTGCTGCCCTAGCCTGTGGATTGTGAACATTCCTGCGTAAAGGGATGCAAGGGATGTGTAATGGTGGTTCGGCCGAAGGGTGAGGGATCATCAACGGGGGTCCCATTGGTGTAGGGTTTGTTTCTAAATATGTGGGAGTAGACTCAGTTGTTGGAGGATACTGACGATTGCGTGTTTGCAAAAGAATTTCTTCCTCACTGGTGAGGAGAATTGTTCGTTCTACTGGATTGTTGGGATTATGGTATTGGCCCACCTGAGGTGGGGGATGCTGCGTATCCTGCTGGGTGTTGATGACACCTTGATGTGGGATAGGATTTTGCAGCACGGCGGGAGGCGGTTGTTGCGCATATTGTTGTTTTGCCTGTTGTGGGGTAGGTTGCGCAGGAGGAGGGGGAAGGCTCCCAGAGTCTTTCAACCTCTTGAAATCAACGATCTATGGGCAATGGTGTGTGTAATGACCATATACGCCACACAGAGCACAAGGGTGGATAGTTTTAACAGTATTCCGCCCTTGGTGTTTGTTGCTATTGCCCCCCTGGGGGTTTTGGTTCCCTTGGTTCGGGTTGCCCCCAGTGGGTGGATGCTGTGGGGGTTGATTCCCGTCTTGACCAGGATTGTTGTTGTTCCTATTTCGTCCTTTCTTCCTGGTGTTGTTTGATGGGTGGGTGGGGTTGGTTGTATTTAATTGTTCAAAATTCTGGTATTGTTGAGCAGCAGAGGGTTGAACAAAGTTTACCCCCGCATGTGGATGTGGGGGAGCTATGGGTTGTGGAGGACCCAGAAAAGGAAAGTATGGATTCTGTGGTGGTGCGGCTCCATAAGGTACATAGGAAGGCGTCGCGCTTTCTCTAGTACTATAAGGTGATGTGGAGGGGGGACCACTGGTGTTTGGAAGAGGTGGATGTATGGAGGGTGCCGGTGGCGGTCCACTAATGGGTGGAGGTGTAGCAATAGGGTATGGCTATTGGTAAGGGGGTGGGGGGTAATAAGAAGTGCCCCCATATGCTGGTGGGTATTGAGGTGTTCCATACATCAGTGGTGGTTGGGGTTGTGGACTATGGTGCGTGGTGGTGCCTATTAGCCCGTCTGCTGAGTGTGACATCCCAGGTTTGTCTTGACCAAATGGCACAGGTCTGGGAAGATCAAGAAGTACTGTGTATAAGTACCCTGACTGTGCGTAAATGAGGTCATATTGTTGGGCTTTACTGATGGCTTC
>ML776575.1:82300-154782 GCA_009831015.1 Picea engelmannii | reverse complement strand
CATACATGGCTTTGTTGATGCAGACTGGGCTGGAGATTTGGATCGCAGAAGATCTACAAGTGGGTATGTGTTTAACCTATTTGGAGGAGTAATCAGTTGGATGAGCAAAAGACAGGCTGTAGTGGCACTCTCAACTACAGAAGCTGAATACATGGAAACCACTCATGCAAGCAAGGAAGAAGTATGGTTACAAAGATTGTGTTCAGGTATTGGGTTGGTACAACAAGTAGTGAGTTTAGACTGTGACATTCAGAGTGCAATATTCCTGGCAAAGAACCCAGCTTATCATTCGAAGACAAAGCATATTGATCTTTAGTATCACTTTGTGAGAGACATGGTTGAGGAAAAGAAGGTGTTGCTGGAAAAGGTTGACACTTTGAAGAATGTTGCAGATTCATTGACAAAGTCTGTGAGCATAGAAAAGTTCTCCTGGTGTAGAGTAACAATGGGCATTGTTGCCCTGGATTGTTGACTATATAATCCCCTGGACCCCTGGATGCAAAGAAAACAACAAGTGGGAGAATGTTGGGTATGTGTTATATTCTTTGCATGTGGGTGTGTGTGGGCGGATTTTGCTATTTTTAGCAGATTTTTAAATTAATCCTGGATTAAGGGATTAGGGTTTTGGTATCTATGAAATACCTAAAAACATTGTATATATTGTATGGCGAATGGTGAAATTCGATATAATGAAAATAAGAAAGGTTTTCCCGGTTGAGGGTTTCCGGTATAAAATCTTGGTGTACTGTGTGTATGAGCCATTGATTAATTTATGTATTGCTTAAGAATCTATATGCATTGCTTTACTTTCCAGGTTTAAAAATTACACTTGGTAGTCCCAATACAAAATCCATGCTCACTACGTCCCACAGCCTTTCAGGAATGGGCAATGGTTGGTATAACCCTGTGTTCTGCCTTTTTCCTTTTGTGTGCTGACAAATCCTACATCTGTCCACAAATTTCTTAACATCTGTCCTCATCCCTGGCCAAAAATATGAGCCATTCAATTTTGAGAATGTCTTATCATGACTGAAATGTCCGGCCAATCCTCCACTGTGCTTTTCCTTTAGCAAATTCTCCCTCATGGAGCATTTTGGAATACATAATTGATTGCCCCTTAATAATAATCCATCCTGTATCATATACTCGGTCCATTGGCTTCTGTCCCTGATAATTGGATTCTTAGATGCATCATATGCCTCCTTAAAATCTGGGTCATCCCTATACATTTCTTTGAGGTTATCAAAACCCAAAGTCTTGACTCTGAATTCCTTCATAAGAAAAAATTTCTGGCTCAAAGCATCAACAACTTTGTTAGTAGTTCCAGAAATATGATTAATCACAAAAGTAAAATTCTTCATGTATTCAACCCATTTAGCATTCTTTTGGTTCAACTTCTCCTATTGAGTCATGAATTGTAAAGCATGATTATCACTATACAAAACAAATTCCTTGGGAACCAAATAATGTCTCCATTTCTTCAGTGCTTGTATGACGACATAGAATTCTTTGTCATATGTGGAGTACTTAACCTTCACTTCATTCAGGTTTTCACTAAAGTATGTGATCGGCCTGTTGTCTTGGCTCAAGACTGCTCCAATTGCAAATCCACTCGCGTCACACTTGACCTGGAATGTCTTGCTAAAATCTGGCAAAACCAGAATTGGTTGCTCAATGATCTTCTTCTTCAGCAGATTGAAACTCTTATATGCTTTCCCTGTCAAGTGAAAATATTTATGTCTTTTATTCACCGTATCCATCATTGGTGCGCTAATTCCACTGAAATTTCAGATGAATTTCCTGTAGAAACTAGCCAAACCATGGAAGCTTCAAACTTCAAATACGCTCTTCGGCGATGGCCAATTTTTAATCGCATTTACCTTTTCCGGGTCCATTTTCAACTCATTTGCAGAGATAACAAAACCCAAATAGATGAGTTTTGTCCTCATAAATGATGATTTCTTCATATTTATCAGCAATTTCTCTTGTTGTAATCTCCTCATTACTGCAGCTAAATGCCTTAAGTGTTCTGCTTCTGTCTTGCTAAAAATTAATATATCGTCAAGATATACAATGATGAATTTCCCAATGAAATCCTTTAGGACTTTGTTCATCAATCTCATGAAAGTAATGGGTGCATTTGTTAAGACAAATGGCATAACAAGCCATTCATATAGCCCCTCATTCATCTTGAATGTTGTCTTCCATTCATCACCTTCCCTCATTCGAATTTGATGATATCTGCTTTTCAAATCAATCTTTGAAAAAAAAATTGCTCCACTCAAGTAATCCATCAAGTCGTCCATCCTTGGCAATGGAAATCTATATCTGATGGTAGTCTTATTGATCACCCTTGAGTCTGTACACATTCTCCAGCCTCCATCTTTCTTTGGGTTGAACACTGTCGGAACAGTGCATGGACTCAAGCTCTCTCAAATCAATCCTTTGTCCATTAAGTCCTGGACCTGTCTCTTGACTTCTTCATTTTCCTACGGTGTCAATATCTATGTGTCTTTGTTTGGTAAACTGGCTCCAGGTATAATATCAATGTGATGACTTATACTCCTTATCGATGGCAACGAACAAGGTAGTTCGTCCACTACTATATCAACAAACTCTTCCAACAACTTCTAGATTTCTTCTGGTAAATCATCTATTCTCGTACTGGTCAAAACAATCTTGGGCTTCCTGACCACAATAAATTGTGTGTATTCCTTCTTCTTAACCTCATTAAGAAGTTCCTTCCCACTCATGAGAAGTACAATGTTACTCACCTCTGATTTCACTTCTTTACCCTTAATCGGAAGCAACATGTGAGTTCTCCCATTTTTCTCTAGGGTGTATGTGTTCTTTCTCCCATCATGAATCACATTCTTGTCATATTGCCATGGTCTACCTAGCAATAGATGAAAAACATCCATAGGAATGACATCACATAATATTTCATCCTTATATCCTCCTATTTTAAATTCAACTAAACACTGTTTAGTGGCATTTACATGATGTCCTTTTTGTAGCCATGAAACTCTGTATGGGCTTGGATGTACAACAGTATCCAGCTCTAGCTTTTCTACCATATCTGTAGAAATGATATTTTCTGTGCTACCGTTGTCCACTATGACTTTGCATACCCTGTCTTTGGTTTTGCAGGCAGTCTGAAACAGACTGTTTCTTTGGGCTGGGTTCTCTGCCTCCTTCTCTTTCGTTAAGAGAACTTTCCTCATCATTAAAGATCTTCTGCCCTTAGCATATTCTACCTCAACATTCCATCCCTGAGCTTCGGCAATGTGATCTTCACCACCTTCCTTCTTCCTATCTGGACACTCATAGGATTTATGTTCGATTTTTCCATAGAAAAAGAATTTCACTTCACCACCTCTACCTCTTCTTCTTCCTCTGGCTTGAGGAAAAGTGTTTCTATCAGCATACTACCCTCTCTGTGATCTTCCACCTCTCTCAGGTTGAGTTTGAGGTTTCTTCCCCTCTTCTTTAGGTTTTTGAGTTCTATCTTGGGCAATTGTTTTGCCTCTATCTTGACTTCTACCTTAGCCTCTTTGACCTTGCTTATGGCTCATCTTCTCTTCAGCTTTCAGAGCCATATGATAAGCATCCTCCACATTTCAAAGGGTTATCATGCTCATCTCATCTTGAATGTCATATGGTAGACCATTCATGTACCTGGAAACTTTTTCATCGTCGCTTTCCCGATGACCTACTCTGATATTTATCTTGTAGAATTCTTCAGTGTATTCTTTCACTGAACCCAACTTCTATCTCAAATTCTGCATCCTCTGAAACAAAGTGATTTGATAATCCTTGGGTATGAATTTGGCTTTCATCTTTGCAACCATTCTATCCCAGCTTTTGATTTTCGGTTTTCCTTTGCAACATCTGTCAGCCTGTAGTTCATCCCGCCATAATGTTGCATGCCCTTTAAGCCTTGTAATGACATGTTTGACCTTCTTGTCTTCCTGGACATCCTCATAGTCAAAGTACTTGTCTAGATCTCTAATCCAGTCTAGAAGCTCTTCAACATCCAAGTTTCCCTCATACACTGGAATGTCCATTTTTGCTCTGGCACCTATCCTTGCAACAACCCTGAATAGGCGTTCATCCGCAGCATCTTCAGCCACAACTTCTTCTCCTTCAGCTTCATTTTCACTTTTAGCTTCGCTGATATCCCCAGCGTTAACTGTGTGCCTCTGTGCTGTCTCCATGGCATCAAGACTAGCACGTAATTTGTGCATTTCCCTTTCCACTGTTGGATCGGGTAATTGCCTGTCTCTTCTCCTTGGCGTCATGGTTGTAAAATTTCCCTTCTTCTCTCTGCTACAAAAAGAAAAGAACACTTTGTATGCTCTGATACCAAATGATGTGTATCAGAGTATTTTCTTCCTTTAGCTCCTAAGCCTGAAATCTACAGACATAATCACGCTCTGATACCAAATGATGTGTATCAGAGTGCTCTTTTTCCTCCTGCTCCTTCTGCCTAAAATAAACAAAATCAGGAGTCCCTTTGGAGACTCGAGTTTGTAGGAACAAGCTCAGAAGGGTTAGCGTCGTTGAAGTGTTTAAAGGAAGACATGAAGCAAAATCATCGCGCATAAGGTCAAGTTCTAGTGAAAGAACATTGGCTCATTTCACAGAGATTCTTGAGGAAGGAATAGAAAGGTCGGAATTCTCCGTGGAGAACTCCCAAAGTCGCGAGGACTGTAGGATCCAGAGGAGTTACAGGGTGGATAAGGGTTGGATGAACCCATCAATGAACACTCGTCTCATTTTTCCATTCACTGGTCTCCCTATTTTCCTATCCCACATCCATTCATCCAAGTCTTTGTTTACATAGCCCGCAATCGTAGGCTCAAGGTACAACACTCAGAGCAGTATGTTCTAGAGTTGAATCAAGAAAAAAGGTAGGTTCATCTTTCAACAATAGGAATTCCATGTGGAGTTCAGATTAGCGTCTCACGGGCTTTTAGAATCTTTAAATTACATGAAGTATAGCACTAAAGGAAAGCCTCGAAGAGAGTATGAGTCGTAGATATTAAACGAGGACAGGTGGCATCCAATCCAAGTGTTCGGGGAAATGAGCTTCGAAAGTTTTGAAATGATAAGTGTGTGAAATTCCTGAAGAGTCGAAGCCCAGACTCTCGAAGCAATTATGGACCATTGATCTCAGAATCAATAGGAGTCATTGATCTTGGCGGCAATAGTGTTGAAGTCCCGAAGTGCCAAAATTTCGAAGCCCCTAAGAGTCGAAGGATCGAAGTCCCGAAGTGTCAAAGTCCCGAAGCACCGAAGTCCCAAATCGTTGAAGTGTCGAAGTCCCAACGTGTCGAATTCCCTAAGTGTCAAAGTCCCAAAGCCCGAAGGACCGAAGTATTTCTCAATCGTCTGATCCAGGAGGACATGCGTCAACATATCGCCAGCTCCAGGTAAAAGCGTTGAAGGAAAACAAGGCTTGATATATGATTTTCCTATAGCCCGGAGACCCAAAGGAGATCACAACCATCGATTTAAGAGGATACATGACAGTCATCAGTGTGGACATGTGACACACTCGTCAGTCGTGACACCTAGCACCTATTCTGCAATGACACATGGAACTCAGTGCAGGCAGTCGTGGGCATATCATTCGCTTCTTTCTTTGTGACATGTGTCACTTCTCTTTCATGACACATCAACATGGTGATGTCAGGCCACAACGTCAAATCATCCTTCAGGAGGTGTTATTGTTCAACGTCAAAATTAGCGTCCCCCCCGAGGGCACAGTTTGGCGGATTCTAAAGTTGGCGGGAGGTTAAGCTTGGCAGTGGCGCTAAATCTAGCAGGTGTGCCCAGATCTCAAATTGGGACCAGATCTGAGGCCACAGTTTATTGTGGGGATGCAACATGCTCAGGAGATAATTTTCTTGAGTGGTCCTGTGATTGAAATCATGGTAAGGAAAAAGTGTTACGTGGCGAAAGGTGGTGGATTATGAGCCCAAAAATGGTCTAAACCCAAACCACTCTTGAGAAACCCCACAATCGCATGCTCATATAACATCGAATCCAAGAGAAATGCATGTCCATCCCATGAGAATTAAGTATTGTTGAGTCCCCAAGGAAAAGCAGTTAATGGAAGGAAGGTCAGGTGGTTGAAACCTTAACTCACTCAATAATTATAAAGTATGTAGGAGTCAGCCGTGGAAAATAGAGTTGTCAGCCCGAGGTACCCCTGTGGATGGATTTTTCTGCAGGCCCATGTCGATCTGAGCTCGCATCTGACAAAGGGATACACGCTCACTCTAATAGAAGAAAGCACAGATGAAAGGCTTTGAACATAGTAGCCATCTCACACTCCTAGTAGTGGTGGACTGGTCTAATTATAAATAGGTAGTTTTGATATTTTGTTAAGGTCATCAATTGATTGAGTAGAGCTCCCTATTTTGTAATGTTTTATGCCATAATTGTTCTCTGGTTATGTATCAAATTTAAGACTTTCATATTAATAGAAGTCAACCTCTCTCATCTCTTTGTAAAAAATGTGCTAAAACACTCGGGCATGGAGGATCCAATCGAGGGTTGTTATGTTGTTGTAATGTAGGTTTGATTACAGTGGTATCGTTACCAGTTTTATTCAACTCCCTTGTTATCTTTTCCCTCTTATACTGAATGGCTCGGGCATGGAGGATCCAATTGATTTGTTGTAGTTGCATTGTGATGTAGGTTTAATCATTGTGTTGTTGTGACTATGTCATTTGGACATATTTCAGTGTCTGAAATTTGAGCTTAAGAGTGGTCTTGAATCTAATTTTTTATTCTCCAAGCTGCTTGAAAGCATGATGACCATAGCATTCTTGTCCACCTTTCTCTCTAATTCTTCCCTCTGCTCACACTTGAACTCAATTCATTGACTGAACTTAATGTGGCCCTCACTTCCCTATGCATTTATTTTCCATTTCTGTGTTGAAACATCATTCATATATTGAGTTTTTTCCTTTGGCCTCCACTCATATAAAACCAACATCCACCAAAAACTATGATGGGTACTGGGCTTATCTTCCTGCAATCTGAGGGTGACTCTCAGTGCTAACATTAGGAAGAAAAATTAATTTAATATAAAAACTTGTATCTATTTCACAAAGAGGACAATAATGTTCTTATACCAGTGAAGAGGTATTGTTTCAAGTGTTGGGCATGTCCAATACAAGTACCTTGGAAGAGTACCCTATCATGTTAGCACCATGATGAATAAACAAATAAAAATTAGTTAACCAAGTGAGAAATTATTTAAACAAAATTCGTATAATAACAGTTTTTTATTATAACTATGTGAAATTAATCTCGGCAATGTAAAATTAAAAAAAAATGATGCAAAGAGTCATTACATGAGCCCTATTAAAACAGGAGCCTCAGACACTTTATTTTTCAGTTCTTCAAGTGCATACTGACAACTTTATCTCCACAAAAACTCAGAATCTTTATTAAGCAAAGAAAATAATGGATGAGCAATTCATGAGAAATTTTCAATAAAGCAACAGTAGTAACCAAGATACCTCAAGAAAATTTGTACCTCTTTTTGTGAACGCGGAATCAAAAAGTTTAATATTACCTTGATTTTCTCTAGATCCACTTGGATTCCCTTAGATGAGATACAATTCCCCAATACAATGTCATCAATTAAAATCATTGCACATTTCTCATTGTTGAGGGAAATGTTTGATTCTTTACACCTTATCAATGTTTTCTCTAAATTTTCTAATGTTGCATCAAATTCATTGCCATATTTTGTGAATTCATCCATATATATTTCCACACAATCATGAATTAAATAAGATACTATACCAATTACATCTCTTTGAAAGGTGGTAGGGGCGTTACATAACCCGAATGATAGAACACAATAGGAAAATGTCCCCCATGGACAAGAAAACGATGTTTTGTCCTGATCCTCAGGTGTGATATGGATCTGGTTATACCCGTTGAATATATTGAGAAAATAAAATTATTTCTTCTTTGCTAATGTATCCAGGACGTGGTCTATGAATGGAAGTGGGAAATGGTCCTTGTGTGTTTCTTTGTTGAGTTCTCGATAGTCCAAAAAAAACCTCCATTCACCATTTTTCTTTGGTACCATGACAAGAGGGGAGACCCATTGGCTATTAGAAATTGGGTAAATAAAGTTGGCTTCGAGAAATTTCTATAGCTCTTCCTTAACTATGTCCTTCAATGTCATATTCATCTAGCATTGGGTTTGGCGGATGGGTCTAGATCCTTCTTTAATGTATATATGGTGTGTGCATAAGTCAAGATGGATTCCCTTCACGTTAGAGTATTCCTAGGTGAAGGAATCATTGTGATTTTGTATAACTTCAATCGATTTCTCTTTGTGTTGTTTAGTCATTCCCCGATTGATGTTCAAGTTTTTCCCGGGGTTGATTTCTATGGTTTCCCTTGATCTTTTTTAGGTTAGGACTCGTGTTCTATGGGTGAGTTGCTTTTTGAGGCAATATAAGCCTGTGTTTTTTGATGCATAACATGCTCAATAACATGTAAGTTGGATGAGGAAGAAGAAGCTATGAAATCATTGATTTTATCATCCTTTGTTTTCTCTTTGATGGCTAGGTACTAATATATAGAGAGGAATTGATGAGATTCTCCTTCTCCATCACTATCTTCTCTGTTAGCGCAAAGCCATGTTTCAAATATATGTTGGGTTTGGTGGGAGGATACATAGTTAATTGTTTTGTAGAGGTTTTGAGGGAGATGTTCATATTTCTCGACATACAACTGATGTAAGCATTAGCAATGACCATCCAAGGCCTTCCCAGGATTAAAGGATACCCCCCAGAGAGGTTTTGGGTTGTAGGATCATAAATTTGATGAGATATTCCCACGAATATATAAATATCACTACATCTTCTAAGATACCATTTGGTTTGAGAGTTCATTTTTCAGCGAGTTGGGGTACAGTTGGGGTTTCCCTAAGATCGGCCAATCCTAAGGTTTCCATGGTCTCACGTGTCATAACATTAATGACAACACCAAGGTCGATTAGTTTGTTGCTAATTAATGTATTAATGATCTTCACATTAACTATCCAGTTTCTAGGGTCAGATTATTTGGCTATGAGAACTCCCCCCATCATTGAGTTTGATAGTTTACCCACAACGTGGATAGTTTAAGGATCCTTCCTTTTTATATTGGGTTTCTTTAAACAAATTTCCCATACTTATTTCAAGTATATAGGTACATATTTGATGGCTTGGAACATCGATATTTAGCACACATGTTCTTGAGTTCTCTCAAGGATTCAAACTCTGTATGAACAAGAGGTTTATCTAGGTTTAATATTTCTGGATAGGGTGGGTTTTGAAGTTCAGGGTGGGCATGATCAACTTTCAAAGGTTCATGAGATTTTTTATGTTTTGGTTCTTCATTCCAGACATCCTCATTCAAATATTCAATACGAATAGTAGGTTGGTCCTTGGTTAATGTCTTCTCATATCGAAGATGGATGTCATTGCAGTTCAGGGAAGAGATGGAATAGGAAGGGAGGTAGAAATCCCAACAACTTGAGTTGGTTGGGATGGCCTTCCGTTATTAGGGTTAGGGATGGGTTGTGCAAGTAATTTTTGTCAAGGAGGGGATGATCCATAAACGGTAGGCCTATTGCATTTCTGTCCCACCAACACAGATGCTTATGACCCCTTTTCTTGCAACAAAAATAAACTAAACCATACATTTTCAGTCTTTGATGATTCTTGCTAGCTTGGTTGCTTGGTCCCCCAAGAGTTGGAGTGAATATGGATGGAGGAATCATCTCTTTCTTTCCCTAGAGGAATCATCTCTTTCTTTGACTGGTTATAAGCCCTGTCATATGCCAGTAAATAGTAGTATTGACCAGAAGATAGACCAAATGACCTCACAATAGTCGAATTGACAAAATGATAGATAAGTCAACTGGGAGAAGGAAAAGTCAACTATCTGCAAGTTGAGTTGACTAATTTCCGAACAATTCGACTAGATGAAAGGAGAGTCAACCATTTGCAATTCAAGTCAACCAAATATTTGGTCGACCAAGATAAATCCATGAAAAATGGAAGGTGGATGTAGTTGAATGGAAAATGTTGTAGGCCGAAAAGGAAAAGAGGGAAACGATTCATGCATAATGAGTCAACCATCAATTGGGGAAAAAATTATCTGAAGACAAATTTGGTATTAAACAACAAATAAAACCTTTGGAGGGTGATTTTGATAACTAAGGATGAAGGAAAAATGGCCAGAGGATGAATTGGGTGACCAACAACAAAAAAAAATGACGAGTATGGCTTGTGGGAAATAAAAAAAAAAAACAGGAAGCAATAAAAATGTCTTATAAGGTTTGTGGGAAATGAAATAATGCCCAACAATTGTTAGTGTGTTGTGAGTATCTTGTGGGCCCAACAATAATGCCCAAAAATCACCTAGCTAGCATAAAAGAATTGTGAACAACATGTGGGTAAAGGAAAAACACCCCACAAATTTTAAATTGAAACGTATGATTTGTGGGCAAGGAGGAAAAATGTTTTTCATTACCAATTCGACCCAACAAGAAAATAAAGTCACCCAACAGTGAGAAAAATGGAATAGATAATGAATTACCAGAAACTATAGTATAGTGTATCTCATGCCAATTGGGTTTATCAACAATCCAGGAGAATACACAATTAGCATTTTATATCAGCAAACAAGTTATCAAAGAATCGATTCAAATGTCGATGGGTAGTAAGAATAAATACCACCATCACATTTTAGGTGAGTGGAGAACTCAATCACACATCAAAACCAATAGATGCGTATCTTGGAAACCAAACATTCAATGGGTGTTTTTTTTATTAATATCGTGAGATAAATACAGAGGGGTGATCTATACATAGACTCTGTGTATTGTTACTCATTTTCAATAACCAATTTACAGATTGCATGGCTCTGAAGCACCTTCGCTCGTTGTGGACAGGATTCTTGATTCCTTTGTCCATCGGACTTTGAGCAAGTTTTCTTCTGCAAGCTTCCATTTATGCTATTGTTCTCCCCTACATCTCCTTGCATCTCTCTCCATTACCTTCTTCACTACAACCCTCATTTTTTTAATGAGTTCCCTTTGTAAGGACAACCATCATAGTTGTTCGTTTCCAATTCCAATTTTTCCAAAAAGACAAAATGTAATAAATAAAAATTCAATTTTATTACAATTTTACAAACGAATTTAGGAAAGGATCCAATTTAGATCAGGGGCAGATGTGGATGCCTACATCTGTGGAGGGGGAATAAGTTGCATGTGTGGTTGTGTTATGGGTTGTTGAGGGCCTCCTAAAGTGGGATTTCTCCACCTCTATTTCCATAATTGGCTTGCAGGAGGAGAAGCCACCTATGGTTGTGTTGGAAAATACCATGGCTGAGAAGTATATTGCATGGTAGGGTTAGTCCAGTATGAATTGAAATACTAAGATTGGTATTGAATCATACCTTGAGGTCTGGTTTTCCATGGTTGTTTCTGAGAAGCAAAGAAAAGTTGTTTTGGTTCCTCCGCTTTCTGATAGACAACTTTCAATCTTGGTAGGGATGGATAGTTGCAAGTCGCATGGTCCTCACTGCATATTCCACAAACCTCAATTTGGTCCAATTAGAATTCCTTCAAAGGGTGCTTCGTTCTTCATTTTGGGAAAAATATAGCCAAATCACATTCTACCTCTTCTTTATTCTTCTTCATTTGTAGTGTATCCAACTAGGAGCTTAAGGAACTAAGTATATCAGTCTTGAAATCCTCTAACATGTTCCCAATTTCTACTCTTGTGACTCCACCTCCAACAGTCGTTCCAATCCTTGTTAATATATCTCTTGGTCCTTTTTCTTGTTTTCTAAGTACCTCGAGAATATTTGCGACAAAGTTCCAATATAACATCATCATATTACTAAGAGATATCTCCTTCGCTCATCAGGTTGAGAAGTTCAATGCAATCATATCATATTCCTCTCAAGAATAAGACACATCCTGTCTTAGGAGCCAAGTCTCCTTGCCTTTCCCTATGAAAATTGTTGTTGAATCTTTCGACATAATCCTCAAGGCTCTCATCTTCCTATTGTGTCATTCTAAATACTTCCTCCCTCCTTTCTTCATCCTTACAATAATTTTGGTACTTTTACAGGAATATCTTCGTCATCTGGTCCCACATGTGGATGTTGTCCCTACCAATGCCCATGAATCAACGTAGTATAACGTTATTGAGTGTGACAAGGAAGAGTTTCAATTTTTTATCATCTGAAACACAATCATAACTTCTGCAAAGCATGTCAAATTCGAAGAGGAAGGTGTCGGGATATTCTTTGGATAAACGGTGAAAATTCGACAAGGTTGAATGAGGGATATTCTTCATTTTGATCTCTTCATTTGATCCTCTAATTGGGAATTTGAAGGAAAAAGTTTCTTCCTTGACAATTCCATGTGCCATATTCCTCTGAGGCATGTCTTTTATGTCTGAAGGTGCTTTAGGAAACATGAAATCCCCATAGTGGTATTGTTCACTGATCAAATATTTTGAAGGTGGAACCTTTGTGTGCATAGAACCTTGTATAGTTTCAGATTCTTGAGTGGAGGTCTCGTGTCTCTTTTTGGAAAGAAAATTTATTGTGGGTGACAAATAGTTTGGCTAACTGAGCTCCTTTCCCTCTTGAGAATGACCTGTACTATTATCTTTATGAGAGTTTTTGGATGAACTAATGAATCTACCTTGTTGATCTCTAACTCTGCACATAGAAAAGATTAGAAAAGCATCCTACAAATTGCTGAAAATAAATCATATCACTTATTCTATTGTAATAAAAATACAAATGAAAATAGAACAACATCTACACTTTTGACAGATCCCTGACAATGACGCAAAAAATTACAGAATTTTCAATCACTTCCTAATTGAATTAGTAAGAAATTGAAGAGTTTTGTATTTAATTATCAATCCAAGCTCTATTGAACTTACGAACCATCATGCACCATATATGTAAGTATAATGTTGTAATTTCCAATGAGTTGTAGTACTTTCAATTGATTGTCACAAGGAAAGATATCAAGATGCTCTAGCAAGTCATCGGATTATATCAAATCCACACTTTGCAAGAATAGAAACACATTTTTATGGGAAATTAAATGTCACACTTTGAGAGAAAGTAAGTCACTCTTATAGGAAAGTAAATCACGCTTGCAGGAAAAGTAAATCACACTTGTAGGAAAGTAAAGATCACACTTGCAGTAAAGTAAATCACACTAGCAGGAAAAGTAAAGGTGACTTGTTCAAGTATTTAAGATGACCTTGATTATTGTGACAATTGTGTTATAACTCATGTACTCAAGCTTTAAGTATCAAACCACACTATACTTGTAAATAAAAGAAATAAACTATCTCAATTTTCAAACCACACAATTGTTAATTAGAAAGATAAATGTTGTGATGTAGAGTTGCAACAACGAGGGTTGCAATAGCCATAGTAGCAACAATGGGAGTTGCAGCAACCGGAGTTGAAACAATATGATTTCCAACAACCAGAGTTGCAACAACAAGAGTTGCATCAACATGAGTCGCAACAAAACGAGTTACAACAATCGTGAGTTGCAGCAACCAAAATCCCAGCAAGGGAAATATACATCAAAGATAAATACAGGAATTGATGGACATAAATGAAAATGAATAAGAGATGCTACAACTACACATTAGAAAATCAAAAGACAAGGTTTTGCAATGTCAGCATGGGATGGCGACAACAAATTTGCAACAATAAGAAAATTCTAGAGTTGCAACATAATGTTTGTAGAGGAATTGCTAGAAATAAATGGAAATATGGAAAATATGCTACAAATGTTCAGTCATGGATCAAGAAATAGTACCTTGCAATGTTATCATTGAGTACAACAATCCAGAGCTAAAGTAATGGAGAACACTAGAGTTACAACAACATGTTAATAAAGGAATTGCTGGAAATAAATGAAAATATGTAGATGATGTATGAATACTTCTATGAAGAATAAAAAATACAAACAATATCGAGCTAAGGAAGGGCCCTACCTCCTTGGACGAGGTAATGGTATAAGAATGTAGTAGGTTCTTAAATACTTAACACACCATCAATTGAACAAGAATGAAACATAGCTTTTACTAAACAAAAATATGTGGGTCTGTTGGCATGCAGTTATAAGACCCTTGGTTCATGTTATTCAACCAACAAACCCTTTAGATATTGACCCTTTTAGCATCACCTGCATGCAACTGAAGTCTCACCGGATGCATTTAGTGGGGTTGCAGGAACTAAGTTTCTGTAGGGATGAGGGGATGTCAGGCTATCAACATAACCATTAATACTTATTCACCATGTGCACATTATATGTAATTAGCATCCTTTTATCAGTCAACAAACCCTATGTGTGACTTCCATTAACTAACAATTCATTACTTTTACAATAACAGTTGTGCAACATTAACCCATCTAAGATTCATTCAATACCATAAGCCCTAGTGTGAAGAAACAACATAACATAGATCACGACGTAACCAACCCATTGAATCATTCATTATTATTGTGCATCAACCATATGTTAAACAAATCTATACTAATCATTCATAAACATAACATCCACGAATAATGACATCAAAAAACACATTAGACACAAGATTTTAACGTGCTTCACCTAATCCTTGGGCTACATACACAATGGATGGATTCTTATATTAGTCTTCGTGCAATCATCACCTCAGGCATGTGAATTGCACTTACAAAAGATACAACATATTGTAATCCCCAAACCTCCCTAGCCACTCCACAGTGTGAGCTTATCTTTGCAATTACTCGAATATAAACTTTCTTCATCAATCATGAGAAACCTAATCTCTTATTCTCAACAGCCTAATAATCCTTGACCCTTTACATATTTATACATAGAATTAGGGATACAAGCCCTAATGGTTTATAACAACTTATCCCCAAAACCCTAATGGGTCATAACCGTTTTTCCTACTTTTGCACCAATCTGTTACTTTTTCTTCTTTTTTGTCACAAAATGCGTCCTTGTTGCATGCTCTGGTCCCACCTTTTTCTCTTTCATTTGTTATGGATCAACTTCCAAACTTAGTTATTCTCGTCCAAAATGCCTACCCAATAGGTTCAATACAACTTTGTCTTACAAACTTTCTTCTTCTTTTTATTCATCCTCCAGCTCAAAGAAAGTGGATGTATTTATACAAAATGACTTCTTCCTAAATGAGATAAGAAAATCGATGGAAAATCATGAGAATCGAGATTTCTCATCTTGTTACATTGTATTTTCCAAAACAGGGCGAAAATCGGGTGCATGCTGACTAAATCAACCACGAAAAGTGATGGATGCGTTGTGCATTCCTTTCTAGTGCCCAATTGCCTGTCATGTTCTTGAGTGGTTGTTGGATAACTGGCCAATCCCTAGTGATAGTTGTGCAGTTGACCGATGATTTTTTACGGTAGGCGTGAGGTTACAACACCCAACTCAAAGATGCAATAATGGTCCTATAGTGAGAGTTGCAACACCAAGAGAGTCACGACACTGAGAGTTGCAGCAATAAGAGTTACAACAATGACCAGAGTCATAACAACGGAAGTTGCATCAATGACCGGAGTCACAACACTGAGAGTTGCAACAAATACGCTTGAATAGGGTTTGCAACTCTCATTTTGGGAAGGTACCTGTGAAACTTTGTTCCTATAAAGCATTGTTAGCACGAAAGTTGATAATCTCTTGAAAACTACATATGAATAAGTATTGAAATGGCATGTTGAGTGAGTGATTATACCTTGACAAAAAATGCATCATTGTGGATATAAAGTGTATTAATGTGGAAATTAAAATGGGAAAAATGTGTACAAAAAGTATTGGACAAGTGCTATAAATATGTCAATTTGAGCACCCATCACTGTGCTACACCCTTCACTTTTTTCATCCTTCTCAATACTTCCTACATGTTGAAAACATCAAAACATTATTAGAAAATTATATTTCAAATTATATGCAAAATGATTCTTGGCCTTATCAAGGCATTAGTCTACTTTGATAGTCCTGAACCGAGACTCTATTCCTATTGTCAATCCTACTCAAAATTGTTGTTAGCACTTAGCACAATTAAATTATTCAACAATAAAACATAGAATTTCATGATATAAAATAATACAAGGCCCATTCATTCTTGGTGGCCCATTAAGACTGGAGTTTGAATTATGCTCTGATACCACTCTGTAACACACCCTACCCCCTAAAATATATTTAGGCTGGTGGGATGTCAAAAATCCTCTTTCCACTCGGGTCTTAACATCGTGGGTAAGAATTTGGTCACATGGAACGTTCCTTCGGGTTACTATGCAGACTAAAACAATTTAAGGTATTATGGCCTTACTCTTTCTCGCAGCCCCCCCCCTTCTACATGCCTACCACATGGACTCCTCTGCATCATCTACACTGACGGGAAGGTTGACATGTGTGTGGGAATGGTAGTGACATGTCCTCAGATGCATCACACTCCCATGGAAATCCCTTGTTGGAATGCATCTACACTACCTAGGATATAAAATATCCTAGACGAATGGCTCTGGATTACTCAGCTTGGGTTAGATCAACAACTAACGATGAGTAAGATTCTTTCTTATCGGAAATACATGTTAGAAAACCCCAACCTTCACCTTTGATCCATTCTTTCTAATAGTATCACTCCCGATAGAACCAACGATCAGGGACTAGGAAATTCAACGGTCCTGACTCACTCATAACCTTCAAACCACATTGTAACACATCCACTATGGAATAATGGATTATTTGGGATTTTTATTTCTTTTTCTTCTCGATAGACAGAATCCTCGAGTTCCTACGAGGTCTTAGCACAGGCTAGGTCTTCCTGTTGGAACTTTCCCTAAGCCAATTCTACCAGTTTTTTCATTGGAAACTTGCCTTGTACAAATCAAGTAATAAGTATGGGCTTCACCTCCATGTGATCATTGATTGTGACTCCGACCAAGACAAGCAGTGCCTTCCTCACTTCATGACTTAGCAATGCACGAGGGTCGATTCTTTTCAACTCTTCGAACCCCAAACCCGAAATCCTACCTTGTAATTGAGATCGATGGTTGTGAGTCTCTCCCCTGATCCAACAGTCCTAGCCGTATCAGGACTTCGATAACTGGGAGGTTGAAAATAAAGGGGGTCGAGTCTTTCGACCCTTCAAACCCCAAAACCTGAGATTCTATTCATATCACACCGATTCAGAGTTTCTCATTTCAAGACTTCGCGACTTGCAAAGGCGAGGGTTCCTACCTTTTGTCTTCCGGGTGCCGAAACACTGAAATGATGAAAACAATTCCCACTAAGCTGCCTTAGGATTTCACACATCGGGACTTCACGACTAGCGAAGACAAGGGTTCTTTCCCTTTGGTATTTCGGGTGCCAAGACGTCGAAATTCCGAAAACCATTCCCGCTAAGCTGCTTCAGGATTTCACGCACCGGGACTTCGTGACTTATGAAGACAAGGGTTCTTGCCCTTTGGTATTTCGGGTGCCAAAAACACCGAAATGCCAAAAACTGTTCCTGCTAAGCTACTTTGGGATTTCGCACACGGGACTTCGTGACTTGCGAAGACAAGGTTTCTTGCCCTTTGGTCTTCCGGGTGCCAAAAATGCCGAAATGCCGAAAACTATTCCCGCTAAGCTACTTCGGGATTTTGCACGCCGGGAATTCGTAGCTTGTGAAGACAAGGGTTCTTTCCCTTTGGTCTTTCGGGTGCCAAAACGCCGAAATGCCGAAAACTATTCCCACTAAGCTACTTTGAGATTTTCAGGATGTTTCCAAGTCCATTCTCCTGTCTACGCAGAGGTTAAGGTCGATGGGTAATAGAGCTCCGACAAATCCTTTAGGTGGGTTCTTGGTTAAACTATCCCTAGGCTTGGCATTCAATATTTTCAAGACATTTCCAAGTCCATTCTCTTATCTATGTCGAGGTTAAGGTCGTCGGGTAATAGAGCTCCAAGAAATCCTTCAGGTGGGTTCTTGGTTAAACTATCCCTAGGCTTGGTGACGTAATTAAAATCCTTCCTAATTCACCGAGATATAAACTTTGTGGTAGGAGTAAGGTAAAAACATGGGTTTATTATCATGGCATTCCTTTCAAGGGACTCGTTCCATCTATGGAGTGCGAAGGAACTTCCCGGGGAAGATGCCTTCAATAAAATTAAGCTAGGGCGTAGCGCTAGCTGAGTGGATGGGGCATTCCTCCAGGGCATGGACTCATATCCTGAACCTATTTATTCTATGCCCAGACCAATTATGGTCATACTAGTATAAGCATGCATCCATTGTTCCCAAATCAAACACAGGAAAACAATTTTATACGGAAAAAATTCATGAGCGTATAAAACAAGAGCATGCGTTTGTGATAGGTTAATTTAAATTACAAGACATGACACTTATCAGAAAAATACTAGGCGTGTTGCGACTGCTGAGAGGGATGCTCATTTCCACCCAACTGTAGGCTCAGTGAATCCAGATGGATTTACCACTAGCCACCCCCGAGCTAGACCATGATGCTTGGAGATTCAGTCTCTTATATCCAGCTCCACAAAAGTCCAGAACAAAGGTTTTACTCTCCTTCTCCATTGTTCGGGACTCTCTCTGTGTATCTCCATAGTTTTTTTTTTTGTCTTTTCTTCTGTGATCCCCATCGTGTATCTCCTCTGTCCCCCTTTCCCCCACACTTCCTTTCTTGCCTTTTTCTACAAGGTTGTGTGTGGCGTGAATTCCCCCATCTGTGGTTAGGTATGAGGGCTTCTACAGATGGGTGGTTCACCCCCATCCCCTCATTAACTCATGAGGAACCTCCCCACCTACCATCCTGGCGAGTAATTCATTCCAGGGTCAGAGAGCAGCTTTGGTCTTCGAGCTAGTGAAAACCAATACCGAATTGGTTTGGTGGAAGTTAACGCCACCATTCCAGGTGCCTTTCACCACCTTTCATTATCCATTGTGGTCTCTTTCAATACATCCCCCTCCTAACAATCATGCAACACATATTCATAACATTATTTACATTAATCGACCTTTTATACAAAGGTCCATCAAATCAACATTCACGTCTTTGAGTTTTCCATAGTTCTTGGTCAATATAGTTATTTTTACAAATTGGGGGAAAATAGGGTGTTACAATTCCCTCCCCCTTAAAGTAACATCTTCCTCGATGTTCTATTTATCAATAGGGTGTGTATGTACATAAGTAAACAAAATTGGATATGTCTGTTTCATGGCATCTTCCATTTCCCACATAGCCTCATCTTGGCCAAAATGTTTCCACTGCACCTTGACTTGTGCAATGGTTCGGTTCCTGAGTGGGGTTTCATTTCTGTCCAGTATGCATTGAGGTTCTGGCAGAAATTCTCCCTTCGGTTCCACCTGGATCACAGACCATTCGATTACATGATTAGAATCATGTACATATTTCTTCAATAATGAAACATGGAAAACATTATGTGATTTTACTGTGGGAGGAAGTGCTAGCCTATAGGCTACAGGTCCTACTCTATCTAGAACTTCAAAGGGTCCAAAATACCGAGGTGCCAACTTGGCACAAGCTCCCATCTTCAGGGAACTCTTCCTTGGCCTAACTCTGAGATATATGTGGTCTCCCGCCTTGAACTCTCTTGGAGTTATCTTTCGGTCGACGTAACTTTTCTGTCGGTTCTGAGCGACCTTTAGATTTTGTTTTATCTGAATCACTTGTTGTTCCATTTCTTTCAACACGTCGAGTCCAATAGTAACTCTATTTACGGGATTACTCCAATTGATTGGAGTGTTTCATAGCCTACAATAGAGGACTTCGAAAGGACTCGTATTCAAGGATTCTTGGTAGCCGTTGTTGTAGGCGAATTCCACTAGTGGTAGGTAATCTTCCCACTTTTTGGGTTGATGCATTACATGCATCCTTAGCATGTCTTCTAATATTTGGTTCACCCTTTCTGTCTTTCCATCAGTTTGAGGGTGATAAGTTGTGCCTTCATACTTTATCCCTGTGGGTTCTTGCTCTAGGTACGAGGTCACAGTTTGGAAGAATGGGTTTGTTTCTTGTGCATTTCTGACTCTTTCCTTGACATCCGTCTCGCAGGTGCTCATCGCTACCAGGTGAATTGTTTTCATACTTATGCTAAGGGAATCGACCACCCTATTTTCCTTTCCCTTAATATGTTTGATTTCAAAATCAAACTCGCTAAGGAGGGCCATCCACCTAGCTTGTCTGGCATTGAGCTTCAATTGGTCAAACTGATATCGCAATCCCAGTGGTCTGTCATAAGTACAAATTTCCTCCCAGGAGGTAATGCCTCCACATTTTTAAGGCATGCACTATGGCAGCCAACTCTAGATCATGGGTCACATAGTTGACTTTGTGCTCATTCAATTTTTGGGATTCATAGTAGACCACACTTCCTTCTTTCATAAGGACTCCTCCGAGCCCTTTCTTGTAGGCATCTGTGCACACAAGGAAGTCAGCTTTAGGATCAACGATCTTCAACACAGGTGCGTGGGTCAGTAGATGTTTCAGGGTTTGAAATCTTTCTTCACATTTTTGTGTCCACATGAATTTAGTCCCCTTCTTCTAGAGGGCAGTGATTGGACACCCAATCTTGGAAAATCCTTTTATAAATCTCCTATATTATTCTGCTAAGCCCATAAAGGATATGATATCCAAAACATCCTTTGGGGTATGCCATTCCATGATATACCTGATCTTTTTAGGGTCTACTGCTACCCCTTCTTCAGATAGGACATGGCCCAAGTAATGTATTTTCTTCTGGAAAAAGTCACACTTGCTAAATTTGGCATAGAGATGATGTTATGTTAGCACTTGAAGCACAAGTTTAAGGTGTTCCTCATGCTCCTCTCTATTCTTGGAGTAAATTAATATATCATCAATAAAATCCAGTACAAATTTGTCTAGGAATTTGCTAAGAACATTGTTCATCAAGCACATAAAAGTGGCAGGGGCATTGGTTAACCCAAATGGCACTACCACAAACTCATAGTGACCATATATCATCCTGAAGGCACTTTTGTGGATGTCTTCACCCTTGATTCGGACTTGATGGTATCTCGATCTCAAGTCAATCTTTGAGAAGATAGAGGCACCTCCCAATTGATCAAACAGGTCATCAATTCTGGGTAAGGGGTACTTGTTCTTTATGGTTACCTTATTGAGTTGTCTATAAACCATGCACAGTCAAAGGGTACTGTCTTTCCTTTTCACAAATAGGACTGGTGCTCCCCATGGAGACACGTTGGGTAGGACATAGCCTTTGTCCATCATTTCTCTTAATTGTAATTTAATCTCAACTAGCTCAGGTGTGCTCATCCTGTAGGGTGTCCTAGACACTGGAACCGCTCCTGGCGCAAGTTCTATCGAGAAGTCAATGTCCCTTCTCGAAGGTAGACCCGATACCTTTTCCAGGAATACATCTCCATATTCTCTTAGTGTGGGGTAGTCTTTGAGGCTTGGTTTGTCACCTTTAATTGATTTCAGCACCTGTATCGCATATAGTGGACATCCCTTCCTGCAATACTTTCTCATTTGAAGAGATGATTTTTGTCTCACCGAGACAGGTTTTTGGATCCCTTGAAGGGTTATCCTTCTTCCTTCTTTACTTACACATTCTAAGGTTTTATAGTAACAGTCTAGTCTGGCTTTATGTGTGGCTATCCAATCCATACCAATCAATAGATCATACGATCCTAGGGGTAGTATGTTAAGGGTTGCTTGGATGGGGAATTCACCTATAATTAATTGGCAAGATGGTATGAGCTTCGCTACCCTTCTTTTGGTGCCAGTGGCTAACTGTACCAACCATGGCTTGGCATTTTTATGTGGCTGTAGTTTACATTTATATATAACTCAAATTTGAACCAGGGTCAATCAGAATAGACACTAGATGGTTGGTGATCATACCTTCTATTTCCACCACTGAAGCTTGGTGGTTAGCTTGGTTATTATCCAAGGCTGCATAAATTTATGGCACACTCCTGGCCACGTCATTGACGGTGGTAGCTTATTGAACGTTGTAAATTCTTCGATTGTTCTGTTGTCGGTGCGGGCAGTCCCTCAGTAGATGTTCTTCTCCACAACCCCAACATTTCAAAGGTTCTCTCTTTGGGTTATCAGTCTTTGTTGGGGCAGATGAAGAAAGTTTATTTCCGCCCAAGGAGGGAAAGTTTTGTTGGTGTACACTTCAGGCTAGGAAGCTCATCCTTGAGTTCTTTTTATAGTTCTTAAATATTGGGGATTTAAACCCCTTTTTCTGGAATCCTGAACTATTCTTCTTCTTCCATCTGTCATGAGGTTCTGTCTGATGTCCAAACTGCTCATGACAATATCGTGCCTTTAAAATAGTGTCTTCTAGGGTCTTTGGTTCATCAAATTCAATCCTGTTCTGATAGTCCTTAGGTAGTCCACTGATGAATCGTTGCACATTTTCCTTTTCTGATTTTATATAGGGTACATACCTCAGCAACTCGAGGAATCTGTTGACATATTCCTCTATGGTGAGTTGCCCCAGCTTGAGTTCATAGAATTCTTTAGTCTTTTCGTTGAAATATTTTTCCGACAGATACTTCTTCCTGAAGTATTTCTCAAACCATTCCCAAGACAGGTCCTCTTCGTGAATCCCTTTCACATTCTTAAGGTCTTCCCACCAAATGGAAGCCTTTCCATGCAAGTTGAAGGTGGCTACTCAGGCCTTCAAGTTTTCTGAGAAGTCATGGACTCTGAAATACGTTTTTAGTCCAAACCACCGTCGAAGGAGGGTGGTTTGGCCTTCTTGAATTCTTCTAGATTATGACTCTTGGAAAGCTTTCGCTTCTTGCATTTTCTTCAGGAATAACAACTAGTTATGCTGCTAGAAGATCCTTCTGAATCGCCAGCTTCCTTTCCAGAAGAATCATCCGATGCTTGTCCCTTATCTTTGGGGTGGACCTTTCTTGAGGTGCTCTTCTCAGTGTGGCCACTTGCATGACCACATTTTTGTATCTCAGGTGGGCTTCGAATTTTCTTTGTCTGTCGTCGGTCCACGTGACTGGTGTCAGGTTCATGCTACAATTTTCTTTGTATGTCGTGTAAACTCTGCAGTAAAACTGCATTACTTTCCATTTTCTTCTCTTTCTCTTTTATCATCCTCTCGTTGTCATCCTTGCAACTCTGTAGTTCGACCATGAGGCTCCTCAAAGTCTCAGCTAGATCTGGAGGGGTCCCTACCGCTCTCCTTTTATCAGACTCTTCATCTCTATTGTGGGAGCCCTCCCCCACCTCGTGGTGAGTCACCATTCTATGCGTCTATAGTTTCACGTGGTTGATCATCCGCTTGTGTGCAAAATAAAAATGCTTGTTGTTAGTCAATATTTATATACATTTATAACCCATGCATAATTCATATTTTTCACATGCATACACACAATAGGGGTTTTTCATTCTTAACTTTGACTTCTGATTGAGGGGGTCAACATAAAGAGTTACTCCTTTTAAAATTACTTCGAATGGATCTTCTGTGCAACCCGTTCATGAGCCCAAGAAGGCCAAGTGTTGTAACCATGCTCTGATACCAATTTGTAATACATCCACTACGGCATAATGGATTATTTCAGATTTTTCTTTCTTTTTCTTCTCAAGGGACAGAATCCTCGAGTTCCTATGAGGTCTTAGCACAGGCTAGGTCTTCCTATCGGAACTTTCCCTAAGCCAATTCCGCTGGTTCTTTCATTGGAAACCTGCCTTGTACAACTCAAGTACCAAGCGTGGAATTCACCTCCATGTGATCGTCGATTGTGACTCCGACCAAGCCAAGTGGTGCCTTCCTCACTTCATGACTCAGTGATGCATGATGGTCGAGTCTTTTCGACCCTTCATACCCTGAAACCTGATATTCTATTCATATTATTCCGATTTAGAGTTTCACATTTCGAAACTTCGCGACCTGCAAAGGCGAGGGTTCCTTCTGTTTTTCTTCCAAGTGCCGAAACACCAAAATGATGAAAACGATTCCTGCTAATCTACTTTGGGATTTTGCACACCGAGACTTCGTGATTGGGGAAGACAAGGGTTCTTTCCCTTTGGTCTTCCTTGTGCTGAGACGTTGAAATGCCGAAAGCCATTCCCTCTAAGTTGTTTCAGTATTTCACGCACTAGGACTTCACGACTTGCGAACACAAGGGTTCTTTCCCTTTGGTCTTTTGGGTATCGAAAACACCAAAATGATGAAAAATATTCCCACTAAGCTACTTCAAGATTTCGCACACCGGGACTTTGCAACTTGCGAAGACAAGGGTTCTTGCCCTTTGGTCTTCCGGGTGCCGAAAACGCCAAAATACCGAAAACTGTTCCCGCTAAGCTACTTTGGGATTTCGCACACCGAGACTTCGTGACTTACGAAGACAAGGGTTCTTTCCCTTTGGTCTTCCGGGTGATGAAACCCCGAAATGCTGAAAACTATTCCCGCTAAGCTACTTCAAGATTTTTAGAATGTTGCCAAGTCCATTCTCATGTCTACGCAGAGGTTAAGGTCGATGGGTAATAGAGCTCCGACAAATCCTTCAGGTGGGTTCTTGGTTAAACTATCCCTAGGCTTGGAGTTTGATATTTTCAAGACGTTTCCAAGTCCATTCTCCTATCTATGCAGAGGTTAAGGTTGATGGGTAATAGAGCTCTGACAAATCCTTCAGGTGGGTTCTTGGTTAAACTATCCCTAGGCTTGGCGACCTGATTAAAAGCCTTCCTAATTCATCAAGCTATAAACTATGTGGTAGGAGTAAGGTAAAACCATGGGTTATTATCCTGGTAGTCCTTTTAAGGAACTCATTTCATCTCTCGAGTGCGAAGGAACTTCCCGAGGAAGATGCCTTTGGGAAAATTAAGCCAGGGCGTAGCGCTAGCTGAGTGGATGGGGAATTCCTATGGGGCACAAACTCGTATCTTGAACCTATTTATTCTATGCCTAGACTGATTATGGTCATACCAATATAAGCATGCATCCATTGTTCCCAAATCAAACACATGCAAACACTTTTATACAGAAAACATTCATGAGTGTATAAAATAGGCGCATGCGTTCGTGATAAGTTAATTTAAATTACAAGACATGACACTTATCGGAAAAACACCAAGCATGTTGTGACTGCTGAGAGGGGTGCTCATTTTCACCCAACTGTAGGCTTAGTGAATCCAGATGGATTTACCACTAGACACCCCCGAGGTAGACCACGATGCTTGGAGATTCAGTCTCCTATATCCAGCTCCATGGAAGTCCAAAACGAAGGTTTTACTCTCCTTCTCCATTATTCCAAACTCTCTCTTCATCTCTCTAGAGTTTTTTTTTTCCGTCTTTTCTTCTGCGATCCCCATCGCGTATCTCCTCTGTCCCCCTTTCCCCCACACTTCCTTTCTTGCCTTGTTCTACAAGGTTGCGTGTGGCGCGAATTCCCCCATCCATGGTCAGGTCTGAGGGCTTCTATGGATGGGTGGTTCACCCCCATCCACTCATTAACTCATGAGGATCCTCCCCACCTACCATCCTGGCGAGTAATTCATTCTAGGGTCAGAGAGCAGCTTTGGTCTTTGAGCCAGTGAAAACCAATACCGAATTGGTTCGGTGGAAGTTAATGCCACCATTACAAGTGCCTTCCACCACCTTTAATTAGCCATCGTGGTCTCTTTCAACACATCCCCCTCCCAACAATCATGTAACACATATCCATAACATTATTTACATTCATCGACCTTTTATACAAAGGTTCGTCAAATCAACATTTACATCTTTGAGTTTTCCATAGTTCTTGGCTAATATAGTTATTTTTACAGACTAGGGGAAAATAGGGTGTTACACACATGAACGATAATGACCTCGCTCATTCTCCTCCAATCACTCTATGGGTGGGGTCTATGGAAAGATCTATGGTTGAGATCTCATCGAATTGACTCCTTAATAGATCAATGGTTCTTTCCCATTTAGAGTCTCTCCATTGGAAAACACCCCATTTTCACACCTTCGTGGTTCTCCTGAGCAGTTCTCTCCAAACAAGCATCTTTTGATGGATCTGATGGTCATGAGAAACTCACATATAATGGTCAGGGATCTCTCAAACCTCAGATTCACTCAGTGGTTAACCACACTTTCAACTCCTATCGGGTTCCTCTTTCTGGATGGACCCCCATCAAATCCAATGTCTCAGATCTCATCGGTTGAACCACCAACAGATCTATTGCTTTGGCCCTCTTGGAACTTCATCTTTGGGATTCTCTCAATGGAAGTTCCTTCCGCTTATTCTCCATGAATCTTTTTGAACTCCACCATTTTGACAAGATTATTAGATTAATGCATGATAGGTATTTCTGAACTCCACCTTTCTGACAAGATTATCGGATTAGTGCATAACTAAGAACTTCCCCATCACAAATTTCACCTCGGTGTCACTTCCATGTTTTTTTGAAAGGATCCCCTTCTGAAAGGCTTTCTTTGAATCCTAGATATTCAATGAACAATCGGGATTAATTCTCCACACTGGATCAATGTCTGAGGTTTCTTCGGGGTTTAAACAGGGATTTCAGCAAGGTTGAGGGGCTTTTCAAGGTATACCATCCCACAACCTTCTCAATGTTTCCTACAAGGTTTTAACCCACTCCCCTTAGGCCTTTGTCACTCATCCTCAATACACAGGTGACACCTCACATTTTTTCCTGTACTGAATATTTTCTCATCCTCCAAACCTTCCATTAAATGGCTCGATGGGGGGGGCAGGGGGGGTGGACATGATTACAAGACTTCATTGACCTCCCATGCACATTCATTTCAAGTAATCAATCAATCTTGGAAAGAACCCCATGTTACAAACATTATTCATATTCCATCATTAAAATATACATGTTAAGACTTTCTTTCACACAAAATACAGTTCATATTCATTAACAACATTTACCAGCTACATTCAGAAATAATTATCTATCACAGTTTAAATTTCAACCAACCAATTGAATGAGAGTGAATACCTTTCCACCCAACTGTAGGATCTGCTACACGTTTACTCTCTACAGCAAGCCATTCCCATGCGAAACCACGATACCACCAAGGGACTCTCACAAGTTGGATATTAGGTCAAGAAATTGTTTAATAAGGTTACTCTCCTTCACTACACTGACAACAATATAAATCCCCTCATCCCACTGATATTAGGGCCTCCACGATCTTACTAGGTTCCTCCCCATCTAGATTTCCTTTTCACAAGGGATTCCCTTCACTGCTACACAATCCCTCAACACCCTCCCCTTACCAATGTCTATTTCTTTCCAAAAAGCACCAACTCGTGACCCTCTCTGCTCTAGTATGGATTTGGGTATTCTCTGTTCTAATGTTGGTCATTCATGTTTTGTCCAAGGTTTCTATTTTATTCATGAAAACTTCCCAATTTTCCTCTACTATGGTATGTGCATGCACTCTTCGTTGAGCTCTATGCTCATTCGTGTTACCACTATGTCACTACATGTTCTCTCTTTTTCCCCATTCTGCCTCTTCCTTTCCCAATCTAAAACCTTCTTCTCCCCCTCAGGTTCCTCAACTTGATTCTTTTCGAAGCAACCCTCGATTCAAGTTCTTGAATCGAAGGGGCACTTCCATGTACTCCTGGTTGACGACTACAGTCGACCCTTCACTCCTCCGAGTACAGGTTCTGAAGGCAGTCATAAATTGCTCTAGATTTATGAGTGGAACAGAATGAAAAAAAAATTATAATATTAACATAGAGACAAAGTAAATAATAACAGATATGCAATAAAACTTGACTTCTATTAAATAAGAAATATGTTGAAACTATAACATGCAGACTGAAAACAAGCACGCTAGAATGGTGGCAGCTTATTTATGGGAAAAGATGTGACAGATATTCTCATTCTCAAGAAGATGAGTACAATGAAGCTCTGAAAGCCTTTTTACAATAAACATGAATTCCAAAACCCTAGACATCCAAAAACCTAACCCTAGGAGATGAAGCACCAAAAGTCATGTGGGCCCCGTTGGGGTAAGTTAGTACATCAACTTCTCAGGGTCGTAACATTTGCATACGATCTTTGTTTTGAGCACACAATAGCTCGTTGGAAAGGTTTTGACAATGAGCTTCATTTAGGGGGATAAATCAAATCCTATGGCTATGATTGAGGTACTTGATCATGAAAAAACTTCGTTTAGGCCCTCAAAATGGCCTTAGAAGTTTAGGACCCAAAAAACTACTAAAAATAGTAAATTGCCAAAAAACTGTTTTGAGCCAGTTGGAATAGGTGGGTGGTCACCGAGATTCTCCTGGATCATAATTGCCCCAGCCACCTGATATCATGCCATTAACGGGTTTTCTTATGAACATGGTGAACATGGTGCTTCAGACATGTTGGTCATTCGAGGTCATGCATGTGTAGGTTGGATTTCTGGGCAAACTTCCTATTTTCTTCACATAAACTTCTCAGTTTCCCCTCTCCAATTTCCATTCATGGTATCATGTTCAATATTGTGGCTTCCCCTCAGTCAACTGGTAGGTGTTTTCATTAAATATAAAACAAAATTATAGTGTTCATCAATTACAATTCATGAAGTCTTATGCATAATTATAGACTTGGGGGGAAAGAGGTGTTGCAATCTTCATGCGAGCACCCTTGCATTTTTCTTTGCTTCAATTTTTGCAATGTGCACTCCAGTTGTTTGATTTCACAAATATGATGTTATCTTAACTTCCACAAATATGAAATTATATTAACTTTATCCGTGTAGATGATTATCAAATCTCAAACATTAATGTTTCATAACTAAAGAAATAGAAAGAGAGAGATATATTTGGTTTAAACTTCAGATTAAAGTGGACATTATATATTTTTTGTTACTTCATATTTATAAAAAAAATTAAAGTATCACATGTCAATTCCACATTGAATATAGAAGAAATTATACATATCCTTGGAATATCATATTCGAATGTAAAAATAACCTATGTACCCAAATAAACAAGTTATGAAATATAACTTGAGAATAATTTCTTTATTTCGTTAACAAAACAATTTATCTACAGAATATAAATATCTATCGAAAAAAAAAAGTCAAAACATTTTATCATTTACATAACCATTCAACTCTTCAAGAAGTTCAAGAAAATAAAGAAAGTTCAACATTTATAGTAATGTATCTTGATTAAAGGGTAAAGGTTTAATAAAAATAAAGCACTTTAATATTAAATATTAAGGTTTGAATTTTAAAAACATTTCTTTTATCTAAATTGATTATTTCAATAATGTAATTATTAAATATTAAGGTTTGAATTTTAAAAACATTTCTCTTATCAAAATTGATTATTTCAATAATGTAATTGCATTTATTTGATAAAATCCAACATTACATCAAGCAATTGAAATCAGTTGTTAAGGTCCTAACCCACACATAGGTAGATCAATGTATTCAGATGTAATAAAGGTCAATATTAATAAGGCCTTTCAATAAAATAGAATAAGGCAGATGTAAGAAGACCTAATAGAAGCTTCTGCTTCTAGAAGGATCTTCCTCTAGATGCTTCTCTTAATAGACATATTTAGTATAAATAAGGGTTGAGGGTATGAAAACCCTAGCTTGGAGATTATTGTAACAGAGCGCTGCTTGACTGGAGGTTGCCCCCTCGAAGAGGCCTGTGAACATTGCTTTCTGAATCAAAGTGTTATTTTAGTTGATGTTATTTTATTATTTCTATGTTATTGTGGAGATTATGCTAGTTATATTACTATTATTCTGCCATTTCTAGCATTTTATTTCTGTTCTGCGTATTTATTATATCTAGTAAGTGGTATCAGAGCACTTTCCTTGGCAGAAATTGTGGGATTTTTTTTCAGGGTAGAGACATATTATGGTTTCTTTAAGCCACAAAGATCTGTCGTTACACGCATAAACCCGTGGTTGAGGGATTCATACACGCAGAAAATACAAGTGGTTCTTAAGCACACATCTGTTGGCCACCCTTGTAACCCTTGTTGGTACCCCTTCAAGTGGTAGTGCATCAAACAACTCCTATGTATGGATCGGCCTAGATTTCCTGAAGCCCTCTTTAGATAAACCTATTGGCCGTCGAACTGCTATAGTGTCACTGAGAACAACACTCGGGAAGATACTCTCTAGTACCTGGGTAGTCGAGTAGTACGGCTAAGGGTACGGTCTATCCTCTTTAGTTATTGCCCTAAGATATTAGGCCGAGTACTACTATTGGACCCCGCACATATATCAGAGAGCTATAGCATAGGGAAAACCATTTTCTGTAGAACCCTTGAATACCTAACCCTTGGGGGACAGAAACATAAAAAAATTAAATTGACCAGATCTATTGACGCACAACTGTGTTCGGGTTGCCAAGTAAATACACATTTCTTTCTGGTTAAGAATTTGGGGATTTCATCACTACAGTATTCTTCATACTGGATTATAACTCCGCCGATAAAGTATTCTTCAGATCGGAGTATAACTCCGCCAGTAAAAATAAAAATAAATAAAAAAGTCTGGAATTTTTTTAACCATTATTTGAGACCTATTCCATTGGATTCATCCCTTCGCCCTTATCACAGTCATCCATATCATTTTTTGGCAAAAACAATTTGACCTCGCCCGCCCCTTTTCAGTCCACCCATCCTCATGGCCCATACCCATATCCAAGAACTGGAGTCTCTCTTCAACACCTTGCAATGTAGTTTCCTCTAGACCAAAAATGAAGTGAAACAACTCAGTGCTACTATTGCCTCCCGAGATACATCCATCAATACAACCATAAATGCATTCGTGTAGTCTGCAATGGAGGAAGTCAAACAAGAACTGACCACCCAGCTTAAATCTGTCTTTGCATCACTCTGCACCAAACTAAAGATCCCTACCGATGACCCTTTTCCTGATGCACATCCAAAGACTGAAGGTGAAACCTCCTCCCATTCCCATACCTTTCAGCCCCATCACTTTCAACATGACATACACCTTCCGCGGGTGGATGTAACCAAATTTTATGGCTTGGACCCCACTGGTTGGGTCACCCAAATGGAACATTATTTCTCTCTATATGGAATTACAGATGACTTGGCCAAACTCCGGTATGGTATTCTCCATCTAGATCAAGAACGCTGGCAATGGTGGCAATGGAGAAAAACTTCCTGTCAAGGGTATATTGCTTGGAACCAATTTGTGACTGATCTTTATGAACGCTTTGACAATGACACCAACCATTTGGGCCGTTTGACAAAATTGAAACAATCGGGAACAATCAAAGACTTCATAGTTTCATTTGAGCGCCTAGATTTTCAAACAAAGGGCATGAATGATGCTTTCTTTCGAGAGTGTTTTATCAGTGGCCTCAAGGAGGAGATTTAGGCCCATGTCCTCATGGATCAACCTTCGAGTTGGGCGGAGGCTACTAAAAAAGATAAAGAAGCACAACAAGTTGTATCCTCTCAAACCTGTAAACCTTCCTTTATCCCTCGCCCTAAACCCATAAATCCCACTACTCCTTCCACCCCATTAAAGATCCAAAAATTGACCAGGGCTAAAATGGTTGAACGCCAACTCAAAGGCCTTTGTTATAATTGTGATGACAAATATTTCCCAGGCCACAAATGTAAGGAACAAAATCTTTTTATGGCCATCTCTGAGGATATTTCAGAAGAGGATGTTGAAACTCCCATTGTGCCTGAGTCCCCTGAAATCACTGACATAACCCCTCCCTCCAACCCTCCCGAAGTAGAACCGATCATTTCCCTCAATGCTCTCACTGGCTTCTCTGCCCCCCAAACCCTCAAGTTAATTGGTTACATCAAGCATCAGAAGGTCATCATTCTGGTTGATAGTGGAAGTACCCATAATTTTATTCATCGCCACATTGCCCAAGAAACCCATTGCTACATCCATGCCATCAACAATTTCCAAATTATGATTGTCAATGGTGGTTCCATGAAATGTGGAGGGCGCTGTGAAAATGTGCATCTCCAAATCGGTGACTACCACCTCAAATCCCATATGTTTTCTATCAACATGGGCGGTTGTGACATTGTGTTGGGTGTAGACTGGCTAAGGACCTTGGGTCCCATTCTCATGGATTTTAAGGACTTAACCATGCAATTTGACCAGGAAGGCCACCAATATAAATTCCAAGGCATCACTGTTGGTTCACCTGAGGTCATTAGTTCCCATCGCATGGAAAAGATGTTAAAAAAAGGTCATTCTGGTGTCATTGCCCAACTCCATGCCATACAAGCAACAGAGACACCCCCGATGCCGCAAGACCTCCAAGCCCTTCTTTATAAACATCAAATGGTATTTTCCACTCCCCAAGGAATCCCTCCTTCCCGCGGTGTTCATGATCATTCCATTCCCCTTATACCAGGAAGCCTTCCTCCCAATATTCATCCGTATCACCACCCCTTTTCACAAAAAAATGAAATTGAGAAAATGGTCTAGGAAATCCTTACTGCAGGCATTATCCATCCTAGTACGAGCCCTTACTCTTCTCGAGTAGTCATGGTCCTGAATAAAGAAGGCTCTTGGAGAATGTGTCCTGACTTTCGTTCCCTCAACAAACTAACTATTAAAGATAAATTTCCCATTCCTGTCATTGATGACCTCCTGGATGAATTAAGTGGAGCCCAATTCTTTACCAAACTTGATCTTCGCTCGGGCTATCACCAGACACGTATGAAAGAGGCTGGCATCCCCAAGATGGCCTTTCGAACTCATGAGGGCCACTATGAGATTTTGGTCATGCCCTTTGGCCTGTGTAACGCCCCCTCCACCTTCCAAAGCCTCATGAATCATGTATTTTGTCCCTTTCTCTGTCATTTTGTCTTAGTTTTCTTTGATTATATCCTCATCTATAGCAAAACCTGGATAGACCATCTTACTCATGTGGATGAAGTTCTCCATCTACTCTCTCATCATCAACTTTTCCTGAAATAATCTAAATGTGCTTTTGGGGCCTCAGAAGTAGAATACTTGGGTCATATGGGGGAAAAGGATGGCGCCAGGGTGGACCCAAAAAAGATTGAAGCTATGAAAGACTGGACACACCCAAAGACTCTCAAAATCCTTCTTGGATTTTTGGGCCTAACAAGGTATTATTGCAAGTTTGTTAAGAAATACAGAAAGATTGCAGCCCCTCTCACTGCTCTCCTCAAAAATAACTCTTTCACTTGGACTCCAACAGCTGAGCAAGATTTTCAAACCTTGAAGATGACCATGTGCACCACTTCGGTTCTGTCGCTTCCTGATTTCACAAAGACCTTTGTGTTGGAATGTGATGCCTCAGGGAAAGGAATCGACATTGTCCTTATGCAAGAGGGTCGACCTTTTGCCTTCACCAGCAAGCAACTGTTTGAAAGGAATCTGGGAAAACCCATTTATGAAAAGGAAATGTTGGCTATTCTGCATGTTGTTGATCTGTGGCACCCTTATCTCTTGGGGAAATACTTCCAAATTAAGACTAACCATCAAAGCCTCAAGTACTTTCTGGAACAACGCATTTCCTCCCAGGAGCAACAAAAATGGGTGACCAAGCTCTTTGGATATGATTATGAGATCATTTACAAGAAGGGAAAAGGCAATGTTGTGGTGGATGCACTATCCCAGAAATATGAAGAAGAAGGATCCCTTTTTTCTCTTTCCTTCATTGTACCCAATTGGCTCCAAGCTGTGCACCAGGAATGGCTTCAAGATCCCAAAAGTTTGCATCTGATCCAACAATTGCAGACCAAGGCTCTGGCTCCCCCAGGGTACTCCTGACTCCAGGATGAGCTTCAATACAAAGGTCATTTGTATTTAAGTAAACAAACCACGCTTAAATCCACGGTACTTTCTGACCTTCATGCTATACCCACAGCCAGGCACTCAGGGTTCACCAAAACATATGATCGGGTCAAACGTTCTTTTTTCTGGGATGGTGTGAAACAGGACATCCATACTTTGGTCACTGAATGTGAGGTGTGCCAATGCAACAAGGGAGAAACAGTCAAATCTTCGGGCACACTACAACCGCTTCCGATTCCCCCTGCTATTTCGAAGGATATCTCTATGGAATTTATTACCGGCTTACCCAAATTGGGGAATAAATCAATCATAATGGTGGTTGTGGATCACCTTTACAAGTATTCTCATTTATGCGCTCTTCACCACCCATTTACTGCATCCACGGTGGCTCAAATTTTCATGGACCAGGTCTTCAAGCTTCATGGCATGCCGCACTCTATTGTTTTTTATCGTGACCCAACTTTCACAAGCAATTTTTGGCAAGAACTGTTTAAGCTACAAGGCACCCAATTGCATCTTAGCTCAGCATATCATCCCCAGAAGGATGGTCAAATGGAAGTTGTCAAAAAGTGTTTGGAAAAATATATGAGGTACTTTGCCTTTGAAAAACAACACCAGTGGGCTCAATGGTTACCCCTAGCCGAATGGTGGTACAACACTTCATACCATATAGCCACTCGCATGACTCCTTTTGAAGCGGTATATGGACAGAAGCCATCTTCATTTCTCTCATACTTACATGGTACCTCGAAGGTCCAGGAAGTTGACCAAACACTTACAATCTGAGAGGATATTCTTCATACCCTTAAAGAGAACTTGGTCATGTCACAGAATCGTATGAAGCAACAAGCAGATCAAAGTCGCTCTGAACGTCAATTTGCAGAAGGGGATCAGGTGTTTCTATGACTGCAACCATATAAGCAAAATTCCCTCAAGGCCGAGCATTGTCAGAATCTAGCGCCCAAATTTTATGGTCCTTATACAGTTCTCAAGTGTGTGGGACAAGTCGCATATCAGTTAGCTCTGCCCAGTCAGTCGAAGCTACATCCTGTTTATCATGTTTCATGCTTAAAGAAGGTGATTGGAACCAGGTGCCAAATTCAAACCAACCTTCCATAGTTAGTTGAAGAAGGATCCATTTGGCTATAGCCAAAAGTAGTTTTCGACCAGCATGAGCATCACCTGCATCAAAGAATCATCAAGGAAGTGCTAGTCCAGTGGAAAGATACGACTCCAGCAGATTCCACTTGGGAACTAGCTATCATTCTCCAGCAGTTTTCACATCTCAAGCCTTGAGGACAAGGCTTTTTTTAAGGGGGCGGACATGTTAAGGTCCTAACCCACACATAGGTAGATCAATGTATTCGTATGTAATAAAGGTCAATATTAATAAGGCCTTTCAATAAAATAGAATAAAGTGGGTGTAAGAAGACCTAATAGAATCTTCTGCTTCTAGAAGGATCTTCCTCTAGATGCTTCTCTTAATAGACATATTTAGTATAAATAAGGGTTGAGGGTATGAAAACCCTATCTTGGAGATTATTGTAAAAGAGTGTTTCTCGACTGGAGGTTTCCCCCTCGAAGAGGCCTGTGAACATTGCTTTCTAAATCAAAGTGTTATTTCAGTTGATGTTCTTATATTATTTTTGTGTTATTGTGGAGATTATGCTGGTTATATTACTGTTATTCTGCCATTTCTAGCATTTTATTTATGTTCTGTGTATTTATTATATTTGGTATCTTGCATTAGCATAGGGCATTAAATGGTGAGAGAATTATTAAATTACATTCATTTCTAAAATGGCCAGCAACTAAAAACTCGAATCACAGTGGACAGACTACGAGAAAAATAGCCATAACACACAACTTTTTTACTTGTAACTTTAAGACTTTAAGTCATTGTACACGCAGAGCATTCATTTCTCACAATAATACATTGACTAGTGAAATTATTATTAAATTACATTAAATGCTAAAATGATCAGATGTCTGGAAAAAGCCTGTCGAATACAGGAGAAATAACCCGACATACAATACAGGTTATCAGTACCTTATTTAGACATGTACACTAGTTGTTTTATTTCACGTGATCAAGATTCTGCTGATGAACTTATTTATATAGGGGGGGATCGCTTCGGGATTCTCAATTCAAGAAACATTTATCTAGCCATTTGTGACACCCAAAACTTGTCAATCGCATCTAGATGGCGCAAGGATTTTGGGAACTGGGATTTGTAGCTGAAAGTCAAGCTATTTTTGTGGCTAGCAGCAAATGATAAAATTCTAACTTGGTCAAATCTCTAGAGAAAAGGGTGGGAAGGACCCAGCAGATGCTATCTCTGCAATTTCGAATGTGAAACTACTAACCACATTTTCGTTCATTCCTCCTTCACGAAACAGGGGTGGAACAAAATTAAATCATTAAATTTCACTATGCAGAACTGGGGAGGAAGAAACCTGGAGGATAGCCTTACAAAGTGGACGGTTTGTAGGTCTCTTTATTCTAATTTACCTCCTTTAATTTGTTGGAATGTTTGTGTAATTCCCTTTTCCCCTGGCCATCATCCAACAACAAGTCGAGCAGATGCTACTTTGTGGAACAACAATCTTTTTATGCTTAATTATAACAAGCATTTAAAAACAAATTAACACATTTAAACTCAGAGTCAGCATAAGATTACTACTAACACAAATAATCCATGGCATTGACATTAATTCATATGCACAATACAATACATGATAATATAAATACACAGGCATGCAAACATAATTAAAACATCATCTAGTACTTATCTTTGAAATGGTGGTAGTTCCACCAACAACGTCCAGACCTTCCACGAACCTCCCATCCTTAGACCACGCTGCTCATCATGCTCAGCAGTGGGTCACCCCCGAGCTGGGACTAAGCTCCACCCTAAGGCAAGGAATCCTAGGCTAGGCTGAGGTTATAGGGAAAAATGCATAGAATGACTAGAAGGGTTCTTCCTAGGATGGCCTCTTACTCCCACTACTCCTGGACTCTCATTCCCCACATGCATGTTCCACCCAGGAGAATACACATTCACAAGCATAGTCCATCAGTGCTACACCTCCCTCTCTGGGTCTCGACAACAGGTCGGATCAGGAAGTCTCAGAGCCCGAAGCTGGTGATGGACACTCTCTGGAAGAAACCTCTTCCCAACAAACTCCCTCACCTGGAGAGAGTTTCTCACAAACCTGAAAACCTACCTCTTCCAAATACAATCACCTCCCTCACCTGGAGAGAGGTTACACACAGTCTCAGCATGGATTTACACTGGCCAGTAAGCCATGCACAGTCCAGCACTGCATGGCCACAACAGCCAACTGGGAAAACAAACACGGGCTTCCCAAACAGGCTCAACAATCACAGGATAGACTCACACTCTCATTCTTAGGGATGCATGACAATCATACCACACAGGGGATGAACACAGACTCCGTGGTTTAGAACAAAAGTGTACTGGCTTTTTAGAAACAAACACAAGCCTTCCCAAAATCAACACAGGCTTTACCCACGGTTTCAGAATTACATGAGGGTCTCTTGCAGAGATCAGATGGGTTCACGCTCAAACGTTCAGGTAGAATGGAGGAGGAACCCCCAACACGGCTCATCTCGATCGTTTTATCTGCATGAAGTTGTATGCGTTCCATCTCACCTCGACCATTTTATCTAGGCTCATCTCGGCTCATCTCGACCGTTTTATCTACATGACTTGTCACCCATGAAGTTGTATGCATTCTATCAGCATGCATCCCCTTTGCTCATGTTTTCCCCCTCCCAGGAACTTAGGATAAAAAACATATAATTCACATGCCTTTTTGGAATAATATTAAAATATTATTCCCAAGGACTTAAGCCCCTAGGCTCAACACTTAGCCCCTATTCCCACCTTCCAGCCTCTAATACATTGACCACTCTGTGTAATCTTAGTCCCCCATCACTCATTCATCATGGTCAGTCTACACTCAACGGTGTTTATAATTTTATTAATGTTCTGCATGGATACATGTACAAAATTAAGCTCTTGGTCTTCAACACTTAGGCTCTCTGGCCTAACAATCACATAAGCCCACCAGATTATATAAAATTGGCTCACCAGCCTATAAAATATATTTATAATTCATTTCATAAACAAAATTTACAACAGGGCTTGGCCTTGGGGACAATACAATCCCCCTCCCCTTATTTCTGCACTGTCCTTAGTGCAACTTTACACTGCATCAACCAACTTTTCAAAATTTTCAAAAAGATGCGGGTACTCTGCCCGCATAACATCTTCATGTTCCCATGGTGCATCCTCGGGACCGTAACAGGTCCATTAGACCTTTACAAGATTTATATCTCGATTCCGGAGTTGTTTGTTTTTCCTGTCCAATACGCGCACATGATGCACTTGCAGGACACCTTATGGTTCCCCCTGAATCACATACCAATCGATAACATGATTAGCATCAGTTATATATTTCTTCAGCAATGAAACATGAAACACATTATGTACAATCATAGATGCAGGTAATGCAAGCATGTATGCAACCGACCCAATCCTTTCCAGGATTTTAAATGGCCCACAAAAGCTTGCTGCCAACTTGGCACAACTTCCCAGCTTCAGGGAACTCCTGTTGGTTTTCACTTTTAGGAAAACACGATCACCCACTTTGAATTCTCTATGGGTTCTATTCTTATCAGCATAACTTTCTACCTGTCAGCTTTCAAATTCTGTTTAATTTTTGTCATTTGGTCCTCCATCTCCTTGAGCAACTCTAGCCCAATTACTGCTCTATCAGCTGGATTATCCCATCTCACTAGAGTATTGCACTTTCTTCCATAAAGTGCTTCAAATGGGTTCATCTTCAATGATGTATGATATCCATTATTGTAGGTGAATTCTACCAAATGCAGGTAGTCTTCCCATCTTGATGGTTTGTCCATCACATACATTTTTAGCATGTCCTCTATTACTCTGTTCACCCTTTCAATTTGTCCATCAGACTCAGGATGATACGTTGTACTAAAGTTCAAATTTATTATGAATCCTTTGAATAGTCCTTTCCAGAAATTCGAGATGAATTTCGGGTCCCTATCAGACACAATCATCTTAGGAATTTTGTGCAAGCATGCCACTTCTTTTAAAAAAATATCAGCAACATCTGTTTCTTTGTGAGTGGTTTTCAGGGAAATAAAATGGGCAGCTTTTGTAAGCTTTTCCATCACCACCATGATCAAATCATGTAGCTTGCTCATTCTGGGCAATCCTGTAATAAAATCCATTGTCACCACTTCCCACTTCCACTCAAAAATGGGTAAAGGTTGCAGCAACCCTGCTGGGTGCCTATGCTCAGCCTTAAATTTTTGGCATTCCATACATTTGATGATGTATTCAGTGATCTCTTTCTTCATACCCGTCCAAAAGTAATGGATTTTGACTGCTGCCACAGTCTTCTGATATCCAGGATGTCCAGCATAAGTCACGTTATGCATTTCTCTTAGAATAGCAAGTTTCAAATCCTGGACATTAGGTATATACACTCTGTTTTTGTACAAAAGTATTCCATCAGCTTCCAGGGTGTAACTTTCCTCTTTCTGTGGTCTCTCACTCTTTTGTAGCTTTTCTACCAAGTCTATGTACTGCAAATCAGCATTTGTAGCTTCCAAAATTCTATCCTTAATATCAGTCCTGTACATGCTAATGGTTGTAGCATGTAATTCATGCACCTTTCTGCTGAGTGCATCAACCACCTTGTTTTCCTTCCCTTTGATATGCTTGATATCAAAGTCGTATTCACACAGAAATTCCAGCCACCTACTTTTTCTAGCGTTTAAGGTTGGCTGATCAAATAAATACTTCAGGTCGTTGTGGTATGTTCTCAATTCAAATCTCCTTCCCATGAGGTAATGTCTCCATTTCCTCAGAGCGTGAACGATTGCTGCCAACTCCAAATAGTGAGTGGCATAATTCTTTTCATGCTCTTTCAGCTTCCTGGACTCATAACAGATTACAAATCCATTCTAGCTGAGAACTCCTCCCAACCCTTCCTTACACGCATTTGTGCACACCACAAAATCCATATTTGGATCTACAATCCTTAGGATTGGAGCGTTGGTTAACAACTACTTCAATCGCTGGAAATTGTTTTCACACTCCTCAGTCCACTAAAACTTTTTCTCCTTCCTTTGCAAGGAAGTGATAGGGTGATCTATCTTTGAGAAGCTTGCTATAAACCTTCTATAATAGCCCACCAGACCCATAAAGGATATAAATTCCACCACATTCCTTGGTGCTGACCACTCTCTGATGACCTCAACCTTCTCAAGATCCACGACGATCCCTTCTTCTGAAATAATGTGCCCCAAGTAATGGATCTACCTTTAATAAAATGAGCATTTGCTCAACTTGGCATACAGTTGGTGTTCTCTCAACACTTGCAGCACCATCCTCAAGCATTTTTCATGCTCTTCCTCTAACTTGGAATACACCAAAATGTCATCCAGGAAGACTATGACAAACTTGTCTAAATAGCCCCTGAATACACCATTCATCAAGCACATAAAAACAACAAGTGCGTTCGACAGTACAAATGACACCACTGTGAACTAATAATGACCATACCTTGTTCTAAAGGCGGTCTTACTGATTTCCTCATCATTAATTCTTACCTGGTGATATCCCGATCTGAGATCTATCTTCAAAAATATTTTTTCACCATTCAACTGATCGAAAAAATCATCAATCCTCGGTAGATGATACTTGTTCTTGACAGTTACCTTATTCAATTGTCTGAAATCAATGCATAGCCTCATTGTTCCATCCTTTTTTTTCATGAACAACACCGAGACACCCCAAGGTGACACACTGGGGAAAATGTACCCCTTCTTTAGAAGCTCTCCAAGTTGCAATTGCAACTCTTTCATCTCTGGCGTACTCATTCTATAAGGAGCTTTCGAAACTAGAGTTGCTCTAGGCATCAAATTTATAGAAAAATCGATGTCTCTCTTTAGAGGTAGTATATGTACTTCCTAGAATACATCCTCAAACTCAGTAAGTACCTCATGGTCTCAAATCCTTGAGACTTCATCTCTGGATGCTTCCTCCTCACGGGCTGCAAATAATTGATAGCCTTTCCTGTAGCACTTCTTCAGCTGCATGGATGAGATTTCTCTAATAGCCACAGCTCTACGAATTGCTTGGACTATTTTCCAATTCCCCTCCTCATCCAGGCATGTAAACCTCTTGTTATGACATTCCAGGAGGGCATGGTGCTGGTCCAACTAGTCCATCCCAATTAAACAGTCATAAGAGCCTAAAGGCAAAATTATCAATTCAGCCTTCGTGCTCAATCCCTTCATGTCCACATGACATAACTTAACCAACTTGATGACTTAACCAAGAATTTTCATGTTTACCTCTTGATAAATGCAAACTTTTCACCACCCTAGGATCTACATAACTATGGCTAGTCCCTGAATCAATTAAAATAATAAATGGTCTGTTGTTAAGCATACCTTCCACTTCAATCATGTGCGATTGAAATTCAACTTGCTTGTTGTCCAAGGCTACATAGATCCTTCGCATTATATTGCCCATATCCTCCACTGTTTCAGCTTGCTGAACATTGTGGATGGTTCTCGCTTTACCATTTTTATGGGGACAATCTCTGTACTTGTGGTTCCCTTCATAGCCCCAACACTGAATGGGTGTCTGTCTCTGCCTTTGTTCCCCCACTTCAGCCATTCTTGGTTCTCTAAACTATGGCTGTCCCTGAGGACTATTTCCGAAAAAGGGAGGTTTGTTTCCCTTCTGCCTCTGCTCTTTCTTGAACTTCCTCTGGTCATCCCAAGCCTTATGAAAAGTAGGCTTTTCTCTTTGTTGTTCATATAAGAATTTCTCCCTTCTTATTGTTTCTTCCATAGTCTTAGGATCATCATACTGAATCTTGTCACTAATGGAAGATGACAGTCCACACAGATACCTCTGAATCTTGACAGCCTCATCTTTGATGAATGGAACATACTTCAGTAGTTCCAAAAACCTTTGTTCATATTCATCAATGGTCATGTTGCCCAGCTTGAGTTCGAAGAACTCATTCATATTTCTATCACAGTATCTTTTAGTCAGGTATTTCTTCTTGAAATACCTCTTGAACTCCTTCCAAGTGACATCTTTCTCTCTGATGTGCTGCACCTGCACAAACTGATCCCACCACATTGATGTTTTTCCTTTCATTTGATACATCGCAATTCTTCCTTCTGCATGAGAGGAATAATTCTGCAGTTGGAAATATTTCCTAATGCCAAGAAACAATGTTTCGGCATCTTCCTCCTTCTTATGTTCTCCATCAAGCGTAGGAGGCTTAATCTTGTTCATCTCCCCTTTCAATTCATCCACTCCAGATCTTCAGTGTTTTCTGGTAGGGGACGGGATTGAACTACTATGTGCCTCCCTACTGGAATGCTTTGGGGAGTGACGATGATGTCTACTACCACTCCTCGACCTTCTTCTACTCTCAGGGGCCTTGACACTTCTTGATATTCTTTTCCTCTCAGGGGTCCTGTGACTCTTTGTCTTTCTTGAGTCACTCCCCTTCTCCAATTTCTTTTTTATTCTTTCCAGGCTCTTCAACATTTTTAAGTTGAATTCACCCTTCCGATCCTTGACTGTCATCATCTTTCAGCTATTAGCTCGGCGAGCCCGAGCATATCTCTGCAGTCCTTCAATTATTTTCATTATATGCCCTTCCTTATCCAATTCTCTTTTGTTCCCATTGGAGTTCGATCCTTCGACTCCCAAGTTGAAATCCCTTTCCTCTCTTTCGTTCTCTGAATCGGATGCAACCTGCACCTCTCCCATTTCTATACTTGGCATCAATTCTCAAGTGTCCTGACACTCATTGAACTCTCCACACACAACATGCAGTCAACCGAATTTTTTCAGGCCTTGAACCCTTAATAAAACCACAACATTCATAAACCAACGTGAATAAGGAAACATTTCAAATCCACTAAGTTTTCTGAGCTATGTTTGGCTCTGCAAACTTTGGGACTTCAGGACTTCAGGTTTCGGGTTTCAATCCACAAAGATCCAACATTTAAATCCTCGACGGTTCTTTTGTCTTAAAAAATTTCTGGACTTTGGGGCTTCGGGGTTTCGGGTTTTAGGGTTTTGGTCCCCAAAGGTTCTCACACTCACTTCCCTCTCCAACTCCCGAATCCTGAACATCCAACCTCTCTTCCCCCCCTTGGGCCCACAACACAGTTGTCACCAACTAAGGTAGGAATTTCGGGACTTCAACACTTCGGGTTTCGCGTCTTCGGTGCTCGGCAGTTCAGGAGGCAATGACTCCCAACTTCTTGTCACTCCAATCCTTGAATTCTGAAATTCGGTTTCCTTACCCTCTAGCCCTACAACACAGATGTATCCCACATCCACAATGGAAAGTGGCACACTCAGGAGGGTCCATGTCACCTTCAATGACATCATCGAGTCCCACCACTCTCCCTTTTCTTCTCGACCCACTGGCATGTGGTACACACCCATGTGTCCATGTCCATTGCAAGTGAAATCCAACAGTTAGGCCTCTCTCATATCTACGATGCATATCCTTTCGACATTTCCACGTTTTGGGGTTTCAGGCATCGGGAGTTCATGCATCCACACATCTCGAACTTCCATTTGCTGAAATCCTGAAATTACTGTCTACTAAACTCTTAATCCAACGATCAAGTTCCTCTCCTACAATCTACGGTGTAGATCATTTCGGGATTTTGGGATTCATTATTTCGTGACTTGTGAAAACAAGGGTTCTTGTCCTTTGGTTTCCCGGGTGTTGAAATGTTGTCCGGAAGCCACATGTCCCCCGATGGACTATCCTGACAAATTCAGGATTTCGTGTATCGCGATTTCTACGTTCTTGTGCAACTCCAAAGGGTTTTAATCCCTACGCACGTTTTCCAGATCTGACGGTCACAAGGGTTCTCCTTTCCTCCCAAGCAGATCCTATGGCTCCAACACTCTGATACCAATTTGTAACACTCTGATACCATTCTGTAACGCTCCCTCGACCCATTGGCCGAGAAGACACTACTGTACGAAATAACAATCTCATACTTATTTTTATATATAACATGCATTTAAATCAACTTAAACACATTCAAACTCAGAGTTAGCTCCAGATTAATGCTAACATAAATAATCCATGGAATTAACAGTAATTCATGATTACACAACAATATACATGATAAATATAATTACACAGACATGCAAAACACAATTAAAGCATAATCTGGTACTTATCTTTGAAATAGTGGTAATTCCACCAACCACGTGCAGGCCTTCCACAAACCTCCCAGCCTTAGACCACAATGCTCATCAAGCTCAGCAGTGGGTCACCCTCGAGCTGGGACTAAGCTCCACCCAAGGTAAGGAATCCTAAGCTAGGTTGAGGTTACAGGGAAAACACACAGGCACAAGGAAGGATTCTCTCCCAGGAACCACTTATGCCCACTGCCCATAGACTCTCCTTCCCCACATGCCTATTCCAACCCTAGGAGTATACACCTTCTCTGTCACCTAGACATTCCTTCGGATGCTAACCTCCCTTTCCTTGGGCTTTAGCAACAGACTGGACCAGAAATCTTTGAGCTCTGTGGCTGCTACAGGATTCCTTCCAAGATCTCTCTCCTTCGTCGACGCACTCTCTCACCTGGAGAGAGTCACTCACAGGCCAGGTAACCTGCCCTTTCGACCTCAACCACCTCTCTCACCTAGAGAGAGTGTTGTATATACTGGCCAACAAGCCACACAGGGTCAACCATTGCACAACCACCACAATCAACGAGAATCTAGACATGAACACCCTGGGATAGCAACAGACAGGTGCAACAGCACAACAAGGCTTCAGCAAGAACATGACACTTTCATTTTCTCAATTCGACAACACGGGATAGACTCATGCACTGGTTCTTAGGACACGTGACAAACAATCCATGCAGGGGTTGACTGAGACTCGACAGTTCAGAACAGAGGGGGTGTACCGGCCTTCCAGAACAACACAGGCCTCCTTTGGTTTTATAATTGCACGAGGGTATTTATACAGAGGTTAGACAGGACTCTGGTCTAGACAGTCAACAGTGGAATGGGAGAAGGGACCCCCATCATAGCTCAATTCAGCAGTTTTAACTGCAATTACGACATAGTCTCATGACTATGGTTTCGGGACAGAGATCCCACACATAGGATCAATTTTTCAAGTAAGGGATCTGAGAACAAAACCCCAGACATAGGTCAATTGTGGATGGTCAGGAGCTCAGATGCAACAGTCCCGAGCTCCCACGAAACAGTCGATGGAAAAATGCAAGAGGAACCCCCAACACGGCCCAACTCAACCCTTTTATCTGCATGCACTTGGGTTGACACTTGTCACCCATGAAACTGCATGCGCTTCATCAACATGTGTTCCTTCCCATTTTTCATTCCCTCATCCTTCCCCAAGAACTTAGGATAAAACCTCACATTCAACATAGTTTTTGGAATAATGTTAAAATATTATTCCCAAGGACTTAAGCCCCTAGGCTCTACACTTAGCCCCTTTTCCCACCTTCCAACCCCCCAATCCCTTGCCCACTTTGTGGATGCTCAGTCCCCCATCACTCATTCATCATGGTCGGTCTACACGCGGCGGTGTTTATATTTTTATTAATGTTCTGCATGATTACATATACAGAAGCAGGCTCTTGGCCTTCAACACTTAGGCTCCCTGGCCTAATAATCACATAATCCCACCAGCTTATATGAACTTGTCTCACCATCCTATAAACATACTTACAATTCATAATGCAAGCTTTACATCAGGGCTCGGCCTTGGGGACATTACAATCCCCCTCCCCTTATTTTTGCACTGTCCTCAGTGCAACTTTCACACAGCATCAACAAGATTTCCAAAATCTTCAAAAATATGTGGGTATTACGCCTACATAGCATTCTCATGCTCCCATTTCACATCCTCAGGACCGTACCAGGTCCACTGGACCTTTACAATCTCAATAGCTCGATTATGGAGTTGTTTTATTTTTTTGTCCAATATGCGTACATGATGCATTTGCAAGACACCTTGTTTCTCCACCTGAATCATATTCCAATCGATTACATGATTAGCATCAGGTATATATGTTTCTTAAGTAATGAAATATGAGACACATTATATACCATCATGGATGTGGTAATGAAAACAAATATGTAATGTATATATATGTATATATAAACAAATTCAATAACATTAAAACTGTATACAACATACACAACATACAATAAATAGAGAATTGTACTTATCTTTGATTGAGAAGACCTTCCACCCCGGAGCAGGGCTATGAATCCATCGGGGCAATGGCTTCCCAAGATAGCCAAAAGGGCATTACAGTTTGGTATCAGAGCCAAGGTTTCGACACTGAGCCTAGATGGGCCAGATAAGTGATCTTTGGACCGAGGGTTTGAGGAGAAATTGTGTCTGAAGGACCAATTTCAGACCTTTGAATGCTCCTGAGTGTCAAGGAGTTACTTGACCATTTTACAAAGCTCAGGAGGTGTAGCAGTTTTATGAAATTGTAGCCGGTGTGGTATATGGCCACAGGGAGAGAGGACTTTACACTAGAAGTGTTGGAGCCATAGGATCTGTTCGAGAGGAAAGGAGAACCCTCGTGATCATTAGATCTGGAAAACATGCGCAGGGCTTAAAACCCTTTGGAGTTGCATAGGAACGTGGAAATCGCGATACGCAAAATCCTGAATTCGTCAGGACAATCCATCAGGGGGACACGTGGCTACCAGACAGTGTTTCAGCACTCAGGAAACCAAAGGACAAGAACCCTTGTTTTCGCAAGTCGCAAAATAATGAAACCCGAAATCCCAAAACAATCTACACCGTAGATCGTAGGAGAGGAACTTGACCATTGGATTAAGAGTTTAGTAGATAGTAATTTTGGGATTTTGGTAAACAAAAGTTCGAGATGTGTGGATGCACGAACTCCCAATTCCTGAAACCTCGAAATGGAAAAACACCAAAAGGATCTGCGTCGTAGATCTGAGAGAGGCCTAACTGTTGGATTTCACTTGCAATGGACATGGACACATGGGTGTGTACCACGTGCTAGTGGGTCAAGAAGAAAAGCAAGAGTGGTGGGACCTGATGACATCACCAAAGCTGACGTGGACCCTCCTGAGTGTGCCACTTGCCACTGTGGATGTGGGAGATAGCTGTGTTGTAGGGCCAGAGGGTAAGGAAACCGAATTTTGGAATTCAGGGATTGGAGTGACAAGAAGTTGGGAGTCATTGCCTCGTGAACTCCCAGGTACCAAAGAGCTGAAACCCGAAGTGCCAAAGTCCGGAAATTCCTACCTTAGTTGGCGACAACTATGCTGTGGGCCCGAGGGGGGGGGAAGAGAGGTCATAAGTTCCAGAGTCGAGAGTTGGAGAGGGAAGCGAGTGCGAGAACCTTTGGGGACCAAAACCCAGAAACCCAAAACCCTAAACCCCTGAAGTCCCGAAATTTTCAAAGACAAAAGAACCGTCGAGGATTTAACTGTTCGATATTCATGGATCGAAACCCGAAACTCGAAGTCCTGAAGTCCCGAAGTTTGTAGAGCCAAACAGAGCTCAGAAAACTTAGTGGATTTGAAATGTTTTCTTATTCACGTTGGTTTATGAATGTTGTGGTTTTATTAAGGGTTCAAGGCCTGACAAACTTCGGTTGACTGCACGGTGTGTGTGCAAAGTTCAACGAGTGTTAGGACATCCGAGAATCGACGTTGAGTATAGAAATGAGAGAGGTGCAGGTTTCCTCCGATTCAGAGAACAAAAGAGAGGGAAGGGATGTCAACCTAGGAGTCAAAGGATCGAACTCCAATGGGCATGGAAGAGAATTGGATAAGGAAGGGCATATAATGAAAATCATTGAAGGACTGCAGAGAGATTCCCAGGCTCACCGAGCTGATAGCTGAAAGCTCATGAGGGTCAGGGATCAACAGGGTGAATTCAACTTAAAAATGTTGAAGAGCCTGGAAATAATAGAAAGGAAATTGGAGAAGGGGAGTGACTCAAGCAAGACAAAGAGTTGTAGGACCCCTGAGAGGAAAAGAATATCAAGAAGTGTCAAGACCCCTGAGAGGATAATAAGGTCGAGGAGTGGTAGCAAACATCATCGTCACTCCCCAAAGCATTCCAGTAGGGAGGCACACAGTAGTTCAAGCCCATCCCCTACCAAAAAACACCAAAGATATGGAGTGGATGAATTGAAAGGGGAGATGAACAATATTAAGCTTCCTATGTTTGATGGAGAACATAAGAATGAGGAAGATGTCGAAACATGGTTGCTTGGCATGAGGAAATATTTCCAACTGCAGAATTATTCTGCTCATGCAGAAGGAAGAATTGCGATGTATCAACTGAAAGGAAAAGAATCCATGTGGTGGGATCAGTTTGTGCAGGTGCAACACATCAGAAAGAAATATGTAACTTGGAAGGAGTTCAAGAGGTATTTCAAGAAGAAATACCTGACTAAAATATACTATGACAGAAATATGAAGGAGTTCTTCGAACTCAAGCTGGTCAGCATGATCAATGATGAATATGAACGAAGGTTTTTGGAACTACTGAAGTATGTTCCATTCATCAAAGATGAGGCTGTCAATATTCAAAGGTATCTGAGTGGACTGTCATCTTCCATTAGTGACAAGATTCAGTATGATGATCCTAAGACTATGGAAGAAACAATAAGAAGGGCGAAATGCTTATATGAACAACAAAGAGAAAAGCCTACTTTTCGGAAGGCTTGGGATGATTAGAGGAAGTTCAAGAAAGAGCAGAGGCAAAAGGGAAACAAACCTCCCTTTTTCACAAATAGTCCTCAGGGACAGCCATCGTTTAGAGAGCCGAGAATGGCTAAAGTGGGGGAAAAAAGGTAGAGACAGACACCCATTCAATGTTGGGGTTGTAAAGGGAACCACAAGTACAAATATTGTCCCCATAAAAATGATAAAGTGAGAACCGTCCATAATGTTCAGCAAGCTGAAATAGTGGAGGATATGGGCAGTAGAATGCCAAGGATCTATGTAGCCCTGGACAACAAGCAAGTTGAATTTCAATCACACATGATTGAAGTGGAAGGTATGCTTAACAACCAACCATTTATTATTTTAATTGATTCATGGGCTAGTCATAGTTATGTAGATCCTAGGGTGGTGGAAAGTTTGCATTTATCAAGAAGTAAACATGAAAAGTCTTGGTTAGTGCAGTTGGCTACAGGAACCAAGAGGAAAGTCACTGAGTTGGTTAAGTCCTGTCCTGTGGACATGAAGAGATTGAGAAGGAAGGCTAAATTGAATATTCGGCCTTTAGGCTCTTATGACTGTTTAATTGGGATGTACTGGTTGGACCAACACCATGCCCTCCTAGACTGTCGTAACAATAGGTTTACATGCCTGGATGAGGAGGGGAATCGAAAAACAATCCAAGGAATTCCCAGAGCTGTGGCTGTTAGAGAAATCTCAGCCATGCAGCTGAAGAAGTGCTACAGGAAAGGTTGTCAATTATTTGTAGCCCATGTGGAGGAAGCATCCAGAGATGAAGTCTCAAGGATTGGATACCATGAGGTACTTACTGAGTTTGAGGATGTATTCTAGGAATTACTTGGACTACCTCTGAAGAGAGACATTGATTTTTCAATAAATTTGATGCCTGGAGCAGCTCTAGTTTCGAAAGATCCTTATAGAATTAGTATGCCAGAGCTGAAAGAGATGCAATTGCAGCTTGAAGAGCTTCTGAAGAAGGGGTACATTCGCCTCATCATTCCATCCTTTTTCTTCACGAATAGGATTGGGGCACCTGTAACTCCCTTTTCCCCCATCCATCATCCAACAACAAGCCGAGTAGACACTACTTTGTGGAACAAAAATCTTATTATGCTTAATTATAACAGGCAATTAAAAACAAATTAACACATTTAAACTCAGAGTCAGCATAAGATTACTGCTAACACAAATAATCCATGGCATTGACATTATTTCATATGCACAACATAATACATGATAATATAAATACATAGCCATGAAAACATAATTAAAATATCATCTGGTACTTATCTTTGAAATGGTGGTAGTTCCACCAACATCGTGTAGGCCTTCCACGAACCTCCCAGCCTTAGACCACACTGCTCATCAAACTCAGCAGTGAGTCACCCCCAAGATGGGACTAAGCTCCACCCCAAGGCAAGGAATCCTAGGCTAGGTTGAGGGTACAGGGAAAACTACACAGAATGAATGGAAGGGTTCTTCCCAGGATGCCTTCTTATGCCCACTACTCCCAGACTCTCATTCCCCACATGCCTGTTCCGCCCAAGAGAATACACCTTCACAAGCACAGTCCATCAGTGCTACACCTCCCTCTCTAGGTCTCGAAAACAGGCCGAATCAGGAAGTCTCAGAACCCGAAGCTGGTGATGGACACTCTCTTGAAGAAACCTCTTCCCAACAAACTCCATCACTTGGAGAGACTCGCTCATAGGCCTTACAACCTACTTCTTCAAATTACAATCACCTCCCTCACCTAGAGAGAGGTTAGACATAGTCTCAACATGGATTTACACTGGCCAGTAAGCCACGTGCAGTCCAACACTGCGTGGCCACAACAACCAATTGGGAAAACAAACACGGGCTTCCCTAACAGGCTCAACAATCATAGGATAGACTCACACTCTAGTTCTCAGGGACACATGACAAGAATTCCACACAGGGGATGAACATAGAATCCATGGTTCAAAACAGAGGTGTACTAGATTTTTAGAAACAAACACAAGCCTTCCCGAAATCAACACAGGCGTTACCCACAGTTTCAAAATTGCACGAGGGTCTCTTGTAGAGGTCGGATGGGTTCACACTCAGACGGTCAGGTAGAATGGAGGAGGAACCCCCAACACGGCTCATATTGGTCGTTTTATCTACATGTGTTTGGGTTTACACTTGTCACCCATGAAGTTGAATGCGTTCCATCAACATGCATCCCCTTTACTCATGTTTTCCCCCTTCCAGGAACTTAGGATAAAAAACATATAATTCACATGCCTTTTTGGAATAATATTAAAATATTATTCCCAAGGACTTAAGCCCCTAGGTTCAACACTTAGCCCCTTTTCCCACCTTCCAGCCCCTAATCACTTTCCCACTCTATGGAAGCTTAGTCCCCCATCACTCATTCATTGTGGTCGGTCTGCATGCAATGATGTTTATAATTTTATTAATGTTCTGCATGGATACATGTACAAAATCAAGCTCTTGGTCTTCAACACTTAGGCTCTCTGGACTAAAAATCACATAAGCCCACCATCTTATATAAACTTGGCTCACCAGCCTATAAAACATATTTACAATTCATTTCATAAATAAGATTTACAACAGGGCTCGGCCTTGGGGACATTACAATCTGGATAGAAAGAAATGCAGCGTTGTTTGAAGATAAAAAGCCATCGATTCAGTCGGTTGTGATTCACACACTTGGAACTATCCACAAACCTGGGGAATCTATATTAAAATCCTTGCTGTGTTCTTGTTTTATAAATTGGATAGTTGATTTTCCAGTTGCTTGTTTTGATGGAGCAACAAAGGCAAATGGTCAGTGTTGTGGAGCTAGAGGCACAATTAGACTTTCATCCTTGCTGAATCATAAGTGGTATATGAATTGTGGTCTAGGAACAAACTCAAAGGCATAATTACTTGGCGCATGGGCTACCTTATTCTTAACAAATCTACTTTCACTCCCTAAGATTCAAATCCTGGGTGATTCAAAGGTAATTATTAACTAGCTGAATGAAAAAAGCGAGCTTCAAGTAACCTCTCTTGAAGGATGGAAAATAGAACTCAATTACTTAGGAACTCTTTCGAAAGATTTTAAGCCTTTCACATATACCGAGAATTTAACAAAGATGTTGATGCATTATCAAAAAAATCATTAGTTGAACCTGAGGGCCTCATCACACTTCATTTAGGGAAGGAAGGAGGCGAGAGTCAACGCCAGATGATCAAAATCTACTAATTTTTTGCCTCTCTTGCTCATTGTTTTGTTTTCATGATTGAATGTATTGTTGTTCCTTCAGAACAAGATTTGAGTGATTAACAAAATCAGGTTCCATGATTTTGCACTGGAAGGTATTAGTTTAAAGGAGTCATTTGTTTGGATATTTCAGGCTGTCTCTAGTTTTTTTTAGTTTATGGGCTTGATTTAGTGCATGGAACCTTATTGCCATGTTTCTCTTATTTGTACTTTGCAGATGCAAACATTATATTTTCTTGATATAATTTTTGAAATTTTCTACTGGAAAAAAGTAAACAACATAATGATATTTGGGGGAGATTAACTCCATGGGCATCTATACTCTATGAATTATTTTTTAAATAAGGTAAACAACATAATGATATGAGATATCCTTTTGGGGGAGATTAAGTGCATGGGCACTGATATTCTATGAACAATATCTCAAGCTATGGCCATTCGTGCTTTGTCCAAGGTTTCTATTTTCTTCATGAAAACTTCCCAGTTTTTCTCTGCTATGGTCTGTGCATGCACTCTTCGTTGAGCTCTATGCTCATTCATGTTACCACTATGTCACTGCATGTTCTCTCTTTTTTCCCATTCTGCCTCTTCCTTTCCCGATTTGGGACCTTCTTCTCTTCGTCAGGTTCCTCAACTTACTTCTTTCGAAAGAAACCCTCGATTCAAGCTCCCGAATCGAAGGGGCACTTCCATGTACTCTTGGCTAAAAAATGTAGTCGACCCTTCACTCCTCCGAGTACAGGTTCTGAAGGCAGTCAGAATTTGATCTGGATTTATGAGTGGAATGGAATGAAAACACAGATTTATAATATTAACATGGAGACAAAGTGAATAATAACAGAGATACAATAAAACTTGACTTCTATTAAATAAGAAATATGCTAAAACTATAAAATGCAGACTGAAAACAAGCGTGCTAGAATGGTGGCAGCTTATCTCTGAGAAGAGATGTGACATATATGCTCATTCGCAATAAGATGAGTACAATGAGGATATGAAGGCCTTTTTACAATAAACACGAATTCTAAAACCCTAGACATCCAAAAACCTAACTGTAAATGTGTTGAAATTGCACAAAATAGATCTAGCTAAACAATAATACACACATTTGCAGAGAAAATTTGAGAAGGAAGAAGAAGGAGAGAAAGAATGGAAGAATTCCCATTAATCGTTATGAATAATGAATAATTTACACATGATATACTCTGTAAAACTCAATGAGTTCAAATGGAGGATAACCAATGCACCATAGTGGTGGTCTAGAGTGATCTGGACACACACCAATAGATATGGGAGTGAACTGCCACCTAGTCTAGTCTCTCAAGCAGTTATGGGAGTGAACTACCACCTAGTTGAGTTAACTAGTCAACTAGTCTTCAGTTAACTGACTGAATAGAGAGTAGTGAGGAGTTAACTTAGGGAATCAAGGCTAATGCACCACTCTGGTGATGATACCAAGACAAGGTCGAATTAGCATGGTGATGATACCAATGTTGCATGGTGACAAAACTAATGCAACATCTAAACTCAACTCAACTAGTCAAACTGAAGTGTCAACTGGAAGAGAATATTCTCTAGGTGGAATATTCTCCCCTAAATTATAAGAGACTGGATAATGACTAATTATGACTAATAAACTAGGAAAAATAAATCTTAGTTTTGTGTGAAGTAACTCCAACACCCCCCCTGAACATCGCTATGCTGAAAATAAAGATTGGGTCCCGACAACGAGGCCATGTTAGGTACCCAAGTACAAAAGATACACTGAAAATAAAGTGAGGAAAGAGGGAAAACTTCATGGGAAAAACCCCACCTCAAGGTACAATGTATGTAAAAAGAAGAACTACAGTTGCTAGGCACTCTATCCTTCACTCCAAGACGACTTCATAGAGAATAGAATTTATGCTCGGTGAAGGTCTTGGTGAAGATGTTTGTCGTCTATTATGTTGAAGGACAGAACTGTAAGTCAATGATCACCTCATGTACTAAGTCTCATATGTAGTGCATGTGGATCTCGATGTGCTTTGTCTTCTGCCTCTGAACTGGATCTCTGCAGAACTTCAGAGTGCTCTGGTTGTCACACTAGATGACGATCGTCCAATGAAACTGAATGCCCAACTCAGTGAGAAAATGTTGTATCCACATAGCCTGAATGGTTATGTTAACTACCCCTATGTACTCTACCTTGGTTGAAGATAGAGAAACGACATCTTGCTTCTTTCTCGACCAACATATAGGCCCGGACCCAAGACTGAGTGAGTAACCAGATGTGGACTTGCGATCAATTCTATCACCAACCCAGTTGGAATCAGTAAACCCAATGAGATCTAATTTAGAATCTACCTCATAATGAATCCCAAAGGTGATGGAGCCCTGTACATATTGAAGGATACGCTTTGCATCTTTCCAATGTAGCTCATGCGGCTCCTGCATGAACTTGGAAACTACGCCAACTGCATAGGAGAGGTCTGGTATGGAGTGTGTGAGATACAACAAGCTCCCCACTAGCTGTCTGTGGAGTGTGTTGTCAACCAGTGGAGTCTCCCTGCCATCCTCAAGCTTGACTCCTGATAGGAAAGGAGTCGGAGCAGACTTCCAGTCTATCATGTGAAATATCTCAAGGAGATCTTGTGCATACTTGGCCTGAGATAGTTTGATGCCTAATGCATCCTGAATGATCTCGAGTCCAAGGAAGAAGTCTAGCAGACCCATGTCCGTCATCAAAAATATTTCATGTAGAATCCTTTTGATTGCAACAATCGCTGAAGTCGAGCACCCGATGATCAACAAATCATCGACATAGAGAACTAAAAGTAGAAATGAATCAGTCGTCTTTAGCATGTAGACATTTGAGTCTAATTTACAACATACAAAGTTCTGTGACAACAGGTAGGAGTCCATCTTGGCATACCATGCCATCGGAGCCTTCTTGAGGCCATAAAGTGACTTCTTCAGTCGACAGACCAAAGATGAGTCCTGCATAAATCCCTGGGGCTGATCCATGTAGATCTCCTCAGAGAGATCACCATGAAGAAATGCATTCTTCACATCCAACTGATGGACTTCCCATCTTTTGGCTGTCACAATGGCAAGGGCCAATTGAATGGAATCCATCTTCGCTACTCGAGCAAAGGTCTCATCATAGCCAATACCATGAACCTGCTGAAAGCCTTTGGCGACAAGCTTGGCTTTGTATCTGCTGATCTGTCCATCTATTGCGCTCTTGGCCCTGTAGACCCATCTGCATATGACAAGTTTCCTCCCAAAAGGAATGGGAACCAGATCCTAAGTCTGGTTCTCGAGGAGGGAGTTGTACTCCTCCTACATGGAGGATTCCTAAAAGGGATTTCCAGCAGCCTCACCATAAGACTGTGGATTGGAAGACTGAACTAAGAAAAGATGCCTAGAGGGAAATGGTTTAGTGGCAATGAGTGAAATAAGAGGCTCATCGAAATAAGATCGAGTCCTCCTAGTATCGGTTGGATCACCAACGAGATCTCCTACATCCAGAAGAGTAGTCTGTGCCCACTTGGGCCTCTATTCTGGCTCCACAACTGCATCTGGATGCTCTGAATCTGCATCTGGTTGTACTGACTCTAAATCTGAATCATCTGAGTCCTCTGAATCAAAACTCTCATTTGAATAAGAGTCAACATGTGCATGCTCATCATCTCGAACAAGCAGAAGAGTGAAGGTGTTTGCATGCGGCTGTTGAGGTACATGCGAGACACTTTCCTCGAATTGGACACTATGCTCAATGATGAGCAGGTCCGAGGAAAGATCAATAAGCTGATATTCCTTCACATCGTTGGGGTATCCAACAAAAATGCACTCAATGCTCTGTGGATCAAGTGCCTTCCTCTTTTCAGAGGGAATTCGAGCCCATGCATGTGAACCAAATATGCGAAAGTGGGTCACTTCCAGTTTGAGGCCGTTCCAAACCTCATAGGGGGTCTTATCCTTGACAGATCTATGGGGAGATTTGTTTTGAATGTATGTTGCACAATTAAGTGCTTCGGCCCATAGTCTATGTGGTAGTGACTTTGCATGCAAAATGCAAGATGCCATCTCCTTTAGAGATCTGTTTTTCCGCTCAGCAACTCCATTTTGCTGCAGAGTGTAGGGAACTGTACGCTGCAGCTGAATCCCTGCCTCATGGAAAATATTATGGATCTCATGATTTACATACTCTCCTCCATTATCAATTCAAAGGACTTTGATCTTCTTTCCAGACTGTGTCTCAACCAGGGCTTTGAAATCTTTGAGGTGTTGAAAGACCTCAGATTTTTGCCTGAGAAAGTAGATCCATGTAAAACGTGAGAAATCATCAACAAAAATGAGAACAAACCTCGCTTTGTTGATCGATGGATGCAGAAAAGGACCCATGAGGTCACTGTGGATCAGATCTAAAGGTGCGGAAGCTCGCTGATACTTTTCTTTGTCAAATTTCTCTTGAGGGTGTTTTTCGAGAACACATCCCTCACATACTCCCTTGGAGAAATGGATGTCTGGTAGACCATCAACTAATTTGTGCTTTCTAAGTTGTTGCATGTATCTAAAATTCAAATGTCCAAACCTTTAGTGCCATATCCTACTACTTTCATCAACATGAGTAAGCAGTAAATCAGAATCAGGTTCAATGAATTCAAAAAAAGTATACAATCTAGACTGATGATTTACCTCACTGGTAGCAACCCTGGAGTTGTTTTGCATGTTGTAGATGTCCACGGAATTTGGTGTGAATATGAATTTCTTTCCGGTGCTGGAATTTGTCATCTGATACATGGATAGAAGGTTGATAGAAATCTTGGGAACATGCAACACATTCTTGAAGCTTCCATTGGTGAGTTCAATTCCTTTGTCGGTGACTTTGATAGAAGAGTTGTCCCCCATTAGAATAGGAGGACCTTTGCATGCATCCAATGAAGAATAGACTACTTCTGAGGCAACCATGTGATGTGATTCTCTTGAATCTACGATCCAAGCATCGGGAGAGGAGTTGATGGAAATCAAGGCATGGATAGAATTGCTTTTCTTGGAATTTGTATCTTCTGGCTTCTTCTTCTTTGCACCCTCGGGGATGTGATCTCCAAGGTTATTTTGCTGAAGTATTTGAGACATCATATCTATTTGTTTTTTCATGCATGTGGATTCCGAATGGAATCCTTTGTGACAGTACGCGCATTTCTCCCCTTTTCTTCCCTTTTCCCCTTTGGATCCAAAGGCATCGGTGAAGGGTTTTGTGTACCCTTCCTTCTTCGGATGTGCATGAGATTTCTGTTTATCTTTATATTTAGATTTATGATATTTTTGGTTGCCACCATGCACAGTGAATGCATGCGCCCTTGGGCCTTTGATTGTGCCCATGTTGATGAGCTTGGTTTGCTCTTATGTCATGGATTCAATAAAGTCCTCAAGAGAAGGCATCTTCTAGGTGGCTCCAGAGATGAATCTGATAGTATGGAATGTGGATACGAATACAGATAATTTAGGACCAAGCTTGGAGAGAATGGTGAGAACCATTTGTTTCTCCTCCGTCGATTTATCAACCCCACAAGCTTTGAGTTGCGACAATAAATCCTTGAATTTTGTAAAGAAATCTTGGATATTGCCGAACCTTTTTGGATCCAATGTGAGTAGATCCACCTCTAGCATTTGTCCCCTCATCTCATCCTATTTTCCAAAGATCCCTTCCAAGGTTTTCCAAGCTTCATTGGGAGTCTTACAGGAAGATATGTGAAAAAGGAGATCAGGAGAAATAAGACTACAAATTGTTCCGAGTGCCTCATCCATTCAATTTAAGTACTTGGATTTTTCTATGGATGATGTCGGCTCTGTATCTGTATTCATGGTTAACCTGTACAACCCTCTAGATTGGATATGTATGGCTATTTTCTCCTTCCATGCAAAATAGTTGTAAGGTGTAAGAATGAATTCTTTTTGGAATTCCATCTTTCCGTTGTCTTCAATCTTTTGTACCTGTAAGAAATTTTGGTGTAGATTTTTCTTAGCAGTCTGTCGGCTCTAATACCATGTAAATATGTTGAACTTGCACAAAATAGATCCAGCTAAACAATAATAGACACATTTACAGAGAGAATTTGAGGAAGAAGAAGAACGAGAGAAAGAATGGAAGAATTCTCATTAACCATTATGAATAATGAATAATTTACACATGATATACTCTGTATAATTCAATGAGTTCGATTGGAGGATAAACAATGCGCAATGGTGGTGGTCTAGAGTGATTTGAACACACACCAGCAGTTACGAGAGTGAACTGCCACCTAGTTGAGTTAACTAGTCAACTAGTTTTCAGTTAACTGACTGAGCAGAGAGTAGTGAGGAGTTAACTTAGGGAATCAAGTCTAATGCGTCACTCTAGTGATGATACCAAGGCAAGGTATAATTAGCATGGTGATGATCCCAATGATGCATGGTGACAAAACCAATGCAACATCTAAACTCAACTCAACTAGTCAAACTGAAGTGTCAACTGAAAGATAATATCCTCTAGGTGGAATATTCTCCCCTAAATTATAGGAGATTCGATAATGAATAATTATGACTAATAAACAAGGAAAAAAGTTAGGAAAATTAAATCCTAGCCCTAGGAGATGAAGCGCCAAAAGTCACGTGGGCCCCGTTGGGGTAAGTTAGTACATCAACTTCTCGAGGTCGTAACATTTGCATACGATATCTGTTTTGAGTGCACGATAGCTCGTTGGAAAGGTCTTGACGAGGAGCTTAATTTAGAGGAATCAATCAGAGCCTATAACTATCATAGAGGTTCCTGATTGTGAAAAAACATCGTTTAGGCCCTCAAAATGGTCCCAAAAGTGTAGGACCAAAAAAACTGCTAAAAATAGTAAATTGTCAAAAAACTGTTTTGAGCCAGTTGGAATAGGTGGGTGGCCACCGAGATCCTCCTGGATCATAACTGCCCCAACCACATAATATCATGCCATTAACGGGTTTTCTTATGAACATGGTGAACATGGTGCTTCAAACAAGTTGGTCATTTGAGGTCATGCATGTGTAGGTTGGATTTCTAGGCAAGCTTCCTATTTTCTTCACATAAACTTCTCAGTTTCCCCTCTCCAATTCCCACTCATGGTATCATGTTCAATATTTCGGCTTCCCCTCAGTCCGCTGGTAGGTGTTTTCATTAAATATAAAACAAAATTACAATGTTGATCAATTGCAATTCATGAAGTCTTATGCATAACTACAAACTTGGGGGAAAACGAGTTGTTGCAATCTTTATGCGAGCACCCTTGCATTTTTCTTCGCTTCAATTTTTGCAATGTGAATTCCAGTTATTTGATTTCACAAATATGATATTATCTAAACTTCCACAAATATGAAATTATCTTAACTTTATTCTCGTAGATGATTATAATCTTCCTCAAATCTTAAACATTAATGTTTCATAACTAAAAAAAATAAAAAGAAATATATTTTTGATTTAAACTTTAGATTAAAATCAACATTGTATATTTTTTGTTACTTCACATTTATATAAAATTTGAAGTATAACATGTCAATTCCACATTAAATATGAAAAAAATTACACATATCCTTCATATTCGGATATAAAAAAAAACCTGTCTACCCAACTAAACAAGTTATCAAATATAACTTAAAACAATTTCTTTGTTTCGGTTAACAAAACAATAAAAAATAAAAAATAAAGTCTCAAAACATTTTATCATTTACATAACCATTCAACTCTTGAAGTTCAAGAAAATAAAGAAAGTTCAACATTAGTTGTAATGTATCTCGATTAAAGGGTAAAGGTTTAAAGAAAATAAAGCACATTAATATCCAGGTTTGAATTTTAAAAACATTTCTCGTCTCAAAATTGATTATTTCAATAATGTAATTACATTTATTTGATAAATTTCAACACTATCTCAAACAATTCAAATCAGCCCAGGGCATTAAATGGTGAGAGAATTGTCCCTGAGGTGTAGAACAGTCGGTGACGGAGTGTGTTGTTAAGCCACTCCGTGATGTTAAAGTCACCGGTTCAAAACCTGCGGGGACAAAAAATCCAACCATGTTAAGGGTTGGTGTGGCTCAGGCCAGGTGTGATCCCCGGGTGATTTTGATGGTTTATATTCCCCTCAAGCCACAGGTTAATCGCGTAGCCAACAAGTCCGGCACAAATTAACAAACAAAAAAAAATGGTGAGAGAATTATTAAATGACCAGCAACCAAAGACTCAAATCACAGTGGACGGACTACAAGAAAAATAGCCATAACACACAACTTGTTTGCCTGTAACTTTAAGACTTTCAGTCACTATACACACAGAGCAGTCATTTCTCACAATAACACATTGACTAGTGAAGTTATTATTAAATTACATTAAATGATCACAAGTCTGGAAAAAGCCTGCCGAATACAGGAGAAATAACCCGACATACAGTACAGGTTATCAGTACACCAGTTGTTTTATTTCACGTGATCAGGATTTTTTTGTGTTGAGCCATTTTGAGGTTTCTGAAACAACCTGTAACATGATTGTTTAAAAATTATTTTTTTTTTCTTATTTATGGGATTCTTGCCTACTTTCTTTAAAAATAAAAAAACAAAATAAAATAAAAAAACAAAATGTAGAACGTTTAAACAACTATCCTTAAAGATATGAAAATTTACTTGGTTGTCATTCCTACGAAGAACATAACTAATTGTCAAATCAAGTAAACAACATAATGATATTTGGGGGAGATTAACTCTATGGGCATCTATACTCTATGACTTATCTTTTAAATAAGGTAAACAACATAATGCTATGAGATATCCTTTTGGGGGAGATTAAGTGCATGGGCATTGATATTCTATGAACCATCTCTCAAGCTATGCACGATTGGGTTATGGAAACATATGTGTATTTGCACCAAAGTTGAATTGCATCTTTGAAAGTTTTGGTTAATTTGTACTAGGTGGATGTAATGAGGTGATAATTGACACTATACCATTCATTTGGTTATTTTTAAGTTAATTTGTAATGAGATGATGATTGAAACTATATAATTCATTTTGTTATTTTCAAAACCATTTCTAATGCAATAAATATTAAATATTTTATTTTCAATAATTTGAATATTAAATATTTCATATAATTAAACTTAAGAAAGATTATTTATAATAATAAAATGTATTATGTTGAAAAAAAAATTATTGTAAAAATGTGAAATTAATGTTTAACCTAATCTCATGGATACTGGCCTCTTTTTAAATGATGAATCATTTAAAAAGTTGATTTTAATATTTAAATTCTTAAATTAATAGTTTTATTCAATTTTAAATATTTTCTCCATAAAACTTAAACATGGTTTTCTAGAAAGAAAATTGAATGAATTTGAATTTCGCCAACTAAACTTATTTATAAAATGTTCATTCCTCTTTTGAATGAGTAAAATTGATTTGGATTTTATGAGAAGAATGAAATGAATATAGATTATTAACACGTTCTTAACACAAAATAACAGAGATACAGTAAAACTGGTTTTCTATTCAATAAAGAAATAAGTTGAAACTGTAAAATGCAGTGAAAACAAGCTCGCTGGAATGGTGGTAGCTTATCTTTGAGAAGAGATGTGAGGATTGCACTCATTCAAAAGAAGATCCTTACAATGAGGCTCTGAAGGCCTTTTTTACAATAAACAGGAATTCCAAAAACCCTAGACATCCAAAAACCTAACCCTAGGAGATGAAGTGCCAAAAGTCACATGGGCCCCATATGGGTAAGCTAGTACATCAACGTTTATGGGTCGTAACTTTTGCATACGATCTCCGTTTTAGGCGTATGATAGCCCGCTGGAAAGGTATCATAGAGGAGATTCATTTTGGGGGCTCAATCATGCATTTGGCTATCATTGATAAGCTCAATCCCGGAAAACCTTCATTTAGGCCCTCAAAATGGCCCCAGAAGTTAAAATTGGTAAAAATAGTAAATTGCCAAAATTGCTAGAAAACTGTTTTGAGCCAGTTGATAAAGGTGGGTGGCCACCGATATCCACCTAGATCAATCCTCCCTCCTTAGTAAGAAATGGTCTCCATTGCGTTGAGTTCCCCCATCAGATGAATTTTTTTTTGCTGAATTTGGCCCCGGGTGAGCCACTTGCCCTGGTGCAGGAGCTGCCCTGCTTTGACGACTCAATAAAGTTGGATCCTTTGTTGTCGAGTGCCCTTGATCCATGTCTCCACAATATGAATATTGGATTCCCGTTGTATGCAGTCAGGGTTGAGCTCTATTGGTGTCAATTGTTCTGCTACGTCTGAGGTGTCCAATAATGGTGGGAAATAAGGGTGAAGGAGATCCACGTTGAACACTGGGTGTAGGCCAAGGAAAGGAGGAATGTTGAGCTCAAAATAATTATCCCCCATAGCCTTGGTGATTGTGTATGACCCATAACGGAGTGGGCGAAGCTTTCGATGGGGTCCTGTAAGGCGTCCTTTCTGCAAGTGCAACAAAACTTTGTTGCCCACCTGAAACTTATGTGGCACCTGATGTTGATCATGACACTGCTTGTACTTGTCATTGGACTTCTGTAGGATATCCTGAACCTGTTGGTGTATGTGATGGATATGCTCAATGAACCGGGTGGCTTTGTCAACTTCAGTTGGAGCAGGAGATGAGTCGGTCGAGGTGACCACAAGGGGAAGTGCAACATCTATGGGACCCACTGGCTGGAATCCCAACCCCACCTGAAAGGGGATGTGTTCGGTTGAGCTATGAAGGGCTCGGTTGTAGCTATGTTGGACATAGGGAAGTATCTCATCCCATGTGCGAGGGTGCTTTGAATTATACATGAGAAGGATATGCACAATCATTCGATTTACGACCTCGATTTGACCATCTGTTTGGGGGTGGAAGGCCGTGGATTTGGTGAGCTTGGTGTCTAGCAGTGACTAGAGGCTTGACTAGAATGTGATGAGAAATTGACTGTCTTGACTTGAGACAATGGTATGTGGGATTCCAAAATGTACCCAGACTCGTTCAAAGAAGAGCTTGGCAGTGGCCTCTACTATGATGTTCTTCTTCCAGACAACTAGAATTGCCATCTTAGAAAAATGATCAACAACCACAAATACAAAGTCATTTCCCCACTTGGTGGATGGGAGGCCCAACATGTAGTCCATTGAGATGGATTCCCATGGCCTGTCAGGAGTAGGAAGAGGGGTGTACATGCCCTACTTCTTAATGGTCGGTTTGGCAATAACACAGGTAGTGCAAGACCTGATATACTTGCTGACCTCTTGTCGAAGTTTCGGTCAGTAGAAATGTTTTTGTAACATCACCACTGTCTTTTCGACGCTGAAGTGTCCTTCCACCTGACTGTAGTGGGCTTCCCAGATCATATTCACTCGCTCTCTTGATGGAACACCGATATGGCCCAAATGACACAACAACCCATCTTGAAGATGGAAATTATCGACAACTGCGTTTGCACCCAACATTTGGTAGGTGGTGGCTAAGTCTAGGTCTGTCTCATAGAGTTGGGTCCATCCAAAGGTCTCATGGCCGCAAGATTCTAGCACCATAGTGAGTGTCGCGACTGGCAGTATGCTGAGGCAATCAACGATGCGATTGGTGCTTCCTATTTTATACTTGATGTTGAGGTGGAATTGTTTCAAGTATGTGTACCACTTTTGATGGAGATCATTCTACAATTTTCCTTGAGTTTGCATGAAATGCAGTGTCTTATGATCAGTGTGGATGATTGTCTCCTTCCTAAGAATTTAATGTCTCCACTGGCAACAGGCTTGCACAATGGAGTAGATTTATTTGTCATAAGTAGGGTACTTACAGAAAAAATCTCATAGTGTCTCACTATGATAGGCAAAGGGGTGGCCATGCTGAGTGAGAACGATGCTCACCACATAGTTTGAAGCATCTTTCTCGATCTCAAAGGGGTGTTGCAGGTCTGGTAGTGAGAGTACTAGGGTTGAGCAGAAGCGTTGCTTCAAATCGTCGAACGCTTGTTGTTGGGATCGACCCCAAAAAATATTATCCTTACCACCACCCCTGGTTATTTGGTTGAGGGCCCATGCAATATGGGAGAATCCCAACACAAACCTATGGTAGAAATTGGCAAGGCCCAAGAAGCTTCGAAGCTCAGTGAGTGTGGTTGGGGCTGGCTAGTCATGGATGACTTGGATCTTGGCTGGATCCACATGCACTCCATGCTGATCAATTATGTAGCCCAGGTAATGGAACCTGTCCATGTCAAAGGAGAATTTTTCCAAGTTATCATATAGCTTGTGCTGCCACAGGGTTTGCAGAACCTACTAAATATGCTGCAAGTGTTCAACCCAAGTCTTGTTGTAAATGAGAATGTCATCTATATACACCACTACAAAAGTATTGGTGAATGGTTGTAGGATATCGTCCATCATCCTCATGAAAATGGCAGGAGCATTTGTCAAACCAAAGGGCATGACCAACCATTCAAAAAGGCCTTCCTTTGACGTGAAGACAATTTTTCATACATCTGTCTGTTCTATCGGGACCTGGTGTTAGCCAGACTTCAGATCAATTTTAATGAAGTATTTGTCCCCCGTGAGTTGATCAAGGAGGTCATCAATTTGGAGAATCGGGTACCAGTTTCTGACTATGATTTTATTCAGAACCTGGTAATCAATGCAGAGTCACCAAGTTCCATCTTTCTTTTGTACTAGCACGATTGGGCTCCCGCAAGGTGATGAGATGGGATGGATGTGCCCCTTGTGGAGTAGTTCTTGGATCTGTCGCTTGATCTCCTCATTCTATAACAGAGAGCGACGATAGACTGACCCATTGGGCAGCAATGTGACAGGGGTTAGATCGATGGGGTACTTGACCTGACAGTGCAGAGGTACCCCAATAGGTGAGGAGAAGATATCTGAGTATTCTTCCACAACCTTATCTACTTGCTTCTACTGTGTGGAGAGGTCGTCCGCAGAGACCTTGGATGTCGCTATGATCTTTCACTTAATCTGAGAGCGAATCATGAAGAAGACAAACTTCCTCATCTGAGAGATGACCTTCCTGCATTTCTTAGCAGAGATCAAGGAAATAACACTAGGTGGGACTGCCTCGAGTATCTTGTACAATTTCCTATTCAAAGTAATAATAACACTACGAGGCCTAGAATCATATACAACATGACATTTCCATAAATAAGGTTGGCCCAAAATAACATCAAAAACTTCGAGAGGAGAAACATCACACAATACCTTGTCTTTGAAGGGCTTGATGTTGTACGAAAGTCGACACTATTGGCTGATGCAAAGATTGCTTCCTTGGTGGAGACATCCAATGGTGTAGGGTTGTGGGTGCGGTGTTGTCAGCAGGGCCAACTTCTCGACGACCTCTACTAAGATGAGGTTCTTCTGGCTACCACTATCAACAATGAAGTGTAGCAGGGTGTCTTTTACCCACATTTGTGAATGGAAGAGGTGTTCTCCTTCTTTTGGCTCGTTTGGTTCACTAGGCTGGAGCTTGGTGGTAGCAACAGTGGCACTAGGTTCTGCGTCAATGATCTATCTTCTCCTTTCTAGTTCTCACTCAGTGCCTGAAATCGCATCTGATTTAGAGGCTTTCACTTCGGCCACTAGTGACTGCTTTGAGCGATAGTCAACAGTGTTATTCCAAGGGCTCTTATGGAAGTCGCAACACTTCCCGGTATCTTTCTTTGTCTTTTTTGTGTCCTTCTTTGCTTGCAGCTTGGACTGGTTGTCCTGATATTTTCCATATTTCCTTTGTCCTTTGTTCTGTGGGTTGGGGCCACCCTTTCCTGGATTTTGTTGTGAGGGGTTCCCAGGCCCAAATTGTCGCATCTTTTGTTTGAGCTTCTACTCGATTTTGATGGCATATTAGTAGGCCGCGCCCAAGGATGAGATGTTCATAAATTCCATTTTGGTCTAGATGAATCTATGCATAGCAACACGATACTTGAGCACCAGATGTCTCTCTGAATATTTGATACCCATCTTGGTGCTCAAGGTATGAAATATATTTGTGAAATCTAGCATTGCTTGGTCTCTTTCTTGCCGCAATGTGGTCCATTTGGTATACAATTCGTCATAACTTTTGATAGGGTAGTATTGTTCCTCTGTTTCCTTTTGCTCACATAAATTTTTCCACCAATCTTTGACATGGGGAACGACTTTGAGGAGCGCAAAAGTAATATTTTCTCTATTCGAAAAGTTATGGAAAAAAAATACCCTTCTAGTAGATTCAACCACTCGTCTACAACATCAACCTCTATCTAACATTCAAATATAGGAATATCAAAGTTTATTTGTACCTTGAAGGGGGAGACACCTCCGCTTGAAGAAGATGCGTCGCCTGTTGGCAGTTGCTGAAGTATTTGCACGAAACTATCCATCATCTTGTTCCTTTGTTCCGTGAGGGCTTCCTCAATCAAAAGTTTGAAAGGATCTCCTGTCCCGTCATCTTTCTTTTCTCTTGCCATGAGAGGTCGCTTGGGCGTGCGAGAGATTTTGTCCTCAAGAGAAACAAGCTCGAGACCCAACTCTTTGTATTCCGACCTTGTTGGGGACATGCATTAAGACGATAAGGAGCAGACCGCTCTGATACCACTGATCCAGATTTTATGAGAATAATGAAATGAATATAGATTATTAATAGGTTCTTAACACAAAATAATAGAGATACAGTAAAACTGGTTTTCTATTCAATAAGGAAATAAGTTGAAACTGTAAAATGTAGCGGAAACAAGCTTGCTAGAATGGTGGTGGCTTATCTCCAAGAAGAGATGTGACGGCTACGCTCATTCACAAGAAGATCCTTAAATTGAGGCTATGAAGGCATTTTTTAAAATAAATAGGAATGCCAAAAACCCTAGACATCCAAAAACCTAACCCTAGGAGATGAAGCGCCAAAAGTCATGTGGGCACCATCTGGGTAAGTTAGTACATCAACTTCCTGGGGTCATAACTTTTGCATACGATCTCCGTTTTAGGTGTATGATGGTCCATTGGAAAGGTATCATCGAGGAGATTCATTTTGGGGTCTCAATCATGCCTTTGGATATCATTTAAAATCTTGATCCCGAAAAACCTTCATTTAGGCCCTGAAAATAGCCTCGGAAGTTAAAACTGCTAAAAATAGTAAATTGTCAAAATTGCTAGAAAATTGTTTTGAGCCAGTTGAAAAAGGTGGGTGGCCACCGATATCCACATGTATAAAAAAAAATCCTACTCATACACATAATGATTTTGTGTTGTTTAACTGCTACTCAATCATATTATGAAGTTTGTTTTGTAAATAATCCTTCTTTTGCAAAATAATTATTTACACATGTGTGTGGTCATTGTTGTGCTTCTTATATGTTTAGTATAATGCAAACATTAATTATCAATCTGGGATTCGTAATCAACAGAGTTACATGACACCAGTAAGAAAGGAAATTATAATGTCACGAGTATAGAACCATTCTAGACTATGCATGCTGGAAACAAAACAAACTAGCAAACTGAAATGCATTTTGGTTGTCTTTCACAGAGAGGCTATCTAATCCATTATGGCTCATGCAAGTATGACATGGAGTTGTTTTGATAGATCAAATCTTCTATCTGACCCAAAAAACTAACTATGCAATCCACACTGTTGAAATGGAAATCACACATCAATCATCAAGACATAGCATGGGTAGTTCAACAGTCAATATATTGAGTATGTTGTACACATTGTGAACTTCACTAGTCCTTCTTCAAATATGTTTGACCACTATTGCCAACATTCATGTCTATGGAACAAAATCAAATTCATAAAAACAGATTATATGCAAAAACAAAGCGAGTAAAGATCTCTAAACAATCATATGATGGAAATCCTAGTCTAAGCTATACTGTTATCATCTGATAGAATTAAAGCTTTAGCTAATTTAACATTTACACTATTGAAAAAAAAATGTTAATGCTAATCTATGAGTATGCTGACCTTTGTTGGGCAGTGGGCCCTTGCCGCTTCAACAGGTCAGCTACTGGAGTCTATAGTGAGCTTTCTTTCAACACACACATTACTCTCACTCACATCTCAAAACATAAAATCAAACTTTTGTTAACAACTCAACTCCTATGCAATCATAGACAATCAAGACATGGAGATAAATGACGTTCTTCTATTAATCTTCACTCATAATATGTTATGTAATATCACACATTGCTTCACATGTTTGTAAGATGCTAAGCTCTCTACTACCATCCTTGCCACGACTATTTAACAATCTTAGTCGTGAAACACAAGGAAGTGAAGTGATTTGCAAATCAATTAGTTGTTAAATTCAATCATTCGGTTACATCTTTAGCTTCATCCTCATGACACGAAGTGCATGAGAATGAGGCAATCAACGAAATATTCTTATCATAGCATTGCTAAGGAAAATAGACATCCACCAATTGTCTTAGGCGAGATCTGGAACTTAACTTAGCACATTCGGCTCTTCTATATTGGTACCTGATCATAACAAGTAGATGGTACCGAATCATGACAGTGCGCAAAAGGTGGTACCGGATCATGAGAGTGCGTGGCTATTGGTACCAAAAAGAAACAGATAAGATTTTAGTACCGGATGCATTTGGTACCAGATTCAGACAGTGGCAGTCTTGGTGCACAAGTATCGGATAGCTGAGCTGGTACAGGGAGGTTGGATTTATCTAGAGATCAAAGATTATACATGGCAAATTTAAGCATTAGTACATGAAACATTAATTCCCTAGCTCAATAAACCACAAAAATGCATAAATTAACCATAGTTTACCTTATGACCTTATCACTGGCTAATGGTAGCGTTCTTGTCATTCACGCAAGCTTAGGTAAGCCAAAAAGGTATAGATGAGGAGTATAATAGGGTAATGGGGATGTCAATTTTGGGTCTCAACATTCCCCCATGCCAAAATCATTGCATGTCCTCATGCAACTAAAAACAAAACCCAAAAGTTTTCAAAACATGAGACTGCTTATTTACTTTGGTGGATCAATGATGTTGATGACCGAGGCCTCTTCTTTCAACTCCCTTTTTATGACCCTAACATATTGTAGGAGTCGTAGCACCTTCTTGAGCTTGTTAGAATTCTCTTCATGGTTGTCTTGAAGTTGTTGGTTGGTTGCTTTCAATTGCTCATTTTCCTTTTTGATATACCTATCCAATAGTTGGTATTCCTTCACTTCTTGTTGGAGTTCTTGATTTTGTTTTTGCAGTTGCCCAATATTTTTCTTCATTTGTTCTTTTGTTAATGCCTTTGTTGATTCCATCGTTGCTGGCAGGATGCATGCTCTTTCCTTGAATTCCTCCCTCATCCCACATAATGTAATAGTGGCTTGTTCCTCGGTCAAACTAGGGATGCCATCTTGAACTGATTAGTCTTCAGAAGGGGAGGTAAGATCGATTGGATCTCCCAGTGTATGAGGATTGATGATTGTTTTTCCTTTCTTTTCCATGCTCCTTATGCTTCCTTTTCTTCTTTTCTAATTGTGAAATGGTGACAGGTGATTGTGCCATAGACTGTTTACTTTTAGTTTCTAAGCTATGCTTCCCTTTCTTCATCATTTTTGTTTGATGGCCCTTTTCCTCGACTGCCACTGTTGAAGTCTCCTCTACTAATTTGTTTTTACCTTTTGATTCAGAACTTTTAAAACTCTTATTTACTATGGAAGAGGACCCTGCTTTTTCATGTTGGATCACTGCCCTAGATGATGGTGGAGTTGTCTTATCCTTCTTGCCCTTTTTCTTTTGAGGTTCCTTATTTTTCTTTGGAGCATGATGGGCTTCCTCCACAGGTTTGTTTTATGTGGGAAGGTGTTGAGTGATAAGGGTTTTCCAACTAATCCTCTGTTTCCTAAGTTCATGTAAAACTAGCATTTTAATGAGACCTTTATGGTAGATGCTAGTATTCTTAGTTTTGGATAGGGATTTAACACCTCTTACCATTTTTTTCAAACTCATCCATAGAAAATATGGGAAATCTATTTCTAGGCCTCCTTCAAAGTGTAATAGAAGCCTAAGATGATATATGAAAGTCATAGCATAACTGCCCTCATAGGTGACGAATCATTGAAGACTAGTAATCATTGGATGATACTCTTCCTTGATGTAGTTCGCAGGGATCCCCTTTTTCCAGTCAGGGTACTGATGGTCATCTTTCAAGAATCGTTGGCACATCTCCTTGTTGATTCCTACACCTTTGAAGTATTTGGCTCCTCTGTTAGGTAATATTGTGACCTCCCTTAAGGTTGCTTCATTGATTGTCAGTTGTAGATTCCCCCTATATGTGCAATATCTCCATCATAACCCTGAATAAATTCGTGAGATATCTTCTTGTGCCCACTTGTGAATTTTTCCATAAATGGCATCCATCCCAATCTAGCATATTTTTCTTGACATAATTGGAAATCCTCGATTTCTCTATAATTTGGAAGACCAGTTCATGTCTACTAACGACCATCGTTATAAGTTGTGAGGAAAGGATCGGGATGTAGCACAAGGAATTAGTCAATTGATGAGGGTAAGGGTTTGGTACTGGAGAGGAGTAGGATTCAGGACTGGAGAAAGCTAACAACAAGGGAAATATGGTGACGGCGTTGATAATGTGAATGGTAAGTTTAAGTAAAGATGTTGCAAAGAAAATTTATGACCAGGTGAGGCTTATCTGAATGGCTTTGCCACCCAGATAAGTCATTTCATTTCTACCCATTATTGTAATGATGAGGACGAGACGTTGGGTGTCAAGGCATCATTTTGAGATAAGTGATTGGACTTTTGAGTGGTGAATTTGATGTTGGATCGTGGTTCATGATACAAGATAAGTTCGTAAATTTCTTAAGAACGAAATACACTCATGGCTTATCATTACTAGATATGCTTCATATTTTGATGTGATTTTTCCCTTAACCATGTTCGAGCACTTATGAGAGGGTTGATTAAGTTTAGGCATATGGGTATGAGGGATAGGTGCATGGTTTTAATATGAAGGTCATAATATTTAGTATATATTTTCATAGCTATTGTAGTTTTATGAGCATAGGAAAATAAATACCATGTTACCTTTGATTTTACCTTTGTATGATCAATACCCATAGCATGTGCAACTGCTTGTACATTGTCATGATTCATCTTTTTAGACTGAAGTTTCTTGAAAACTTGGTACGGGAATATCCTGTACTTATTTTATTCTGTGCTTATCTTCTTTTGTATTTGGTTCTGCAGGGTGATCATGTAAGTCTGAAAAAGAGTTCTGAAGGGGCCCTTTGACCTTCCCCCATGCCAAGGATGTTGTATATCTGTATGCAAGAAGATTCAACATTTTATATCATAATGGAGAAAAGATGATAAGAGCAAAAGAAACCAATCAAATTTCAGATGTACATTTATCACCTATCATATGATTTCATGCCTAAAAAGTGAAATTGCCCTTCTTTTGAAAGTTTATTGATGAAGGTAGCATTCAACAGTGAAACAAGTGAATATTTATATGTTTTCCAGAAGAACAGATCCCACCTAACTTTATTTAGAGTTTTATTATCATTGGATGTTATAGATAAATTTCACAGTATAAGTAGATTAGACTCCCTAGTTAGGGCTCCACTCTTAAGAAGTTTCCTTCTTAGGTAATGTAGGCTTTAGATGTCAAACCGATAAGTTGACTTAGGGTGATTCTCAAATGGACATTTGCTTGAAGTAATTATGTTTCTTATTAATCTGGAATTTGTATCTCATGAAATCCAACAGTGACCTTTGCTCTTTTCATTTTAAATGAAAAAAGTGAATTTTTCAATCAGACAAGTATAGATGAGACATTTCTCAACCAGAACCCACTGCCAACAAGCCTGTTTAGTACTCCGGTGAGTTAGTTGTGATAATTAGTGAGAGATGCCTTCCCCAGGCAGAATGCCCCATTGCCAACAGGCCTGTTCAGTACCCTGATGGGTTTGCCTAGTCATACCATAGACCGGTACCCGCTTCCAGCAGACCTGTTCAGTATCCCGATGGGTTAGTCTCTTAAACCCTTTTTCCATCAGAGGCTTCTTGTCCATAGTCACCTATTTTTTTATTTATTAAAGAGTGCTTTGCACGGTGATAGGGGAGGCTCATCTAAAAACCTTTTTATAGGCTGGGATGGTATTGGGTTGGAAGGCATGTACTCTTCTTTGAATGTCTTTTAAAGATTTGTCTGAAGGAAAAATAAACTTTTGATACATATTATTTCTTTAGAGTGATCCAGATGTATAATTTTGTCTGAATTTGTCCATAAGTGAATGACCTAATGTTTCCTTAGGGTACTGGTACATCCTCTTCCATAAAAGTTTTCCTAGGGTGCCCATGATAGAGAGTGTTCATGTACTCATATGTTACTCTTTAATAAGATAATCCAATGAATACTATTGAAGTCAGGTTAGGGTGAGATAGTTACTTGCAAGCTAATATCTATCTATCTATCTATCTATCTATCTATCTAT
>ML776575.1:62434-82250 GCA_009831015.1 Picea engelmannii | reverse complement strand
TATTGTGTCCCTCTTTTTTATTTTGTTTTTAAGCAACATAGCCAAAATAAATTAAAATACTTCTTTTTAACTAGCAACAAAACCAAAATAAATTAAAATACTTCCCTTTGGTTGTCAACAAAACCAAAAGAAATTATTGCTTCACAAGGTCTGCCATTTGATATTGCATTCGGTGTCATGGTTCCAACTTAAGTGGTTGTTGCATGGCTTCGTACTTCAGATTAATTGACATAAGATTTGGAATATCCGTAGCATGATTTGTCAATTAGGTAATGTGTCCTGATAGTACTATATAAGGATAGACTCTGGTACCTGACTGGTACTGGACCAGAACATGATTTCTGGTACCAAAGCAGAACAAAACATTGTTGATGCCTACAAACTAATGTTTAGCAAGTTCGTGAAGGATCAAATAAATTATAAAAAATTTCTTACAAAAGAAAAAAATAAAATTTGCGAAAGTAAAAAAAAAAGAGGTAAGAATCTCCTGTTACCTTTAGCTTATTAACAAAATTCGATCCACACCTATGTACAAAAATTTCAAATAAACCAATAAATCAATGTGGATCAATAGGAGGATCTTCCTTACTGATCATATGCATATCTGAATTATGTAGTATTCGAGTCAGGAATTCTTCTTTTGACAGGGGTTTGTTGTAAACGCGCAACCAGTGACCATTCACAAGTAGTGGTGTATGTTGTTCATCAATTGTCTTTATATTGATTGACCCATTATCATAGATAGTATCAATTTTGTAAGGTCCCATCCAATGAGTATTTAACTTACCTTTGAAGTTCTTAAATCTGCTGTCATACAACAGGGCCTAATCTCCTTGTTGAAATTTTTTCTTTTTGAGATACTTGTCGTGCCATTTTGTTCTCTACTCTTGAATGAGGGTGGTTCTTTGAAGTGCTTCTTTCCTGATATCATCCAGATGATTAAGTTGTAAGAGTCTTTGTTGTTGGGCTTCATCCAAGTTCATGCCAACTTGTACTGTAGTCCTGAAGGTTTTGATCTAGAATTCTATTGGGAGAAGCACCTGCTTCCCATATACCAACTCATAGGGTGTATGTCTTGTTGTATTTCTCCAGGTGATTCTATAAGCCCATAAGGCTTCTAATAATCTGTCGGCCCAATCCTTATTGTGTAGCTGTACTGTTTTGGTAAGAATGGACTCAATAACTTTGTTGGTAGATTCTACTTGTCCATTTGCCTATGGATGGTAGGGTGTAGATTTCCTGTGTTTGATTTGGTACTGTTATGTAATAGATTTGACTAGATGAGAGGTAAATTGAGTTCCCTGATCAGTCACAATTTCTTGAGGTACACCAAATCTAGTAAAAATATCATTAAAAAGGAAGTCTACCACTAATTGTTAACTTGCAACTGGTAAAGCTTTTGCTTCAACCCATTTAGTCATATAGTCAGTGCATACAAGTATATACTTTTTCTTTTTAGATGCAGGGTTAATGGGCCCTACAAAATATAATTCCCATTTCTCGAAAGGCTCAATAAATACTTGGGCTTGAAGTGGCATTTGGTCTCGTGCAGTAGGCTTACCCATCCGTTGGCATTCATCACAATTGGATACATAGGTTTTAGCATCTCTGAAAATATGGGGCTAGTAGTAACCTAATTGCAGAACTTTGTAAGCAGTCCTCTTTTCTGCGAAGTGTCCTCCACAAGGACCATCATGGAAGGCTTGCAGAATATCATGAATTTCATCTTCCCTTACACATCTCTTGATCACCAAATCTGGTCCTGTTTTGTAGAGGCAGTCATCGTGCCACATGTAATTTGCACTTAGTTGAATTACTTTCTGTTTTTCTATAGGAGACAATTTATGAGGCATATTTCCTGTCACAAGATAGTTAGCGACATCTGCATACTAAGGAGTGAATAAATTTTCATCAGGAAAGTTATCTTCTACTGGTGCATTATCTCCCAGATGAATCATTCTAGATAAGAAATCAGCCACAAGATTATCTTTACCAGGTCTATCAATAATGTTGATATTAAACTCTTGTAATAATAAGAGCCATCGTGTAACTCTAGGATTTGTTACAGGTTTGTTCATTAAGAATTTGATGGCTGAATGATCAGTGTGTACAAAAGCTTGATATCTTGTAATATAATGTCTAAATTTATTGATAGCATGGACTACAACTAGCAATTCTTTTTTTGTGATCGTATAATTAACTTCAGCTGGAGATAGATTTTTACTAACAAAGTAAATAACATAGTGCATTTGACTTTCTCTTTGTCCAAGAACTGCCCGAGGGCTGTGTCTGAGGCATTGATATAGATATGAAAAGGAAGGGACCAATTTGGTCCTCTTAATATAAGGGTAGTTGACAATTTATGTTTTAGAATTTCGAAAGATATTTGGCACTCATCATCCCACTTAAATTCGGCTTGTTTAGATAGTAATTTAGATAAAGGGGTAGCTAGGCTTGTGAAATTCAGAATGAATCTTCTATAGTAGCCAGCATGTCCTAAAAAGTTGTGGACTTCATTTTGTGAGGAAGGTATTCTGATTTGTGTGATGATATAAATCTTTGCTGGATCAACTCTCATTCCAGAACTGGAAATGTGATGTCCCAAAATAATACCTTCAGTGAGCATCATTTTTTATTTTTCATTACTTAAGGAAAGATTAGTTTCCTTACACCAAATCAATACTTTTCTAGACAGGCCAATGCTTCCTGGAAGTCTTGTCCATGTACTGTAAAGTCATCCATGTAGACTTCCACACAATCATTGGTCAAGTCAAAGAAAATGGCTAGGACAACTCTTTGAAAAGTGGCTGGGGCATTGCAAAGTACAAAAGGGAGCACCCTATAAGCATAGGTACCCCAAGGGTAGGTGAAAGTGGTCTTCTCTTGGTCTTCATATGCTATTTGTATATGGTTGTAACCACTAAACCCATCCAAGAACGAAAAATACTTCTTTCCAAACAAGGTATCCAACACCTGATCAATAAATGGTAAGGGGAAATAATCCCTATGGGTGGATTTGTTCAACTCGCGGAAGTCTACACATATACTCCACTTACCATTTTTCTTGGGAACTATGACAAGTGCAGATACCCATTGTCTGAAATGGGGTATATGAGATTGGCGAGAAGAAGTTTTTGCAATTCCTCTTTTACAATATCTTTAAGGGTTGGATTCATCCTTCGCTGAGGCTGTATAATTGGTCTGATTTGGTCATTAGTGTAGATATGATGTGTGCACGTGTCAAGGTGAATGCCTTTCATGTCTTCATAATCCCATGCAAAGGCATCAAATTGTCTTTGGAGCATTTCAATCACTTGCGTCTTTTGTTCTGGTTCCAAACTAGAGTTGATATACAAAGTTTTTCCAGGGGTAATCTCAACAAGTTCAGTAGTTTCTTCCTTATTTGAGGAGGCTAGTGATAAAGTATATAATTGAGTGATATCAGGGTGCCAAGTTTGTTGAAATTTAGAACTAAAAATATGTGACAATTCTGCAAAAGACCTTGGGTATTCAATGCAATTTGTGTCAGCCAAAAATAAGCTTAAGACTTGTTCATATGATTGTTCTTGTATTCCTCTTACTTGTTTGAGTGTTAACATAGGTCTGATGCAATCTTCCTCTCTATAAGGGTTTTCTAACCAAATAGGTATTTCCTGTGCCGGTTGGGCATGAGGGAAGAGAACAAGTTTTTGGCTATGTGGGACATTGGATATAGTCATCTCACAAGACCGACAACTGATAAAAGAATCTGTTGTGGCCAGCCAAGGGCAGCCAAAAACCACAGGGTGTCCTGGTTTGGAGGATGATTTAGAATAGATGACTAAAAAGTCTACTGGATATTCCTAAGAAGCTAGAGTGATTGTGACATCATCTAGACTTCCTGTAGGGGTAATGAATGACTTATCTGCCAACTCAATCATGGTTTGGGTTGGTCTTAAATGGTTGATTTGGATTTTTTTCATAGTGTCAAAAGGAATTACATTAATAAATGCACCCAAATCAATGAGTGTGTTTGGTAGAGAAATACCATTAATTTCAACAGTGACTACTAGGTTTCCAAGGTCATTATATTTGTATGGCATTTCAGAAATAAATTCAGATAATTGTCCCACCACCTGAACAAGGGGAGGTTCCTTCTTCTTCCTTCCTGTTTTCTTAATGCAAAGATCCCTTATTATTTTTGCATATATAGCGATATCCTTAATGTCTTGCAACAAAGGTATTTTTATACACACATTTCGTAATTCATCTTCTATATCTCTGTGCAAAGAAGGGTCGGGTTTCTTTACCAATAGTCTTTTGGGGTAAGGTGGGAGATTAATTTGTTGGGGTACTCATACAGACTGAGAAGTGATTGGAATAGGAGGAGAGCCCTCTTCTTTTCTAGGGGTGGTTTGATTGTTTTCTTCCTCAGAATGATTATCATTTTCTTCCTGAATTATTACTGCAGGATATGATTGGTTTACCACTTTACCCGATTGTAGTTGAATTTCATAGGTGGGAAAGGTTTGAACTTCTGTATTCTGCACAGGGTGGGTGGGTCGATTATTGGGTTCAGGGACTGGCTGGGCAGGGATTGTTGTTGGTCTCAGAGGATTGTGGGCAGCTTGATTTTGTGGTTGTTTATTGGCATTTATAGATACTTGTTGCTGTTGATTAGGGTTCAAGGGGGTTGTAAATTGATGTTGTATAGGATGTGGGAGTAAAGCTTGCATCTGTGGTGGGTTGAATCCAGGTAGTAATTGAGAAATGTTTACAGGGTACTGTGGATATGTAGGGTAAACATGGTTTCCATACATAGGTCCTCTCCAACCTTATTGCCAAGGTTGAGTTTGAGCTTGTTGAGGTGTCCATTGTGGATAGGTCATTGGGGAAGGACCCCATTGTTGTTGATATTGTGCATTAGAATCATAAAATGTATTGGGATTTTGGGCTCTCCAAGGTCTTCTGGAAGGGTATGCTTGTTCTTGTGGGACTCCTCCTACCCTATACATGGCTTGTAGCTCAAGTAAGGTTGGACACTCAGATGTGGTGTGTTCTAGTGTACAAAGACCAGAGATTTCTATGACATTTAATGGGCATTCTTTCTCACCGTGCTTCTTTCGGCATCTATGACAAAATATTGCTAAAGCAACCTCTTCTTCTTGTTTCTTTTTCAGTTTTAGAGTATCTAATTGGTTACTTATTATGCTAAAGATATCAGTTTTAAAGTTCTCCAATAAGTTTCCTAACTCAGTTTTGGTGACAGTCCCTAAGTTTTGTTCTGTATTTCTGCTAAAAGGATCTCTTGGACCTGTTGGAGCCACCTTTGTTTTTTTTTTTAGCCTTTTTTAAAGTTTATTTCTTAATTCTTGAAGTCGAAATTTGGTTTTTTCCTCTATTTCCCCCAAAATCTCAGAAGTCTCATCACGCAAGCAGCGATGGTTATCATACTCTTACGGCAATATTTATTTTTAATGGTTTAAATGAGTCTCCCCTTTTATACTTTAGGATGTCACTTGTCGAGAGTTATAAATCACATAGTTTACAATCCCCGACGAGCGAAACGATGAAATAGTTTTAAAGGTTTACCCAGGTCAGTACCGAGAGTAAATTTTTTATAAACCATAGTCAGGCACCGTCGGGATTTCGCGTCTCGGCATTTTCTCACTACAAAAGCCTAACTGTCGTAGCCCCGATAGCCAAAATCGTGAGACTCTTGTTTTAGTAATCCGGGTTAATGTTAAAGGTAAAATGTTTAGCCGTGGTTAAGCTCTGTCAGGAATTCGCAACTCGGCATGTTTTTCCATCAAAAGTTATACCCTCAAAGCTCCGAGTCGTGAACTCATGATGTAAATAAAAACGTGATTAATTAAACACTTAATCCGGTGTTATCTCCTAATTTAAATAAATCACGTCATCCCGATCTCGCAAGTTTGCGAATCGACACACGCTCCTCCCAGACGCTATACCTTCGAAGTCCCGAGTCGTAAAGTCGTGATATAAATAAAAATATGATTAATTAAACATTTAATCTTGATTACGTTCTTGCTTAACTCAATCTAATCATCGCAGTCTCGGGTTTTAGGGGGTTCGAAGGGTTAGAGTGAAAACTCTCGATAAGGCGAACGCCAAAAGATTGATTAAAGTCTAAGAAAGACTAATTAATTAAACCAAGCCCGCGTAATTAGTGTTTTAATACGACCAATAATATGCACAGTCCACGAGGTAATTTCAAATTTTCCTTGCACCAACTTATGTTACGAACCATCGAAATTTATGACATTAATTGGAAATGAGGTGAAGCGACAAGTAAGGATGTGGTTTTTATTACTAAATCTACATTTAAGGATGATTTGACAGTTCTGTTCCTGAGGACGACCAAGTCTTAAATGGTCGAAGATATAAATCTTTTATTTGTTGTCACAAAATTTATTTCTATTCTACGCAGAGAAAATTTTTCTCAAGCAAACTAATTTCTGTATGTATACATATTTTTATCGCAGAAGAGCTAAAGCGGAATCCCCCATTATGGCCCCGCAAAAAGCGTCTAAAGCCAATGTTGAGGTTGCAGGACAAGGTTCAGACAACGTTTCTGATACTTCACCTCGAAGTATTGACTCTGTCAGGACCTAGTCATATATTTCTGAGGTTCTACAGTCCAAATTGGTAGATTGTTTGGATGATTCCAGTGACAATGAAAAGGATGACATGGTCACCAAATATAATACCGTCGTCCAGGCTAAAATACATAAAGTAGTGGCCAGGCCACGTCTTCTCCCTTACTACGATATGGTCCGATGAGAATTAGACCATGTGGATATACCAACCAAAACTATTGTCAACGAACAGAGAGTCACCATTGGGACTTTCAGACCAGAACAATTACAGGCTATGTACAAGTTGCCAACTACGTCAAACTTCACATACAATGCAGAGTTTTTGGAGAATTTTAAACAAAAGGAATGTGTGCAATATGACAAGAGTCTATCTAATTTAATCAAGGATTGGGTTTTGCACCCTGCGAAATTCAGAGCAGACAATAATGGGGTCTATTCCATATCTTCTTTGGAACCACATTTCAAATATATACCTATGATGACCAACAGATTATATGGGAGAGAGGACACCGTGCATTTCTTCCTCCAGTGGGTGCCTCTCATACATACCATCGTCGAAGGTTGTTCTTTCGACTGGGCTAAACTATTGTCTGATAGTTTGAACAGTCGGGTTACAGAATATCAAGCACAGAGGGCGAGCGGGAAAACCACTTCATTCTTTATGTTTGTGTATATCATGGATGCAGTGTGTTTCGTAACACCTTTTCCCTTAATGAGCTAGAACTGGACTCCAGCAGAGGTTGAGCCCATCTACGTCTACCATGCAAAGCTTTGGGAAAACAAAGCTTCAAATTTTGTGTATGAAATTTTTAACTGGGTAATGGTACCGTTGCATGTCACTATCTTCAGCCTCCCACCACCCAGGATCTCAGACAGTATCACGGTAAATCTGAGCAATATAGCCGACTGGTATGTGGAAGCATAATTTTCATATCTTAGGGTTTTCGGCGCTTCTGTTCCTCCACATGCCTTACCATTATTCATACCCGATAGGCTAGCTTGTCGTGAGATCGCCAGGAAAACCGTACTCAGTGGCATAAGCAAGGAACTTAAGGGATATTCTAAGAAGGTATGGCCACCATTTCCTATTCATTTAAATTCCTATTCTTTGTTAGATTTCGAGCATGCTAAAGCTGAGGCAGCATCCCTCGAGGACATTAAACTAGTTCATATTGAATTCAAGAAGCATGATCCACACAGGATCGTGAGAAATCACTTAGCTAGTTGTGGACTTAAAATATTCGAGCACGGAAATTCACCCCTGGATGAAATTTTTCGAGGCACAAGATCTTATGCCGAGGTTTTGGCTTGGATACAAGCCCTAGCACCCGAAGAGAGGGCCGATGTTTTAAAACTCCAAGAACATCGTCAGAGTTGTCTTCCCCTAGTATTGTGGGGTGAGAATCCAATGATAGCAGAGGTGCAGCAAACAGAAGTTGAAGGCTCCAAAGTCTCAGCGCCCAGCCGAGAAAAACACTAAGACAAGGAAGAACAAACTGAGGGCCCGAAACAAGAAATAAAGACTCCCAATCTGTCGAAAACGCTGAACCCAGTTGTCACTATGGGCCAATCATCTAAGTAGATCAGAAATCCCATCTCCTCTATTACCCCCCTACAGTCCACAAAAGGAGCACAGACGTCGATTGGATTTTCGGCGAAGAATTAAGACCTATAACTATGGAGGAGCTTCCTCCAAATGAATTATTTTTTGATAAAAAGAGAAAAGTTGTGGTAAAAAGAGAATCCTATCAAGAAGCAAGATCAGTGGCCAAGAAATTTAAGGTGTTGATTGACGGGAAAGATATGAAGAAAGAAGAGTTCGCGACTGAAATAGCAGGAACATTGGGAGCATTTCCTACAGAAAATCAATACTCGGTCGGTGTGTTAAAGAATCAATTGAAGCGGAAGAATCGCCTAATCAAAATGTTGGAGGCTAAATTATCCATCGCATAGTAAGCTACCAAAAATCAGGCAAACATAGGAATAGAACAGGCGAGGATAGTTGATAAAAGAGAGATCGAACAACTCAAATATGATTTTGGAAAAGCAGAGTTGGCCTTCACGACCAGCCAAATTCAGGTGGGCCAACAAGGAGATTGTATAGAATAGCTACAATCCAGGTTAGAATTCGCCAAAATCCAGGCTATCAATTTCGGGATATTTCAATCCCAGGCTATGGAAATTCGGAGCAGAATTTATGTAGCTCAGCGAAGCTTACTTACTAAGGTGGAGACTGTTCAGAACAATCTCATACTTATTGATCAAGTATCTGAAAATCTATCTATCAGAGAAAGTGAACTTGGAGCGATGAGGGTTGCATTCCAAGGAGCTGTAATAGCTGCGACAAATGGAGAAGCAGGAAGTAGTTCCAGGTTTTCTATCCCTGAACAAACCCGAGGCAATATTTTACTGAAAGAATGGGAGCATTGCATATCAGAAGGAAAACATCAAGCCAAGAAGTTAAGGAAATCCTATGAAGAGGTTTTCGGTGCCATAGACGAAAGTATGTTGGGCATAGATGGCGAAATAAATGTCGACACACTAGGCCAAATGAATATAGCAAAATTGTTACTCGATATAAATGAGGATGAAGGAAAAGATTCGACCGAAATTTCACAAATAAAACAGGTAGACATAGTTCAAATAGACAGATGGCTGATTAAGCCAAGTATACAGTTATGCACCATTGGGACCCAAGGTCGACAGATGGAAGAAAAGTTGCCACAATTGGTAAAGTATTGTTATACTTTTGAAGCCAATTGTCAAGCGGAACCTTCCAGGTTGATATCTCGATTGGTAGAAAGATGTGTCACCTATACTGAGCAGGTGAAGGGACAAGGTTTTGGTACCAAATAAAGATAGAGATAAAAACATTAAGGATTGATCTTCTTCTTGTTGTAACTGAAGACCCTGGAATGATTGAAATTCCATCATATGTAAATCTGTATAAATATACAATAGAAAGAAAGAAAAAAGGTTGGACCCTTTTGGGTCGATTGTAATAGAGGTGTTCTCCCCTAAGAATCAATATAAAGAAAATCCAAAGATTCTCGATTATGTCACGACTGTGTTATGAGTTTGTTTCCTTGTATTTCATATTTAATTTCATTTCATATATGTATCTGATGAATGTTTCGCTATAACTTAGTAAAACTTCTACTGTAGTGAATCAATTTTAGTTTTCTATATTGTTTACCATTTTTCCTCTGTATTACCTATCAACAGGTACAAGACCAGTGAACATTTTATATTTCTATATATATTTCATGCTTCATCAGATTTTTTCTTTATCTTTTTCTTCTTCTGTTTACAAGTGAGATTCTCCCTTGATAGGAGCCTCACATAATAGACAGCTTAATGTTTTCTTACACCTCATACACATTTATCAAAATATAACTCATTTACAGGAAAGGGCCTTTGGTTTGTGCCACATATTCACTACTAGAGCTATAAACTCTCCTTTATACGACCGAAATCGAGACAACATCTCAAAAAATCTTGAAACTTTTCTCATTTCTCTGTTCCTCTATGATTGTCCATGTGACTAGACAACCTAATATCAAACTTGGACTATCATACCAAACACATATCGCCTTGAATATTTTCGATATTATTATTAAAACAACCACTACATGGGTAGAACTTGAAGGTTCATGGGCTTCGATTGAAAGGGACATAAACATCCAGGAACAGTTGGAAGCTAGACAACGACAACCTAGAAATCAACCCAAGCTTCCCTTGCCGAAGGTTGACACTTCTTCCTTCTTTACCCCTTACTCACTTTCGGATGCCTAGACATTGTACTTCTAAGCCTTAAGTACAGACTCTAGAATAACATATTATTGGCGTCGTTGCCGGGGACCGAAGTTACGAAATGTTTTTCCCTGGGAAAATGACATTTTTTCGTTGAAAGTTTCACCCTTTGATAGTGAACAAAGAGTGAGCACCTTTTAAAGGATTTCTAATCTTTCACTTGGCGACTCCACGAATAATAAACTAACATCCGGTCGAAGGAATACCAGGAAAAACCCAGATGGTAAATAGACCACACCCGTTACCGATCCTGAGAAGATTTTAAAGGCAAGAAGCTCTCTTAAGCCAACCTCTGCAGTCTATCAGCTTAAATACCCACAACTGAAGACGAAGATTTCTTCTGAACCTTCAACTTCAAGCAGTCCTCTTTTCAACACTAAATATCTAACATCAACCTTCTTCGAAGTTAGAGGTGAAATCCGTCAGACATCACCCTTAGTACACAGAGGAAAAATGCCTACCGAAAATTTGTCAACAGTTGATATACCATCGAATCTCCAGTTAAATTTCGCGACCTCACCCAGTCTCGAAGAATATATTGCACCCTCAAATTCCACGCCCGTTGGTTCCCTTGATTACATCTCTTGCAAATCTGAGGAGCCAAGCCCTCACATTCCTTACCACTCATCCTTAGGTTTTTCGCCCCACGCAGAAACTAAAGAATCACTTTTAATTTTCGATAACCCCCTTTACAACTTTCCACTAATATCGATGGCAGGCGTCGGAGGAGGAGGTGGAGGTGTTGTCGGAGGAGGAGGTGGGGGTGCTCCTGGGGGAGGAGCTAGAGGTCAAGGGCCTTTTCCTCCCCCCAGAGTGTTCGCTAAAGTGGTAGCGAGATACTCCCCTTTGGTCTTGCGTGTTCCTCTACATGACCTTCCTGAGAATTATATAAAAAATTTGCCAAAATTTACCGGGGAAGGAGATCTGACCATAGCCGAACACATAAACTCCTAGCACTACCTTTAGTTCCGGTCAAAATTGAAGCCCCTTTTCAGCAATGGGGGCTAGAATTTATAGGCGAGATTAATCCCAATTCTAGCACCCAACACAAATGGATTTTAACTGCCACAGACTACTTTACAAAATGGGTGGAAGCTATTCCAGCCAAAAGGGAAACTAACTTGGTGGTAATGGATTTCTTAGAAGACAATATTTTGTCTAGATTTGGCTGCCCCCGAAAGATAGTCACAAATAATGCCCAAGCCTTCAAATCTATGGCTATGATCAACTTCTGCTAAAAGTATAATATCGTTCTTGTCCATTCCATGGTGTATTACCCCTAAGGAAATGGATTGGCCGAGTCGTCTAACAAGAGCTTGATCAATATAATCAAGAAAGTGTTGGATGAAAACAAAATGTCTTGGCATGTGCATTTAAAATACACCTTGTGGGCAAATCGCATAGGCACTAAAAAGTCTATCGGTGTTTCCCCTTTTCAGATGGTGTATGGGACAGATGCGGTGTTACCTATAAATCTAGCGCTTCTCGTGATGAAATTATGGCAAGATCAGAAAGAAGAACCTAATCATGTCACCAGAAGGATAAATCAGCTAATTGAGGTTCAACAGCATAAGGTCGAAGTATAGGAAAGGTTGCAGAAGTACCAAGATGACATGAAAGCATTATTCGATCGTAAGGCAAAGGACATGGATTTCCTCCCAGGTGATTTAGTATTAAGGTGGGATGCAAGGTGGGAAGAAGAAGAAAAACATAGTAAATTCAATCACCTTTGGTATGGGCCATTTAGAGTCTTATCTCTCGAAGGAAAAAATTCTTTCCTACTAGAAAATATAGACGGTGAAATTCTCAACGCCCCTGTCAACGGGTGTTATCTGAAGCATTATATGAAATAAGTAGTCGCCAAAATAAATAAATAAATATATATATATATATATATATATATATATATATATATATATATATATATATATATATATATATATATATATATATATAATTTTTACATATATATGAATATACAATGTTTCATTACGCATGCTATTTTGTTTTTCTTTTTCTTTCATAAATTTTCATAGGTAAGTCTATTTTCAATATGAGCAAGCTTAGTCAAAATTGTTTTTAGAATTAAAGATGCGGATTTTTTTACAGTCGACACCTTTAAAAAATGAAACCTTGACACTTTTCATATTCCCCTTTTCAGGATTCTGGCTATAAACAAAACGAGCGGAAGGAGTAAATAGAAAATGGTATATCGGGAAATAAATTGGCTTAAACAGGTGATGAAAAAGATTTTCGACATTTTAAAAGGAAAGTGAACTGCTGAGGTAAAGATAAGATTTCCTAAAAATATTTATTTTGAAGAGCCCTTAAAGGAAACCAAGATGACCTACCAAGATACAGTAATATCGTCTGAACCAATAAATAAAAGGACATCTATCTATACTAGATTCCAAGGTTGGGCGTTTACGAAAAAGTAAGACGAAATAAATGAGTCACACAAAGTAAAGCATCTCCAAAGAAGTAAATTATTACATTGTAGTTCCGCAAATCAATTATATTGAAAAACCCAAAAGTTAGTTTTGAGTTTCTTGATCCTTGTTTTTCAGTCTACAGGTCTCTATCCATCACCCTTCCTCCTGTTTTCAAATTTACCTTTTTGAAAAACCAACATCTTTGTGGGTTTGCATACATAAGGAGAAAAGATTACGTTTCAACCTTGAAATCTTCACAGCTGATTGTGGAAAGTGAGTTGGTCTTCAAAAACTCCTCAGTCTCTTACTAAACAAAATTTATGCATAGGTTGATCCTGACTTTTCTAGGTCCTTCAATAGTTTCAAAGGATTGAGGCTTGCTCAAATAGAAAACCCCCAAAAATAAATTTTCCCTTTTTCCCTGTGAACGAAGGTGTTGTGAAAGTTAAGGGAAGGTTGGTATCGAGTAATCAAAGTAAGTTGACATACCTATAATGAAAAATACTACACAGATATCAGCCCTCATACAAACTGATTTCCCCCACTTCGTGCTCTAAAAAGAAAATTATAAGACAGATGGTGAAAGGAAATTAAGAAATGATTGCCCCCATCTGGTCCAAAAGACAATGAAAGGAAATTCATAAATGATTGCCCTCGTCTCAATATTTAAATTCATAAGTATATTTCTAAGTGGTGAAAGGAAATTTAGTAAAAAGGGCCAGACAACTTCACCGAGGTACTGAACAGGCTCGCTGGTAGTGAAGCAATATCTGAGATATCTGTAAGGCTGTTATACGTGAATATCACTCTGCTCTGGTAACCAATTTTTTCAAGACCCGATCTACATCCCAAGTTCGGACAGGGCTTCCTGATTAAAAGTATATAATTTGTTTCTTTTGATGTAAGCCAATAGCCACAAGATCTGTTGGGTCTCCTAGAACTGTTTTGATTGTCTTAATGAAGACCTGAATTTGGTAACGAGAAGGAGAAAGTCGTGAAAGGGACTACAACTAAGTTTAAAAATTATTTGAGTTTTGAAAAGCTTTTCACATGTAAAAAATGAGGTCTCTTTCCCCCTCTGTATCCTTTTCCTAGGAACCTTTTCACTGGATTAAAGCCATTGACTCCATTTACCCAATATAGGCACGTGGTCTACTATTCTTCCCGTCTTGTAGGAAAATGAGATCCCTAGTTGGAGCCTATGTTGGAGCCACCTTTTTTTTTTTTATCCTTTTTTAAAGTTTATTTCTTAATTCTTGAAGTTGAAAGTTGGTTTTTTCTTTTATTTTCCCCAAAATCTCAAAAGTCTCATCACACAAGCAACGATGGTTATCATACTCTTAAGGAAAGATTTAATTTTAATCATTTAAACGAGTCTCCCCTTTTATACTTCGGGATGTCATTTTTCGGGAGTTATAAATAACATAGTTTACAAGCCTCAACGAGCAAAACGACGAAATAGTTTTAAAGGTTTACCCAGGTCAGTACCGAGAGTAAAGTTTTTCTAAACCACAGTTAGGCACTGTCGGGATTTCGTGTCTCGGCGTTTTCTCACTACAAAAGCCTCACCGTCGTAGCCCCGATAGTTGAAACCATGAGACTCTTGTTTTAGTAATCCGGGTTAATGTTAAAGGTAAAAAGTTTAGCCGTGGTTAAGCTCTGTTGGGAATTCGCAACTCAGCATGTTTTTCCCTCAAAATCTATACCCTCAAAGCCCCGAGTCGCGAACTCGTGAGGTAAATAAAAACATGATTAATTAAACACTTAATCCAGTGTTATCTCCTAATTTAAATAAATCACGTCATCTCGATCTTGCAAGTTCGTGAATCGGCACACGCTCCTCCCAGAGGCTATACCTTCGAAGTTCCGAGTCGTGAAGTCACGATATAAATAAAAATATGATAAATTAAACACTTAATCTTGATTAAGTTCTTGCTTAACTCAATCTAATCATCGCAGTCTCGGGTTTTAGGGGGTTTGAAGGGTTAGAGTGAAAAATCCCGATAAGGCGAACACCGAAAGATTGATTAAAGTCTAAGAAAGTGTAATTAATTAAACCAAGCCCGCGTAATCAGTGTTTTAATATGACCAATAATATGCACAGTCCACGAGGTAATTTCAAATTTTCCTTGCACCAACCTATGTTACGAACCACTGAAATTTATGACATTAATTGGAAATGAGGCGAAGCGACAAGTAAGGATGTGGTTTTTATTACTAAATCTACATTTAAGGATGATTTGACTGTTATGTTCTTGAGGAGGACCAAGTTTTAAATGGTTGAAGATATAAATCTTTTATTTGTTGTCACATAATTCATTTCTATTCTACACAGAGCAAACTTTTCTCAAGCAAACTAATTTTTGTATGTATACATATTTTTATCGCAGAAGAGCTAAAGCAGAATCCCTCATCATGGCCCCGCGAAAATCAGCTAAGCTAATGTTGAGGTTGCAGGACAAGGTTCAGACAACATTTCTGATACTTCACCTCAAAGTATCAACTTTGTGAGGACCTGGTCATATATTTCTGAGGTTCTATAGTCTGAATTGGTAGATTGTTCGGATGATTCCAGTGACAATGAAAAGGATGACATGGTCACCAAATATAAGACCGTCGTCCAGGTTGAAATGAATAAAGTAGCAGCCAGGCCACGTCTGCTCCCTTACTACGATATGGTCTAGTGGGCATTAGACCATGTGGATATACCAACCAGAACTATCATCAACGAACATAGAGTCACCATTGGGACTTTCAGACCAGAACAATTATAGGCTATGTACAAGTTGCCAACTACGTCAAACTTCACATACAATCCAGAGTTTCTGGAGAATTTTAAATAGAAGGAATGTGTGCAATACGACAAGAGTCTATCTGATTTAATCAAGGATTGGGTTTCACACCCTGCAAAATTCAGAGCAGACAGTAATGGGGTCTATTCCATCTCTTCTTTGGAACCACATTTCAAATATATAGCTATAATGACCTGCAGATTATATGTGAGAGAGGACACCGTGCATTTCTTCCTCCAGTGGGTGCCTCTAATACATACCATTTTCGAAGGCTGTTCTTTCGACTAGGCTAAACTATTGTCTGACAATTTGACCAACCAGGTTATAGAATATCGAGTGCAGAGGGCCAGCGGGAAAACCGCTTCATTCTTTATGTTTGTGTATATCATGGATGCAGTGTGTTTCGTAACACCTTTTCCCTTAATGAGTTGGAGCTAGACTCTAGCAGAGGCTAAGCCCATCCACGTCTACCATGCAAAGCTTTGGGAAAACAAAGCTTTAGATTTCATGTATGAAACTTTTAACTGGGTAATGGTACTGCTGCATGTCACTATCTTCGGCCACCCACCACCCAGGATCTCAGACAATATCATGGTAAATATAAACAGTATAGCCGACTGGTACGTGGAAGAATAATTTTCATATCTTAGGGTTTTCGGTGCTTATGTTCGTCTGCATGCCTTACCATTATTCATACCCGATAGGATGGCTTTTCGTGAGATCGCCAGGAAAACTGTACTCAGTGGCGTAAGAAAAGAACTTAAGGGATATTCTAAGAAGGTATGGCCATTGTTTGCTATTCATTTAAATTCCTATTATTTGTTAGATTTCAGGCATGCTAAAGTTGAGGCAACAGCCCTGGAGGACATTAAACTGGTTCATATCAAATTCAAGAAGCACGATCCACACAGGATCGTGAGCAATCACTTAGCCAGTTGTGGACTTAAAAGATCCGAGCACGAAAATGCACCCCCAGATGACTTTTTCCGAGGAACGAGATCTTATGCCAAGGTTTTGGCTCGGATATAAGCCCTGGCACCTAAAGAGAGGGACGATGTTTTAAAATTCAAAGAACATCGCCAGAGTTTTCTTCCCCCAGTATTGTGGGGTGAGAATCCAATGACAGTAGAGGTGTAGAAAATAGAAGTCGAAGGCTCCAAAGTCTCAGCACCCGACCGAGAAAAACACCAAGACAAGGAAGAACAAACTGAGGGCCAGAAACAAGAAATAAAGACTCCCAATCCCCCGAAAAATCTATCCGCAGTTGTCACTTCGGGCCAATCATCTAAGCAGATCGGAAATCCCATCTCCTCCATTACCCCCCTACAGTCCACTAAAGGGGCCATAGACGTCGATTGGATTTTCAGCGAAGAATTAAGACCTATAACTATGGAGGAGCTTCCTCCAAATGAATTCTTTTTTGATAAAAAGAGAAAAGTTGTGGTAAAAAGAGAATCCTATCAAGAAGCAGGATCAACGGCCAAGAAATTTAAGGTGTTGACTGATGGGAAAGATATGAAGAAATAAGAGTTCATGACTGAAATAGAAGGAACATTGGGAGCGTTTTCTACAACAAATCAATACTCGATTGGTGTGTTAAAGAATCAATTGAAGCGGAAGAATCGCCTAATCAAAACGTTGGAGGCTAAATTAGCCATCGCAGGAAGCTGCCAAAAATCAGGCAAACATAGGAATAGAACAGGCGAGGATAGCTGATAAAAGAGAGATCGAACAACTCACAGATGATTTTGGACAAGTAGAGTTGGCCTTCATGACCAACCAAATTCAGGTGGACCAGCAAAGAGACTGGATAGAACAACTACAATCTAGGTTAGAATTCGCCAAAAGCCAGGCTATCAATATCGGGATATATCAATCCCAGGCTATGGAAATTTAGAGCAGAATTTTTGTAGCTCAGCGAAGCTTACTTACTAAGGTGGAGACTGTTCAGAACAATCTCATACTTATTGATCAAGTATCTGAAAATCTATCTATCAGAGAATGGGATGTTGGAGCGGCGAGGGTTTCATTCCAAGAAGCTGTAATAGCTGTGACAAATGGGGAAGTGGGAAGTAGTTCCATGTTTTCTATCCCTGAACAGACCTGAGGTAATATTTTACTGAAAGAATGGGAGCGCTGCATATTGGAAGGAAAACAACAAGCCAAGAAGTTAAGGAAATCCTGTGAAGAGGTTTTCAGTGCCATAGAGGGAATTCTGTTGGGCATAGATGGCAAAATCAATGGCGACACACTAGGCCAAATGAATATAGAAAAATTGTTACTCGATAGAAATGAGGATGAAGGAAAATATTCGACCGAAATCTCACAAATAACACAGGTAGACATAGTTCAAATAGACAGATGGCTGATTAAGCCAAGTATACAGTTATGCACCGTTGGCACCCAAGGTTGACAGATGGAAGAAAGGTTGCCACAATTGGTAAAGGATTGTTATACTTTTGAAGCCAATTCTCAAGTGGAACCTTCCAGGCTGATATCTCGATTGGTAGAAATATGTGTCACCTATATTGAGGAGGTCAAGGGACAAGGTTCTGGTACCAAATAAAGATAGAGATAAAAAAATGAAAGGATTGATCTTCTTCTTGTTGTAACTGAAGACCCTGGAATGATTGAAATTCCATCATATGTAAATCTATATAAATATACAATAGAAAGATAGAAAAAAGGATGGAACTTTTTGGGTCGATTGTAATAGAGGTTTTCTCCCCTAAGAAATAATATAAAGAAAATCCGAAGATTCTCGATTCTGTCACGACTGTGTTATGAGTTTGTTTCCTTGTATTTCATATTTAATTTCATTTCATATATTTAACTTCTACTGTAGTGAATCAATTTTAGTTTTTATATTGTTTACTATTTTTCCTCTGTATTGGCTATCACCAGGTACAAGACCAGTGAACATTTTAGATTTCTATATATATTTCATGCTTCATAAGATTTTTTCTTTATCTTTTTCTTCTTCTGTTTACAAGTGAGATTCTCCCTTGATAGAAGCCTCACATAATAGATAACTTAATGTTTTCTTACACCTCATACACATTTATCAAAATATAACTCAGTTACGGGAAAGGGCCTTTGGTTTGCACCACATCTTCACTACCGGAGATATAAACTCTCCTTTATACGATCGAAATCGAGACAGCATCTCAAAAAATCTCGAAACTTTTCTCATTTCTCTATTCCTCTATGACTATCCCTGTGACTAGATAGCCTACTATCGAACCTAGACTATCAGACCAAACACATATCACCTTGATTATTTTCAATATTATTACTACAACAACCACTACATGGGTAGAACTCAAACGTTCATGGGCTGCGATTGAAAGGGACATAAACATCTAGGAATAGTTGGAAGCTAGACAACGACAACCTAGAAATCAACCCTAGCTTCCCTTGCCGAAGGTTGACACTTCTTCCTTCTTTACCCCTTACTCACTTTCATATGCCTAGACACTGTACTTCTAAGCCTTGAGTACAGACTCTGGAGTAATAGGACCTTTGCCTATTTTAGCTTGTCCTCTTGAGTATCTCCTACAATAATATACAATTTCTAAAAAAGGCTTTTGGTGTACATCTCCTGAACTCAACAAGTTTAAAACTTCTATGCAATCATCCCTAAGACCTTTCAAGAATACAGTTCTTACTACAACTGGGTATATGGTGAATAATTTTGACTTCTAATAGTTGTATAATAACCTTTCTAGGTAGTCTTTAGGACTTTCATCTTCTGTTTGCTGCATTTTAAAAATGTAGTTTTTAGCATTATCCTTACAATAGTCTTGGTATTTTCGTAAAAATGTGTCTTTCATTTGATCCCAGGAGAGGATTTTATTGTCTCCTAATCTCATGAACCATCTTAAGGCTGAATCTTGTTGGACAACTGAGAGGGGGGGGGGGGTGAATCAGTTGTTACCGTGCTTAAACAATTATGCTTCTTTTAAACTCTTTGCAGAAATATTGAATGATGATCACAATAATGCAGGGAAATAAACAATGGCACATTCAACATCAGTCACATATATGAGAAACACAGAGACAAATATTTCCCAAGGAAACCCATACAGGGTAAAAACCTCTTTTTATTTATATGATAAGTAATAGTTACATTCTTTACATTATCATACATATGAGCACCAACTCATAATGAGGATACAAC
>ML776575.1:44090-57538 GCA_009831015.1 Picea engelmannii | reverse complement strand
TCTGCAGGTTTGTTGTTGTCATTGGTTGTCGATTTGACATGGACACTAGCTTTGACAAACTTGATGGGTTCTTTGTTTCTTGGCTGACCACTACTTGATCCCTCTTCATAACCCAAACCAATTTTCAGCTTTGGATTCCTTTGCTAATTCAAAATGGTGGCTAATCCTTCTGAGGCTTTGATACTTGAAAAATTATGATCATACAAGGATTGAAACTTCTCCATCTCTTTCCTAGTTTTCACTACTTCTTCTTCCAGGGATTCAGATCTTGCCCTCTTTTCTGATAGCTGATGTTTTAGAATATCCTTGATTTTATTTGCCTCTTCTAATTTCACTTTTAGCAGGGCAAGGTCTTCATCAGGCTGTTTAATATCTTTCTCGAACTGTATCAACAATTGATTTTACTTTCTGTTCTTAATTCTGAGTCTGTCAATATCTTCCAGTGCACTAATCAGTTTTCCTTCCATATCAACCATAGCTTCTTCATCATTCTCATCACTACCTGTTCTTTCATTATCATAATCCTCTTTGGCCATAAGCATGAAGTCATTTACCTTATCTTTAAAGGAAGAGTCACTATCAGTGTCTTATGAGGAGTCATCATTGTTTACACATAAACTTTTCTTTTTATCAAATCTCCTGGATTTGTGCTTCTCTTCACCTTCATAATTATGATCATGTTTCTTGTGTGTACATTTATTTGCAAAATGACCTATCTTACCACAATTGAAACATTTGAAGGGCAACTTACCTTGGTACTTGCCTGATCCTTTCTTTAGTCTTCTCACGAATTTTGCTTCAATTTCATCAGGCTCGGAATATTCATTCTTATCTTCTTTAAATGATGCTTCTCTGGAGGTGGGTTTATCTTTAACTATTCTCATTTCATATGCAGTCAATGTTCCTAGAAGTTGATCAAACTGCAAGGTTTTTAGATCATTAAGTTCTTCTATAGCAGAGACCTTCGGGTTGAACCTATCTGGGAAAGATCTCAAGATTTTATGAACTAAAGAAGGTTCCCCAATTGTTTCACCAAGTGCCTTCATTGCATTTACCATTTCTTCCATTCTTAGAAAGTATTCTCTAATAGTTTCATCTTCCTTCATTTTCAATTGTTCAAACTATATTATGTAGGTTTGAAGCTTTGCATCCTTTACCTTCTCATTACCCTCATAACTGCTAATGAGTTTGTCCCACATTTCTTTGGCAGTTCCTAGGTGCATAACTTTTACGAATTCTGCTTCTGCAAGCCCACTCACGATAGCATTCATAGCCTTAGCGTTGAAGCTAAATTCTAGTTTTTCATCCTTATTAGCTAGCACAACTGGCTTTACATAACCAGTATCTACCACATCCCAAACATCTGCACCTAAAGCCATTATGTAGGTTCTCATTCTAAATTTCTAGAAGGAAAAGTTTGTTCCATTAAACAGAGGGGCCTTATTGGTTGAATTTCCTTCATGGCTTGACATGTTTAAGCTCTAGGATTTACCCTTAGATAAAAGGGGCTGACTCTGATACCAATTGTTGGACAACTGAGAGGGGGGGGTGAATCAGTTGTTACCGTGCTTAAACAATTATGCTTATTTTAAACTCTTTGCAGAAACACTGAATGATGATCACAATAATACAGGGAAATAAACAATGGCACATTCAACATCAGTCACATATATGAGAAACACAGAGACAAATATTTCCCAAGGAAACTCATACAGGGTAAAAGCCTCTTTTTCTTTATATGATAAGTAATAGTTACATTCTTTACATTATCATACATATGAGAACCAACTCATAATGAGGCTACAACCTCAGTTTTGCAAGCTTCTACTTGCTGAGGGCACCAACTCTCTGTTTTCTCTAGCACCCACTAGAAGGAAGCACCAACTCCCTGGTTTCTCTAGCACCAACTAGAAGGAAGAACCAACTCCATGGTTTCTCTAGCACCAACTAGAAGGAAGCACCAACTCCCTGGTTTCTCTAGCACCAACTAGAAGGAAGCACCAACTCCCTGAGTGTTTCTAGCACCAACTGGATGGAAGCACCAACTTCCAATCATACAGGCAACCAACCTATATAACAGAGAACAATAGTTCTCCCTTGCAGCACCCTGCCACCCTGGTTTCTCTAGCTGCAACCATATGGAAGCTACAACTCCATGTGTTCAAGCACCCACTTGAACCTATGAGGAAAACAGTCCTCCCTAACACGTCCCTTCCACCCTGAAATATAAATCTTTGCTACTGAAACTTATTACAGTGATATAATGTTCAACAATGGCTTACTAGACACATCACTGTTCTGCTGCATTTTGTTGCTCTGTCTGCCTCATTTCCTTCCTGCACACATGACTTGCATTGTCTGTTCTTCTATTTTTTATGCTCTGTGCGCCATGTCGATTCACTACACAGTTCCTCTTCTGTTCAATTAGGCTGCTGCACTCTCCTCCTTCTTCACACATGAATCACCTTCAACAACAACAACCACAACAACTCCAACAACAACAACCCCATCTCTTCTCTGTACCATGTACTTATAGCTTTTGTGCCTCTTGTGCATGCAATGCATTCAATCCCTCTGCATACGCACACCGCATTGATATTCTCCACCTCTCGAGTGCTCTACCTGATCATCATGGTAAATCTTTAGCTTCTATGGTTGTTTTCCCATGCATTCAGCATCACTGGGTGTTATGCTAAGATTCATCAACCTCTCTAGCAGTTGAGACTCTTTGTCTTCTCTGGCATAGTCGAGCTTATCCTTTTTGTTTCAGTTACAGGCTCCAACTCTCATCCAGCTGTCAATTTCCTCCATGAATCGTCTTCATTCCACTGGTGGATTCCTTCTAACTCTTCAGCTCCTCTAGAAATCACACAGAAGTTTCTTCGCATCCTCTGGTAGAAACCATCAATGGTTTCTAGCAGTTACACTGTGAGGATCAATATTAGCCCTTCGATCATGCTCATGTTCACCTCCATCGTTGGATTAATTGTGAAGGGTATTGTCGTTATTTACCCGTTTCAAACTTTCAAAATTCAGAGATTCTGTGATGAGACATCTTGAGTCTCCATGTCACGAGCTCCAAAAAGGAGCTTGGTTTCTCTAGCTCCCTCCTCTACGTGACCACGGGCGGTGAATACCGGTTACACCAACAATTCATCTTTTCAGTATTTCGACATTCATATGATCCAGTGTCTCAACACTCCCAGATGCGATCCTCGAAATTCCGAGGTGGAGCTCATCTGCACTAGGTCCTTCCTCCACGTGACCACACGCAGTGACCACAGGCTACGCTAAAAGGTGCTGCAAACTCATGATCTTCATCGACCCTGATCAACGGTCCATGATCTCGATGAATCAATGGTCCATATCTTTTCGCGATCTCACATCTCGTTGTTCCTTATATGGAGTTTCTCTTCACTCTCAGTCACGATAGGTGAAACTCCAAGATGGAGCTAGAGCAACGGTCAAAATCTCTTTGTGAATTTTCATCTCGTAGTTCCTATGATGAAGGGTCTCATCACTCCAAGTCACGATAGTCGAGACTCCGATATGGAGTCTTTGTGGTGCTCTGATCTTTCGCCATGCGTCCTCTTGATCCAACGAACCACAACTGTCATATCTGCCTTGCAGCTTCACCATATCTTATGGCTATTGGTCCTTCGTAGTTCCCCCAGATCCTACGGCCCAAATCTTCTCACGATTTCACCACTTCGTTGTGTGAGTTCTCGACACCTTCAAGTCTCGATCTACAAAACTCCGTAAAGAAGTCGTATCAACGGTCCAGATCACATCTTTATCTGACTGTTGCAATTACGTCGCGATTTCACATATCGCGATATCGGGTAATATTATTTGACATATTCAACACTCAATCCTCAAAACCCTGAAAGGGACTTGGATCAATGGTCCAGATTCTATCTTGATTCAATGGCTGCGATTAAGTCATGATTTTTCATATCACGAAATCGAGATTCATGTCGATGATATTACTTTACATCTCCAACTCTCGATCCACGAAACTCCGAAATGGACTGGGATCAACGGTCCAGATCAAACCTTGATCTAACGGCTCAGATTAAGTCGCGATTCCACATATCGCGATTTCGGGATTCTTGTGGTTATTATTCTTTGACATATTCAACTCTCGATCCACGAAACTCTGAAATGGAGTTGGATCAATGGTGCAGATCCCATCTTGATCTGCATTGAGATCTGACGGGCATTGGGAATTCAGGATGGGATCCAACGATCACTGACGCTTCTCCTCCTGATTTTACTCATCCTCCTTAATTGGAAGAATTTCTAAGTGTCAAGGACCTCGACCTTTGATCCACCTGAGATCCTAAGTATGCTATCTCTCTTGAGCTTTAGCAGTGAGTTAACCTCATCCCTGGTTCACACCCACGCACTGCATTCGACTTTGCGCTAATTCCTCCTGAGCTTACTTTGTTCCTGTTTTTCCATCGATGCACACTCTGATCCTACCATCAATGACAAGATCAATTTTCCTATTAAACCTGCCAACAATCCTCTGCAGTATCTCTTCTAAACTTATTGAGCTTGCTCTGCAGCTTCTTCCTAAAATACTTTTGATGCCCATCTGTTACATTCTTCCTGTACTCATGCCATCTTCACTGCTATTCTTGCCATCAATGACAAGCATACGCTTCCTATTAAACATTTTCCAACAAATCTTTCATTGTAGTAGGAAAGAGCTTAAGTTTTCGGGCATCGTCTGAGTAGTTATAACTTCTACACAATATGTCAAACTCAAGTAAAAATAACTTTGCATCTTCAGTTGACATACCTTTGAAAGTGGGTAACGATGATAGTGGGATATTCTTCATGTTGATTTTTCTGGAAATATCCAAGATTGGAAACCCAAAAGTCTCACTCTCTGTGGCTGCATTTCCTTCTTCTTCTGCCATTCTACTGATGGATGATTCAGAAACTGGATTTTCTGTGTCTCCTAATTGTTCAGTAGACTCACGTTCTACCTGCCCTAATACCAATTCTTCCATTTGAGGTTCTCCTTCTGGAGCCTCGCTGGCTCCCCTTGAATTTTCTCTTGGTGGAATTTTTCCTGCACCAGTGTCAGTTGGATTAGTGGCGGGGGGGGGGGGGGGGGNTGTTGAATCTTTGGAGCTTACAAATCTACCCTTGTTATCTCTATATCTATGCATAAAATGGAAATTTGATTCTTTAACTGAATTGAAATCCTAATTCTATCTAGAAGGTAAGAAGGAAACCTGGCTTCGGAGAACCCCACTCTAGTGGCCGTGTGGCTCTTCTCTCACATCTTAATTTTTTTATCCTCCTCCCTCAAGAAACCTTTAAAAACATTAAAATTTATGCAAACAATCTAAGCTAAAAATCACTTCCTACCATTTGCAACTCCCCAACAATGACGCCAAAATGTTGTGTTTCTTATATGTTTAGTATAATGCAGTCATTAATTATCAATCCAGGATTCGTAATCAACAGAGTTACAAGACACCAGTAAGAAAGGAAATTCTAATGTCACGAGTATAGAACTATTCTAGACTATGCATGCTGGAAACAAAACAAACTAGCAAATTGAAATGCATTTTGGTTGTCTTTCACAGAGAGGCTATCTACTCCATTATGGCACATGCAAGTATCAAATGGAGTTGTTTTGATAGATCAACTCTGCTATCTGCCCCATAAAACTAACTATGCAATCCACACTATTGAAAGGGAAATCACACATCAATCATCAAGACATAGCATGGGTAGTTCAACAGTCAATATACTGAGTATGTTGTGGTTCACAATGTGTTGTTGTGAACTTCACTAGTTATTCTTCAAATATGTCTTACTACCGCTACCAACATTCATGTCTATGGAACAAAATCAAATTCATAAAAACAAAGTATATGCAAAAATAGAGCAAGTAAAGATCTCTAAACAATCATATGATGGAAATCCTACTCTGAGCTATACTGCTGTCATCTCACAGAATTAAAGCTTCAACTAATTTAACATTTACACTATTGAAAAACAAATGCTAATGCTAATATATGAGGATGTTGACCTTTGTTGGGCGGTGGGCCCTTGTTGCTTCAACAGGTCAGCTACTGGAGTCTACAGTGAGATTGCTTTCAACACACACATTACTCTCACTCACATCTCAAAACATAAAATCAAACTTTCGTTAACAAATCAACTTGTATGCAATCATAGACAAACAAGACATGGAGATAAATGACGTTGTTCTATTAATCTTCAGTCAGAATATGTTCTGTAATATCACACACTACTTCACATGTTTGTAATATGCTAAGCTCTCTTCTACCATCCTTGCCATGACTATTTAATAGTATTTGTTGTGAAACAGAAGGAGGTGAAGTGATTTGCAAATCAATCAGTTGTTAAATTCAATCATTTGGTTACATATTTAGCTTCATCCTCATGACACAAAGTTCATGAGGATGAGGAAATCAACGAACTATTCTTATCATAGCATTTCTAAGGCAAATAGACATCCACCAATTGTGTTAGGTGAGATCTGGAACTTAACTTAGCACATTTGGCTCTTCTATATTGGTACCAGATCGTAATAGGTAGATGGTACCGTATCATGACAGTGTGCAAAAGGTGGTACTAGATCATGACAATACGCAAAAGGTGGTACCGGATCATGAGAGTGCATGGCCATTGGTACCAGATCGCAACAGATGAGATTTTAGTACCGGATGCGTTTGGTACTGGATTCAGAAAGTGGCAGTCTTGGTGCACAAGTACTGGATAGCTGAGATGGTATAGGAAGGTTGTATTTATATAGAGATCAAAGATTATACATGGAAAATTGAAGCATTAGTACATGAAACATTAATTCCCTAGCTTAATAAACCACAAAAATGCATGAATTAACCATACTTTACCTTATGACCTTATCACTGGCTAATGGTAGCGTTCTTGTCATTCACCCAAGCTTAGGTAAGCCAAAAAGTTATAGATGAGGAGTATAATAGGGTAATGGGGATGTCAATTTCGGGTCTCAACATTCCCCCATTGCAAAATCATTGCATGTCCTCATGAAATTGAAAACAAAACCCAAAAGTTTTCAAAACTTGAGACTGCTTCTTTACTTTGGTGGATCAATGATGTTGATGGATGAGGCCTCTTCTTTCAACTCCCTTTTTATGACCCTAACATATTGTAGGAGTCATAGCACCTTCTTGAGCTTGTTAGAATTCTCTTCATGGTCATCTTGAAGTTGTTGGCTGGTTGCTTTCAATTGCTCATTTTCCCTTTTGATATACCTGTCCAATAGTTGGTATTCCTTCACTTCTTGTTGGAGTTCCTGATTTTGTTTTTGCAGTTCCCCAATATTTTTCTTCATTTGTTCTTTTGTTAAGGCCTTTGTTGATTCCATCATTGCTGGCGGGATGCATGCTCTTTCCTTGACTTCCTCCCTCATCCCACATAAAGTAATAGTGGCTTGTTCCTCGGTCAAACTTGGGATGTCATCTTGGACTAATAAGTCTTCAAAAGGGGAGGTAAGATCGATTGGATCTCCCTGTGTATGAGGATTGATGATTGTTTTTCATTTCTTTTCCATGCTCCTTGTGGTTCTTTTACAAGGAGGTACCGGATCAGGGGTTCTCTCAGGCTTCCTTTTCTTCTTTTCTAATTGTGAAATGGTGACAGGGGATTGTGCCATATACTGTTTACTTTTAGTTTCTGAGCTATGCTTCCCTTTCTTCATCATTTTTGTTTAATGGCCCTTTTCCTTGACTGCCACTATTGAAGTCTCCTCTACTAATTTGTTTTTACCTTTTGATTCGAAACTTTTAAAAATCTTATTGACTGTGGAAGAGGACCCTTCTTTTTCATGTTGGCTCACTGCCCTAGATGATGGTGAGTTGTCTTATCCTTCTTGCCCTTTTTCTTTTGATGTCCATTATTTTTCTTTGGATCATGCTGGGCTTCCTCCACAGGTTTGTTTTCTATGGGAAGGTGTTGAGTGATAAGGGTTTTGCAACTAATCCTCTATTTCCTAAGTTCATGTAAAACTAACATTTTAATGAGACCTTGATGGTAGATGCTAGTCTTCTCAGTTTTGGATAGGGATTTAACACCTCTTACCATTTTGTTCAAAATCATCCATAGAAAATATGGGAAATCAATTTCAGGGCCTCCTTCAAAGTGTAATAGAAGCCTAAGATGATATATGAAAGTCACAACATACCTGCCCTCACAGGTGACGAATCGTTGAAGACTAGTAATCATTGGATGATACTCTTCCTTGATGTAGTTCCTAGGGATCCCCTTTTTCCAGTCAGGGTGTTGATGGTCATCTTTCAAGAATTGTTGGCACATCTCCTTATTGATTCCTACACCTTTGAAGTATTTGGCTCCTCTGTTAGGTAATCCCGTGACCTCCCTCAAGGTTTCTTCATTGATTGTCAGTTGTAGATTGCCTATATGTGCAATCTCTCCATCATAACCCTGAATAAATTCGTGAGATATCTTCTCGTGCCAGCTTGTGAATTTTTCCATAAATGGCATCCATACCGATCTAGCATATTTTTCTTGACATAATTGGAACTCCTCGGTTTCTCTATAATTCGGAAGACCAGTTCATGTCTACTAACGACCATCGTTATAAGTTGTGAGGAAAGGATCGGGCTGTAGCACAAGGAATTAGTCAATTGATGAGGGTAAGGGTTTGGTACTGGAGAGGAGTAGGATTAAGGACTAGAGAAATATAACGACAAGGGAAATATGGTGACGACGTTGATAATGCGAATGGTAAGTTTAAGTAAAGTTGCCACAAAGAAAATTTATGACTAGGTGAGGCTTATCTGGATAGCTTCGCCACCCAGATAAGTCATTTCATTTCTACCCATTACTGTAATGATGAGGAGAAGACATTGTGTGTCAAGGCATCATTTTGAGATAAGTGATTGGACTTCCAAGTGGTGAATTTGATGTTGGATCATGGTTCATATTACAAGTTAAGTTCGTAAATTGCTTAAGGACGAAATACACTCGTGGCTTATCATTACTAGATATGCTTCATATTTTGATGTGATTTTTCCCTTAACCATGTTCGAGCGCTTATGAGAGGGTTGATTAAGTTTAGGCATATGGGTATGAGGGATAGGTGTATGGTTTTAATATGAAGGTCATAAGATTTAGTATATATTTCATACCTATTGTAGTTTTATGAGCATAGCAAAATAAATACCATGTTACCTTTTCTTTTACCTTTGCATGATCAATACCCATAGCATGTGCGACTGCTTGTAGATTGTCATGATTCATCTTTTTAGACTGAAGTTTCTTGAAAACTTGGTACAGGAATATCCTGTACTTCTTTTATTCTGTGCTTATCTTCTTTTGTATTTGGTAATGCAGGGTGATCATGTAAGTCTGAAAAAGAGTTCTAAAGGGGATCTTTGACCTTCTCCCAAGCCAAGGATGTTGTATATCTGTATGCAAGAAGATTCAACATTTTATATCATAATGGAGAAAAGATGATAAGAGAAAAATAAACCAATCAAATTTCAAAAGTACATTTATCACCTATCATATGATTTCATGCCTAAAAAGTGAAATTGCCCTTCTTTTGAAAGTTTATTGATGAAGGTAGAATTTAATAGTGAAACAAGGGAATATTTATATGTTTGCCAGAAGAACAGATCCCACCTAATTTTTTTCAGAGTTTTACTATCATTGGATGTTATAGATAATTTTCACAGTATAAGTAGATTAGACTCCCTAGTTAGGGCTCCACTCTTAAGAAGTTTCCTTCTTAGGTATTGTAGGCTTTAAATGTCAGACCGGTAGGTTGACTTAGGGTGATTCTCAAATGGACATTTGCTTGAAGTAATTATGTTTCTTATTAATATGGAGTTTGTATCTCATGAAATCAAATAGTGACCTTTTCTCTTTTCGTTTTAGATGAAAAAAGTGAATTTTTCAATCAGTCAAATATAGATGAGACATTTCTCAACCAAAACCCATTGCCAGCAAGCTTGTTCAGTACTCCGGTGGGGTAGTTGTGATAATTAGTGAGACATGCCTTCCCCAGGTTGAATGCCCCATTGCCAACATGCCTGTTCAGTACCCTGATGGGTTTGCCTAGTCATACCACAGACCGGTACCCACTGCCAGCAGACCTATTCAGTATCCCGGTGGGTTAGTCTCTTAAACACTTTTTCCATCGGAGGCTTCTTGTCCATAGTCACCTATTTTGGTTTTTATTAAAGAGTGCTTTGCACAGTGACAGGGGAGGCTCATCTGAAAACCTTTTTACAAGTTGGGATGGTATTGGGTTGGAAGGCATGTACTCTTCTTTGAATGTCTTATAAATATTTGTCTGAAGGAAAAATAAACTTTTGATACATATTATTTCTTTAGAGTGATCCAGATGTATAATTTTGTCTAAATTTGTCCATAAGAGAATGACCTAATGTTTCCTTAGGGTACTGGTACATCCTCTTCCATAAAAAAATTCCTAGTGTGCCCATGGTAGAGAGTGTTCATGTACTCATATGTTACTCTTTAATAAGATAATCCAATGAATACTATTGAAGTCAGGTTAGGGTGAGATAGTTACTTGCAAGTTAATATATATATATATATATATATATATATATATATATATATATATATTATATGGTTCTTTTGAGCAATCATAGGTATAGATTGTGTCCCTCTTTTTTACTTTGTTTTTAAGCAACAGAACCAAAAGAAATTATTGCTTCACAAGGGTTGCCATTTGATACTGCATTCAGCTTCATGGTTCTAGCTTAAGTGGTTGTTGCATGGATTTGTACTTCAGATTAATTGACATAAGATTTTGGAATATTCATAGCATGCTTTGTCAATTATGTAATGTGTCCTGATAGTACTGTATAAGGACAAACTCTGGTACCGGACTGGTACCGGACCAGAACAAGATTTATGGTATCGAAGCAGAAAAAAACATTTTTGATGCCTACAAACTGATGTTTAGCAAGTTCGTGAAGGATTAAATAAATTATAAATTTTTTCTTACAAAAGAAAAAAATAAAATTTGTGAAAGTAAAACAAAAGGAGGTAAGAATCTCTTGTTACCTTCATCTTATTAACAAAATTCGATCCACATCTATGTACAAAAATTTCAAATAAACCAATCAATCAATGTGGATCAGTAGGAGGATCTTCCTTACTGATCATCTTCATATCTAAATTCTATAGTATACGAGTCAGGAATTCTTCTTTTGACAGAGGTTTGTTGTAAACTCGCAACCAGTGACCATTCACAAGTAGTGGTGTCTGTTGTTCATCAATTGTCTTTATCCTAATTGACCCATTATCATAGATAGTATCAAATTCGTAAGGTCCCATCCAATGAGTAGTTAACTTACCTTTGAAGTTCTTAAATCTGTCATACAACAGGGCCCAATCTCCTTGTTGAAAATTTTTCTTTTTGAGATACTTGTCGTGCCATTTTCTTCTCTACTCTTGAATGAGGGTGGTTCTTTGAAGTGATTCCTACCTGATTTCATCTAGCTGATTAAGTTGTAAGAGTCTTTGTTGTTGGGCTTTGATCAGGGGATCAAATTTTGCTCAATTTTCAAAGTGCTCAGAATGTGACGAAAATAGTGCCACTGCGTCCGTCTCGTCTTCATGATTCTGGCGATATATTTACTTTCTCAAACGGAGTCCGTATGGAAAAGATATCACGATCTGTTCGCCAAGACAAACAGGCAAAAATTTTAGATGCTGACTGTACCTGTTCGTACAGTCTGTATGGTGACATGGCAGGGTCGTATCGTCTGTATGATGACGTGTCAGGTGGATGATGTGGCACACTTTCATTGGTTGATGGTTGTCGAATCGGTGGATGACATGTGTCATTGGTGGCCAATGATGTGAGGACACATGGCCCAATCCATTGGTGCCACATGTCGCTCATTGACTGGTTAATTAGTTTGGCTATTTGGTTATATAAAAATTTGTTGAGGTCCGTGGGGTTTGACCCCCGGACCTCCCCCTTTATGTAAAGACTTCATAACTCTCCGCTAACCAATGTGTCGCCCTTTGTTCCTTGAATATTATGTCAACACATATATATTTAAAGTCGATTGTTGTTTGGATGGAAAGGGGGGTCGGGCCGGGGCTTAGCCCCGACCCGCGATCGTTTGATTCACATATGACCCAATACATATATTGTAGCCTGACCGATTGGCGTGCGAATTGTATTGTATTTTATATATAATATATATACCATTGTGTGCGGGGGTTTGAACCATAGCCCGACCATTATGTATATGTGCATGATTGTTTGGTGTGTGGGGTTTGGATAGCCCACGATTTTTACATTTTCATATGCCCACGATCGGAGCGGGAGTTACACGGTTATAATGGGTTAACCACCTTTTAATTCGTGCGAGGTCACATGGTCATACGCCCAGGTGCCGAGGCGGTTAGGCTTAAAAGAGCGTGTGAGCCAGGTTCAAAGAAAGGGGGTGCGAATTATAGAACCAGAGACAACAAGCTTGAAGAGGGAGACTTCCATGAGGCCTAACTTCTTCATTTTTCGACCGATTGAGGTGCCGAAAGAGCCTAGACAGGGGTTTTGGGATGATGTGAAGCCATTGGAGCAGTTGGTTTGTCAGTTTCGGCATTGTAAGACATTGTTTTGAGCACTTTTTGAGCAATTAATAATAAATATCCATTGGAAGCTGGACCAGGAGATGTAGCCCAGAAGAGGGGTGAACTCCTTTATCAATTGTTGTGCACATTTGTTTATAATCAATATTTATGTTGCTGTCTATGTGTAATTTGCATAAGTAATCCTTAATTTATGTGTTGCAAACTGATCCATTTGCTTTAAACACATGACATTTCACTTGCAATAATTATTCAAGTTTTTTTCAAGTCTTCTTCATTTTTAGATCAAGTTGGTATCAGAGCACTGGTTTTGAAGACTTGATTGTTTGCAAGTTTTGTTTCTGATGCTCACAAGGTTGAAACTCACAAGAGGAGAAGGTCAACTTGTGGAGCCAAGTTCTTATCCGACAACGAGGAAGCAGTTTCATTCACTGCAAGTTGCAGAGAGACTTTCACCAAGCATGGCTCATGTAGAAGACCATGAACATGTTCCGGATGAAGAGGAAGATTTTAGGCAGACTATCATACAATTGAGAGATATGATGAAGGTCATGATGGAATGGAACATGATGTCCCAGGGTGAAGGCTCTAATCCTTCAATGCATAAGGGAGGCGGTGGTGACAAGACTCCAGGTGGAAATGGAGGGAAGGGTGCTTCTCCACCACCCTCTCCTCCTCCATCATCTTCTTCTTCATCTTCTTATACCAGTTTGAAACATCTTCCGAATGGGCATGATAAAACTCCTTCGCAAATTCCTTCATTAAATCTTGATATAAAATTTGAGTTGCCACTTTATAATGGAGAAGTTAACATT
>ML776574.1:2234787-2259198 GCA_009831015.1 Picea engelmannii | reverse complement strand
AGGGGGCCATAGACTTGCCTTCAACTTGCTATTGGATCTCTTGAGGTCACAAGAGAAGCCTCCCTTGTGTTGGATCTTCGTCCTTGCCTAGGTGACAGTGGCATCTACTTACAATTTTTATGCAAGTTTAACATCTTTTTAGAGATTTGCGCAAGTGCCAAATATTGTAATAACAAGCAACAGACCATTCCACAATACATTCTGCATTTGGATTTCCTTGGTGCATGTCACCAAAGCTCATTTTGAAATACTACGAGGAACATACATTTCAGATTTTTTTATGATTACAGTGTTGGCCTATTTCTCTTTTAGACAATGGTTAACAATAAAACATTGAAGTTTGAACAACATCACACAAATTCTAGTACATAGATATATATGTGATCCATTGATGCTAATTATAGTATCGCCTTATGCAACATAATGATATGCAAACTAAACATGTTCTACTTGTTCAATGCCATATGTTTCAACTTTGAACCTTGTTATGTGTAGATTCAGTTATCAAGACATTGTCAAAATGTTTCCACCCAGCCCTTGTGGTATTTTCTTTAGATGCTTGTGTGTTTCATTCTATTTCAAATAACATGGAAATTTGTCCAATGCATCAATGTCCACGCTAGCGAGAAAAGTAGGCCAATGGATAAGTTGGCCTATGGAGAATGAGTGTTGGAGGAAATCTACCTATGGGATGAGTAAAGAATTCTACACGGGTTCATTGAATGTAACAGGTGGATTAAAAATAACTACAACTGCGAGCATAATCTGGAAAATGCATTGGTTCAGTCTTCTTTCATCCTTCTTAATTGGAGTAATTTAAGATTTTTAATATGGTTGAATCAAGTCAAATTGTGGATGTTTGTATAATTTACTCCATGATTGTTTCTATGGGATAGAAAGGGAACCATATTTCTCAAAGGCATATAGACATCAAATAAATTATGAGAATTTCTAGAGGTGAAAGTTTCCCTTAATGTTGAGGATAAAGTCCCTTTATTTCTTAGGCACATTTAGGTGATTCTTCTGAACTCGTCACTATTTTATTTTTTCAATTGTAGAATGACTTTTATTGTAATGAGAAGATTATGAATTATAATAATTATACAACATAAGTGTTATGATGGCACACCCAAGTTAGCTTCGCTATTTAGACTCCAGGAGGATGACAAATCAATCAAAATGAGAATATCTACACGTTCCATGTGTAACACACCCACGATGGGGCATACATTTTTTTCTCTTTTTCTTAACTCTCTTTAGATTCCCCTTTCTTCAATTGCAGGTTATTCCAACCTGTGGGCTCTTTCCTGGCCCCTTTGAAGGGTTTGAGTAACATGTGCTATCTCCCATGCTAGCCCCTTCCTTCCTATGACCTAAAGCTGTGACGACACACATATCAGAAGACGCTTCACGAATTCACATGTCAGGTATTTTCATGTGAGCCAACCCTGACTCTTCTGACTCTCTAACTTTCAAACTAGAACCTAGCACGTACTAGCTCCTCCCTAAATATTTTTCAATGTGACCCCTCGCTATGACCTGGGGACAATCTTACGAGCGCTTTGTGACTTCGCGTTGTCGTAATATTGCTCGTCTCCCTTCTTCTGAAACCTAAAATAGCGAGTTCCACTTTCCAGATCAACAGTCAACACTCTCCCGTGATCCAACGGTCATGATCTCCTCTCTCGTGAATCAAGATTTCACGTTTCACGAATTTGGAGGTTGGCTTACCTTTGTTTCCCCGATTCCCGATTTCTGGATATCCGCTTTCCAGATGAATGGTTTGGATCCCTCCTTTGATCAACGACTGTGATCCTTTCACGAAATCAGACTTTGCAAGTTCTCATGACTCCTATCTCTGAATTTTTGATTTGTGAGTTAGAGAAATGTTGATCTCTCGCTACGCATCCCTTCTCGATGGACGACTAGGATCCTTTCACGAAATCAGACTTAGCGAGTTCTCACGACTCCTATCTCAAAATTTTCGAGTTGTGAGTTAGTGAAACGCTGATCTCTCACCATGCATCCCTTCTCGATGGACGGCTAGGATCCTTTCATGAACTCAAACTTCGCGAGTTCTCACGACTCCTATATCTGACTTTTTGAGTTGCGAGTCAGTGAAACGTTGATCTCTCACCACATGTCCCTTCTCAATGGATGACTAGGATCCTTTCACGAACTCAGACTTCACGATTTCTTGCAACTCCTACCTCTGACTTTCTGAGTTGCGAGTCAGCGAAACATTGATCTCTCGTGACACATCCCTTCTCGATGGACGACTAGGATCCTTTCGCGAACTCAGACTTCACAAAGTCCACTCTCATGTGCAACTCCAAAAGGTTAAACCTCATGCACTTTCCTCTAGATCCAATGGTTGTTGGTCCACATGCTTAGATATAACGGCTGAGATCTGATCTCCTCCCTGCACGTTCTTCTAATTGTCTGGACATGAGTTCCAACAGTCCAGATATTTCACAACGCTCGATCCAACGATCACTATTGCTGCTCCTCTTGAGCTTTCACTTTCTTCCTTGAATTGGAAGATTTTAGATGTTTCAAAGGTCTCGACCTTCAGTTTACTTCCTGTAAGCCCTGATGTATGGTGTCGACTTCCGCTTTCCCTCCTGAGCTTACGAACTTGAAACAAGTTTGCCTCTTGGACCCCATCTATGCTTCTAAAAAGAGCTTGTCTCTTTTGAGCTTGGTCCTTAGGGATTTTCAAATTCCCACATGCTCCTTGCATTAGTATACCTATGTCATATCGACGTTCCATGACCTTCCTCGATGCAACGATCCAAATCACATCGCAACTTATGGTTTCGGGAGTTTATTCACACCAACGTGCGATTCTCCCAATGTGTGAACTCCGATCTCGCCAATCCGATGGTCAAGGAGGGTCCTGATAGATCCTTGGATCTATGGTCCATGTCACATCACTACTTTGGGTTTCAGAGGATCCATCCCCTTCACGATGATTACCAACATTCGTCGAACTTACGAAGACTGAAGGAGTCGAGGTGTTAACACATGTGCTCCTTCTTCAATCATAATGGGCGTGACAGACCTTAGGACCTCCCGAACGGGTCTCGTCCATTCATCTCCCAGACGAAAGGATATTCCCTTTCAGTATTTGAATCTTCATTGTTTTTCCTGAGCTTTGTTGAATCTGAAAGACTTAAGAGTTTTGCGCTCTTTCTCTTGAACATAATGCTTAGAAGGATTATTCTGCTCACCCCTTACCTTCATTCCTCAAATCTAGAACTTAAGATGGTCTCAATCTCTACCCACCTTGTAGAGACTCAGAGCATACCTGCACTACCTCTCATGAGATTAATAGACTCTATTCTCACAGTGATTGCGGGGTTCAACCTCCACAATCAAGGAAGAGCTCACTCAACTCTAGGATGATAATGAAATTATTTGGGGAATGTGTTCTCTAGGAATTAAACTAGAGCATACGAAAAATCAAACAGATGTAAAATTTCTCAAGGGATGAAAGCATACTCTTAACTTAATCATTCAATAAAGAAACAATTTATAGGCACATAAATACAAGCATGCATCCATTATTTACAATTAAAGTCACAAGGCATAAAAAAAAATATTAGAACCATAAGGCATGATGCGACTGCTGAGAGGGGTGCTTGTTTACACCCAACCATAGGCTCAATCACTCCCAATGGATTTATCATTGGCCACCCCCGAGCTTAGGCCATGATGCTTTAAGATTCAATCTCTTACTTCCAGCTCAACGGAAGTTAGGGACGAAGGTTACTCTCCTTATTCCAATACAGGAATAGATAAGGATGAAGGTTACTCTCCTTCTCCTTGCTCTATTTCTATTCTCTATGATCAAAACTCACTTTTTCACTTTCAATCCTTCCTCAGACCCAAGAGCTTCAGCTCTCATCCCTGCACTCTTCACAGGCCCTCTCTGCCCACACCATTCTTCCTTTCTTGTCCTCCTCATCAATATTGCGTGTGGCTTGAATTCCCTAGTCCGTGGTTACGTCCAAAAGCCTTATAGATGGAAAGTCTGCCCCATCTCCTCTTAAATCTTGAGGAGGCCTTCCCACCTACCAGCTCGACTGGAATTCATTCTTGGTCAGAGGTTTGTTCTGATCTTGAGCAATTTAAATCTAGCATGGTACTGGTTTGATGGAGGTTAACACAACCATTTCAGGTCCCCTCCACCACCTTTTCATTAGCAATCACGGTCTCTCTTAGAACATCCCATTCACAACAGTCATGCAATATGTATCCATTTTCTATTAAAATAACATAATTTACATTCATCGACCTTTTATTCAAAGGTCCATCAAAACAAACATTCACACCTTTGAGTTTTCCATAGTTCCCTGGCCAATATAGTTATATTTATAGACTGGGGGGAATAGGGTGTCACAATTTCCTCCCCCTTAAAGAAACATCTTCCTCAATGTTCTATCTATAAACACGATATGTATGTACAAAAGTAAACAAAATTGGATATGCCTGTCTCATGGAATATTCCATTTCCCACATAGCCTCATCTGGGCCAAAGTGTTTCCACTGCACATTGACCTATGCAATGGTTCGGTTTCTGAGTGAGGTTTCCTTCCTGTCTAGTATGAATTGGGGTTCTGGCAGGAATTCTCCCTCCAGTTCCACCTGGATCACAGACCAGTCAATTATATGATTAGCATCATGTACATATTTATTCAGTAATGAAACACGAAAAACATTATGTGCCTTTATAGTGGGAGGAAGTGATAACCTATATGCTACATGTCCCACTCTATCTAAAACTTCAAAGACTTAAAAATACCAAGGTGCCAACTTGGAACAGGCTCCCATTCTCAGGGAACTCTTCCTGGGTCTAACTCTGAGATAGACATGGTCTCCTATCTTGAACTCTCGGGGAGTCCTTTTTCTTTCGGCATAAATTTTATGTCTATTTTGATAAATATTTAGATTTTTCTTTATTTGGATCACTTGTTGTTCCATTTCTTTCATCATGTCAGGTCCGATTGTAATTCTGTCCACTAGATTATTCCAGCTTATTGGAATCTTGCACTGCCTACCATAGAGGGCTTGAAAATGACTCATCTTCAAGGATTCTTGATAACCGTTGTTGTAGGCGAACTCTACCAATGGTAGGTAGTCTTGCCACTTCTTAGGATTATGCATTACATGCATTCTTATCTTGTCTTCTACTATTTGGTTCACTCTTTCTGTCTGTCCATTAGTTTGAGGGTAATAGGTTGTGTTGAATAACAATTTAGTCTCAAAACCGACCATTAGGGATTTCCAAAAGTTTGAAGTAAATTTGGTATCTCTGTCAGATACAATTTCCTTGGGCATGCCATGTAGTCTGAATATCTCCTTCATGAAGATGTTGGCAATATCTATTGCCTTGCAAGTTGACTTGACAGGGATGAAATGAGCAGATTTACTCAGTTTGTCCACCACGACTATGATGGCATCATTTTCCTTGGTTGAATTTGGTAATCCGGTGATGAAATCCATGGAGATGGTTTCCCATTTCCATTCTGGGATTGGTAGGGGTTGTAACAATCTTGTTGGGTGCTAGTGTTCTACCTTAACATCCTGGCATTCTAGGAACTTAGCTAGATAGTTAGCTATGGCTTTCTTCAATCCAGGCCAAAAAAATTGTTTCCTAGTGGTCGTGATCATTTTCTGATATCTTGGGTGACCATTATAGGGTCTCTTATGCAGTTCATCCATTATGAACCTCTTTAAGTCATCATAGTTTGGAATATACAATATGTTTTTGTAAGTCAGCAACCCTTCCTTGAGCATTTGGTTTCCTTCGTACTTTATCCCTGTAGGCTCTTGTCTTAGGTATGAGGTCACGGTCTTGAAGAATGCGTCTGTCTCTTGTCCCTTTCTGACTCTTTCCCTGACACCTATTTCACATGTGCTTACTGCTGCTAGATGAATTGTTTTTATACTTCTACTAAGGGCATCAACCACCCTATTTTTCTTTTCCTTTGATGTGTTTGATTTTGAAATCAAACTCACTAAGGAGAGTCATCCACCTAGCTTGTTTGACATTGAGTTTTGGTTAATCAAACAGGTGCATCAACCCACAATGGTCTGTCATAAACACAAATCTCCTTCCCAGGAGGTAGTGCCTCCACATTTTTAAAGCATGTACTATGGAAACCAACCCTAGATCATGGGTCACATAATTGATCTCATGTTCATTTAATTTCCGGGATGTGTAGAAAACTGCACGTCCCTCTTTCATAAGTCCTTCCTTGTAGGCATCTGTACACACGAGGAAATAATTATCCGGGTCTGCAATCTTCAGCACAAGGGCATGGGTCAGGAGATATTTTAGTTCCTGAAATATTTCTTCACATTTTGATGTCCAAATGAATTTAATCCCCTTTTTCTGAAGGACAATGATTGGACAACCAATCTTGGAAAACCCTTTTATGAACCTTCTATAGTATCCTGCTAGGCCCATGAATGACCTAATATCGGATACATCCTTCGAGGTAGGCCATTCCATAATAGATCTGATCTTTTTAGGGTCCACTACCACCCCTTCCTTAGAAATGACATGGCCTAAGCAATGGACTTGCTTCTGAAAGAAATTGCACTTACTAAAATTAGCGTAGAGTTTATGATCTCTTAGTACTTGAAGTACAATTCTAAGATGTTATTTGTGCTCCTCCCTGTTCTTGGAGTAGATTAGGATATCATCAATGAAAACCAACACAAATTTGTCCAGGAATTTGCTGATTAGAATATTCATCAAGCACATAAAAGTGGCAGAGGAATTGGTTAACCCAAATGGCACCACCACGAATTCATAGTGACCATACCTCATCCTGAAGGTTGTTTTGTGGATGTCTTCATCCTTAATACAGACTTGGTTGTATCTATACCTTAAGTCGATCTTCAAGAAGATGGAAGCATCTCCCAATTGGTCGAACAGGTCATCGATTCTTGGTAAGGGCTACTTGTTCTTTATGGTTGTCTTATTGAGTTTTATGTAATCTATGCACAATCAAAGTGTGCCATCTTTCTTTTTCACAAACAAGACGGGTGCTTCCCACGGTGATACACTGGGTTGGATATAGCCTTTTTCCATCATCTCCTTTATTTGTAGCTTGAGATCAACCAATTCTAGTGTGCTCATTCTATATGGCGTTCTAGATGTTGGTACTACTCCTGGTGTAATTTTTATTGAGAATTCGATATCCCTTCTCGGAGGTAGACCTGGTACCTCTTCTGGGAACACATCCTTATATTATCTTAATATGGGGTGGTCCTCTAGGTTTGGTTTTTCATTCTCAACAGATTCCAGTACCTGTATGGCATATAAGGAACACCCCTTTCTGCAATACTTTTTCATTTGAAGGGATGATATTTGTCTCATAGAGATAGGCTTCTGAATCCCTTGGAGGGTCATTTTTCTTCCTTCTTCATTTACACATTCTAAAGTTTTATGATAAAAGTCCAATTTAGTTTTATAAGTATCCAACCAATCCATACCAATCAACAATTCGTAAGATCCCAGGGGAAGTATGTTAAGGGTCGCTTGGGTGGGAAATCCACCCATGATGAATTGGCACGCTGGTATGACCTCTGCCACTTTTCGTTTGGTCCCAGTGGATAATCAAACCAACCACGATTTAACATGTCTAATTGGTTTCAGTTTACACTAATCAATAGTCCGAGGGGCCACATAAATCAAATTAGAACCCAGGTCAATTAAAATAGAAACTAGATGGTTGGCGATCATACCTTCCATATCCACTACTGAAGCTTGGTGGTCGGCTTGATTACTGTCCAAGGTTGCACAGATTCATGGCATGCTCCTAGCCACATCATTGACGGTGTTATCTTCTTGGATATTGTAGACTCTCTTACTATTTTGTTGCCTGTGTGGGCAGTCCCTCAATCGATGATATTCTCCACAACCCCAACATTTTAAGGGTTCCTTCTTTAGGTTATTGGTCTTTTCTGGGACTGTCTTAAAAGGTTTATTTCCACTTTGAGAGGGGAAATTTTTCTGATATACATTTCTATTAGGAAGGCTCCTTCTAGAATATTTTCCATAGTTCTTAAATCTTTAGGATTTAAACCCCTTCTTATGGAATCCATAACTACTCCTCTTCTTCCAGTCCTCATGAGGTCTTGTCTTATTCCCAAATTGTTCATAATGATACCTCGCGTTTCAGATAGTTTCTTCTAAGGTCTTTGGTTCATTGAATTCAATCCTGTCCCGATAGGTCTGAGGTAACCCACTAATGAACTGCTGCATTTTTCCTTTTTCATCTTTTATGTAGGGTACATACCTTAGTAGTTCAAGGAATTTATTGACAAGTTCATCTATGGTGAGTTGCCCCAGCCTGAGCTCGTAGAATTCTCTATTCTTCCCATCCATGTATTTTTTTGACAAATACTGCTTCTTGAAGTATTTCTCAAACTATTTCCATGACAAGTCCTTCTCATGGACTCCTTTCACATTCCTAAGGTCTTCCCACCATATGGAAGCCTTTCCATTCAGGTTGAAGATGGCTATTCGAGCCTTCAAGTTTTCAGAGTAGTCATGGACTCTGAAGTACTTCTTTAAACCAAGTAGCCAAGCTTCCACCTCTTCTCCGTTCTTAATCTCTCCATCAAAATAGGGTGGTTTGGATTTCTTGAACTCTTCAGGTCCATGGGTTTTGGAACTCTTTTGCTTCTTTCCTTTCCTTTGAGAATGTGAGTTGGCTCTACTACCAAAAGATCCTTTAGAGTTGTCGGCTTCCTTTCCAAAGGACTCTACTAATGAGTGTCTCCTGCCTCCAGGCTGGGCCTTCTTCGAGGTACTTTTCCCAGTGTGGTCACTTATGGAGTCATGTTTTTGGATATCAGGTGGACTTTGACTTCTCTTCTTATGGCATCGGTCCACATGACCGGTTACGGGTTCATGCTATAGTTGCCTCTATATGTCGGATAAGCTCTACAACAAGACCGTGTTAATTTATGCCTATTTTTCTTGCTCTTTTATCAATTTATGGTTGTCAGCCTTGTAAATTTGTAATTCATCCCTGAGGCTCCTTACAGTTTTTGCCAGATCTAGAGGGGTTTCCACTACCCTCCTTTCGTTAGATTCTTCGTCTCTGTTGTGGGAGCCTTCCCCCACTTTGTGACACGTCACCATCCTTTATCTTTGGAGTTTTCCCATGATTTACTAACCGCTCGAGTGTTGACAAAAACAATTCTTGTTAGCTAACAGTCTATTAGTTCATGAACAATACACGGTGCAATTTCTTAAATGCATACACATATTATAAAGTTTCATTCTTTTCTTTAATAACATTTTTTAACCAGACTTTCTAAGAAAGAGGTAAAATAGGGTGTCACTCTTTTAAAGGTACTCCAAATAAAGTTTTTAAGTGACTCGTCAGTAAGCCCAAGTAGGCCAAGTGTTGTAACCATGCTCTGATACCAATTTGTAACACACCCACGATGAGGCATAAACAAAATTCGCTTTTTCTTAACACTCTTTAGATTCTGCTTTCTTCAATTGCAGGTTCTTCCAACCCATGCGCTCTTTCCTGGCCCCTTTGAAGGGTTTGATCAACAAGTGCTATCTCCCATTCTAGCCCCTTCCTTCCTATGACCTCAAGTTGTGACCACATGCTTATTCAAAGGCGCTTTATGACTTCACATGTCGGGTATTTTCATGTGAGCCAACCTTGACTCTTCTGACTCTCAAACTTCTGAACTAGAACCTAGCACATAATAGTTCCTCCCTAAATCTTTGTCAATGTGACCCCTCACTATGACTTGGGGACAATATTTCGAGTGCTTCATGACTTCGCGCTTCGCGTTGTCGAAAGATTGCTCGTCTCCCTTCTTCCGAAACCCGAACTAGCAAGTTCCGCTCGCCAGATCAATGGTCCGCACTCTCCTGCAATCCAACGGTCCTGATCTCCTCTCTCACGAATCAATATTTCACATTTCATGACTTTGGAGGTTGGCTTAACTCTATTTCCCTGATTCCTGATTTCTCGATATCTGCTTTCTAGATGAACGGTATAGATCCTTCCTTCGATCAACGACTGCGATCCTTTCACGAACTCGGACTTCACGAGTTCTCACGACTCATATCTCTGAATTTTTGAGTTGTGAGTCAGCGAAACGTTGATCTCTCGCAACACATCCCTTCTCTATGGAAAAGTAGGATCCTTTCACGAAATTGGACTTCGTGAGTTCTTGCGACTCTTATCTCTAACTTTATGAGTTGCGAGTCAGTGAAACATTGATCTCTCGCCACACGTCCCTTCTCGATGGACGACTAGGATCCTTTCTCAAACTTAGACTTCGCAAAGTCCACTCTCCTATGAAACTCCAAAAGCTTAAACCTCGTGCACTTTCCTCTAGATCCAATGACTATTGGTCCATGCGCTCAGATCTAACCATTGAGATCTGATCTCCTCCCTGCGCATTCTTCTAATTGTCCAGACATGGGTTACAACGGTCCAAATATTTCACAACGCTTGATCCAACGATCATTGTTTCTCCTCCTACTGAGATTTCTATTTATTCCCTGACTTGGAAGATTTCATATGTTTCAAAGTTCTCGACCTTCGGTTTTCTTCCTGCGAGCCCTGATGTATGGTCTCGAATTTCTCTTTCCCTCCTGATCAGCTTACAAACTTGAAACAAGTTCACCTCTTGGACCCCATCTACGCTTCTAAAAAGTGCTTGTCTCTTTTGAGCTTGGTCCTTAGGGATTTTCTAATTCCCACGTGCTCCTTTCATTACTCTGCTTGCGTCGGATCGATGGTCCACGACATTCCTGAATCCAATGGTTCAAATCACATCGCAACTTCTGGTTTTGGGAGTTTATTCACACCAACGTGTGATTCTCCCGATGTGTGAAATCTGATCTCACCAATCCAATGGTCAAGGAGGGTCCCGATAGATCCTTGTATCTACCATCCAGGTCACATCACTACTTTGGGTTTCAGAGGATCCATCCCCTTCACGATGATTACCAACATTCGTCTAACTTACGAAGACTGAAGGAGTCGAGGCATTAAATCCTATGCTCCTTCTTCAATCCTAACGGGCGCGACAGAACTTGGGTCCTCCTGAATGGGTCTCATCCATTCATCTCCCAGATGAAAGAATATTCCCTTTCGGTATTTGAATCTTCGATGTTTTTCCTGAGCTTTGTTGGCTTTAAAAGACTTAAGATTTTTGCGCTCTTTCTCTTGAACATAATGCTTGGAAGGATTCTTCCTCTCACCCCTTACGTTCATTCCTCAACTCTAGAACTTAATATGGTCTCGGTCTCTACCCACTTTGCAGAGACTCAGAGCATACTTGCACTACCTCTCATGATCTTAATAGACTCCATTCTCACAGTGATTGCGGGGTTCAACCTCCACACTCAGGGAAGTGCTCACTCAACTCTAGGATGGTAATGAAATTCTCTGGGGAAAGTGTTCTCGAGGAATTAAACTAGAGCATAAGGAAAATCAAGCAGATTTAAAAGTTCTCAAGGGACGAAATCATACTCTTAACTTAATCATTCAATACAAAAACCATTTATAGGCACATAAATACAAGCATGCATCCATTATTTACAATTCAAAGCACAAGGCATAAAAATACTTATCAGAACCATAAGGCACGATGTGACTGCTGAGAGGGGTGCTCATTTCCACCCAACCATAGGCTCAATCACTCCCAGTGGATTTATCACTGGCCACCCCCAATCTTAGGCCACGATGCTTTGAGATTCAATCTCTTACCTCCAACTCAATGAAAGTTAGGGACGAAGGTTACTCTCCTTCTCCCAATACATGAATAGATAAGGACAAAGGTTATTCTCCTTCTCCTAGCCCTGTTTCTATTATTTGTGATCATAACTCACTTTTTCTCTTTCAATACTTCCTTAGACCCGAGAGCTTTGGCTCTCGTCCCTACACTCTTTGCAAGCCCTCTCTACCCACACCACGCTTCCTTTCTTGCCTTCTTCATCAATATTGTGTGTGGCTCAAATTCCCCAGTCCATGGTTAGGTCTGGAAGCCTTATAGATGGGAAGTCTACCCCATCCCCTCATTAACTCTTGAGGAGGCCTTCCCACCTATCAGCCTGACGGGATTTCATTCCTGGTCAGAGCGTTTTTTTATATTGAGAAATTTAAATCCAGAATGGTATTGGTTCAGTGGAGGTTAACACAACCATTTTGGGTCCCCTCCACCACCTTTTCATTAGAAATCGTGATCTCTCTTATCACATCTCCTTCACAACAGTCATGCAATACCTATCCATTTTACATTAAATAACATAATTTTCATTCATCGACCTTTTATTCAAAGGTCCATCAAAACAAACATTCACACCTTTGATTTTTCCATATTTCCCTGGCCAACATAGTTATATTTACAGAATGGGGGAAACAGGGTGTTACACCATGGATGGAAAACATAGAGAGAGAAAAAATATGCCTATGATGGTAGAGAACATGGAACGAAAGGCATGGGCAGAAGGTCCAGGATTAGGCATGGGGTGTTGTGCTGCTAGCTGGGGTCAGGGGAGGTCTATATGTCAACTTTCTTTCTTGAAGCAATAGACCCCAACCAATGTTACCTTTGTTTTTCTGCAACTTGGAAGGAAGCATGTTTAGTTTTGAACCTAGGCAACCTTCTCCTAGACTTTTATTATAGTGCTAAGATGCTTAAGAATCATGCCATTTTGTTTTCTCTGTTCTAGTCTCTAGGTCGAATATCATAGTTGGCAATTGTCTTGGAATATTTAGAATATGGTGGTTTCCATGAGAGTTATTAATGAGATAACTCCTTTCCTTCCAAAAGTGAAATATGACATTTTTTTTATCTGCCACCTCTAGAAACTTGTAGAGTAAGATTTGATTTAATTTAGGAGAGTATATCTCCAACTAAACTTAGATATGGTTGCAATCTTGGCAAAATTGGCAACCAAATTCCAAAGTGCTCTAGCCTCTGGACACTACACAAAGGTGTTTGTAATTTTTTCATTTAGGCCATAATTAAGGAATTTTTGGCCTTAGTGTTTAGTCCAACTATTTCAAAATGAGGTCCTTTCCATGATGCATAAGAGACCAAGGAAAAGTTCTTTTTCGACTCCCTTGGTGGTTCACACTCTCCAAGCAACCTATTTGCAAATTGTGGCTATGCAATTTTCTTTCCAAAGCTTGTTGAGCCTAGTCTTTATTTCTTACCCATATGCATTTATTGTGCATATCTGGGAGTGTGAAGTTCATGAATGCCTTTAATACATTACAAATATAGGAGACAGATAATTAGAATCACACCAAAAAATTGCTTAGTACAAACATGGTGGAGTAGGAGGTTAGTTGTTGATGTACAATTGTAGGTACAAGGCAGGATGCATAAAGTGCATGCAATCATTCTTATACAAAGACAAGTACAGGGCACACCCATGGCATGCACATATAGTGCATAATTCTGGTACATGTACTCAAAATTACATGGTATATATATATATAGATAGATAGATAGATAGATAGATAGATAGATATATTTACTTCTTTTTTTTTCAAGGAAAAAAAGTGTAATTTTATTTCATCATTTGAGAACAAAATTACATTATGCATATACACCTCTTGGTGTATTATATTACATTTGAGTCTATAACTGATTTCTATCATTGTATTTCAAGTATATTTTTTCATTAGTGTCTTCAAAAAAGTCTTTTGTTCCTTTTGTGAGATTTTGTACTCAAGCACTAATGTATGAAGCTCTATCAGGTCTCTAAAATTGGTTGTTTTTTGAAAATGTTTTCATTGCAAATTGTATACAAAAAGTATCTTTTGACTCTGTATGAGGTCATTCCCATAAGGATTGATTCATATATTCGTAGTCTTGTTCATTTTGATATTCAATTACTTTCCATTGGCCCATAGCCATATGAATCCCTCTTTCGACCTCTAGTCTACTTCTTTATTTTTTTCCCTATAAACATGTTGACAAACAAGTGGGTCAAAAGATGTCTGTAATCAAACAATGTATTCCACTAAGGAATCAAGTCTTGTGTTTATGCATATTTGTGTGCCTTTTATCCATTTTATGACATTTAAAGAGTCCCCAAAAACATTTAAGGAGCGACAACCCTTTTCAATGGCAAAGGCAATGAGTAGTTTGANAACAATGTATTCCACTAAGGAATCAAGTCTTGTGTTTATGCATATTTGTGTGCCTTTTATCCATTTTATGACATTTAAAGAGTCCCCAAAAACATTTAAGGAGCGACAACCCTTTTCAATGGCAAAGGCAATGAGTAGTTTGAGGCTCATTAGTTCAGCAAAGTTGTGTGTTCCCATCCCAAAGCCAAAAGTCAAAGAGTAGTAATGTGAATCTGAAAGAAAGAGAAGTCCTCCTCCTCCACCATGATTAATTTTTGAAGCCCCGTCAAAAAATCCCCATGGGGAAGACTTGTCGATCTCAACCTCATGAGAATATCTAACAGTGACTCTCGGAATCTGCGAGGGATAGGAGGACATAATAGATATATTCTTGGTTGTTGTGATTTCTGGTGCCAAAGGGAATCCTTTGAAGATAATAGAGTTTTGTGCTATGAAAATTCCCTAGATGATCAATAACGGAAGTTCTCTATAACTTTTGTAAGCTATGGAATTCCACCAAGATTTCCATGCGTGTTCCAGGTCTTGACCTGCCTAGCTACAATGAAGTTCTAAAAGTTTGGATACTTCAGTCCACACTTTGATGATATAACTACACTTTAGAAAGAGATGTGTCATATTCTCTCCTTCATATTTGCAAAGAGTGCACCAACCTGGGCCATATAAGTTTCTCTTCTGTAGATTATCCCATGTCGAGACTTTATTGAGTAGGAATTTCCACATAAACAATCTTGTTTTTGCTAGACTTTTAATCTTCCAAATTTTTCCCCACCACCAAACAGTCTCTCAATGGCCGAGTTCTGAGTTTAATTTTATATAACCCATCTTTGGAGTATAAGTCCCTAAGGTAGACGAGTCCCAGATCAATTGGTCCTCACAGTCTTTGAGCCTTATTTGAGAAATATTTAAAAATTTTATGTATATTTCCAATTCAATTGTTTCTTTTTTACCTAATCCCAACCTATTTACATCCTCCCAGCCTTGTGACCAAAGAGTGGGGAGTCTTGGATCAGCCATATTTTTTAAATGAACAAAACCCAAAGTGTGCAAGTGTTGAATCAACTGATCTGAGAATACATGTTGTCCCTCACTGCTTGGCCAAGGATCTTTTCCAAGTATGAAACATTGTATGTTACCTATCTTCCATGCTAGTCCATTTTCTATGATAGGGAAGGTGTTTAAAATTTCTTTCCAGATCACTGAGGCACCTTTTAATGATATTTTTTTACTTCTGAGCCAAATATCCAAAGGAAATGGTTCAATGTATTTTTTCACAACTACCTTTGTCCATAGACTGGTAGTGTTTAGAATACACCATCTACCCTTGGTCGCAAGTGCTTTGGTGAAGAGGAAGAAATTTTTCAGTTCCCATCCTCCCAGTGCCTTTGGAACAACAATTTTATCCCAAAGGACCCAAGGGATTACATCTGCTTCCTTTTTACCACTCCAAAAAAATTTTGAGGTGAGTTTTCTTGTTGCTTCCATAATTCCTTTTGGGATCCAAGAGAGGGACATCCAATATACTAGAATGGCTTCCAAAACTGACTTTACCAGTACTAGTCTACCTACATGTGAAAGCGACCCGTGGCTCTAGATGTTTAGTCTTTTGTCCATTTTCTTCAAAATCCAGTTCCAATCCTCTTTCCTATAATCATTTGTTTTTAGTAAAAATTCTAAATACTTTATTCCATCATATAGTTTATTTTCCTCAAAGGGGAAGTGAAGCCTAAGGGCTTGCTCTTCTTCTTCAGATAGTAAATTTGTAGAGAGTGTCGATTTCCCTTCATTGATTTGCATTCCTATTTATTTGGAGAAAAGAGTAAGAATATTCCTTAAGGCCTTTGCCTCCCTTCTGGATCCTCCACTAAATATTAAAACATCGTCCATGAAGAGAATATGTGTGAGGTGCAGATCTTGTGAAATTTTGATTCCAGGAAAAGAGCCCGCACTTTTTTCTTCCGAGATAGCTCTACTTAGCCCTTCAGAAACTAAAAGAAAAAGTAGAGGTGATAAAGGACACCCTTGTCTTATACCTCTTTCTGAAGTAAAAAAATAAGAGGCTGAGCCATTTATAACTACAATAAAAGAAGTTGTAGTGAGACAATTCATGACCCAACTTATGAAGGGAACATCAAACCCCAAGTAAGTAAGTAATAATAGAACATACAACCAACTTACTCTGTCATATGATTTGGATAGATCAATCTTTAAAACTGCTCCTTTTAATTTCCTTGTCTTCATGCTGTGAATTCCTTCTTGTGGAATTCCTATGGCTTCATGAATTTGTCTTGCTTCCAAGAAACCAAATCGCTCTTCAGAGATTCTTTCAAAGAGGATTCTTTTAACCCTTCTTGCAATTACTTTTGAAATAATTTTGTAGGCATGATTACATTGTGAGATTGGTCGGAAGTCATCCAATGTCTCTGGATTATCTGTCTTTGGGATAAGTGCTAAAAGGGTAGAGTTTAGGCTTTGAGGTATTCAGACTAAAATCCTAGTATCCTCTACCATATTTAGCAAGTGTGGTCCCAAAATATCATAACATCCCAAGAATAATTTGATAGTCCAACCATCCGGGCCTGGGATTTTGTCTTTTTGAAAGCTATGAAGCACTTCCAAGAGTTATTTTTCCATTACTTCTTCCATCAGGAGTCAATTTTTTGCTTCATCTACAAATCTAGGAAAAAATTGAGCAAGTTGTACCACTTCTTCTATTGAAGCTTGAGTCTCTACTTTGAAAAGGTTTTGAAAGTAATTTTTCCCCAAACTTGACAAACCTTCAAAAGTGTTCTCCATGTTTCCTATAGAGTCCTTCAACTGCCAAATAGTGTTGACATTTTTTCTTCCTTTGGGAAAGGCTTGGAAGAACTTTGTATTCTCATCTCCACTTTCCAAGCAAATAGCTCTACTTTTTAATCTCCAAGATTCTTCCTTTTCCTTGAGTAGTTTGTTCCTTCTTTTATCTAGAAGTAGTAGATTGAATTTTGACTCCAAAGTGGAAAATACCCCTCCTCCTTCTTTAGAGAATATTTGTAGTTCTATTTCAATTTCTTTTAGTTCCTTGTCCCCATTTTTTTTTATGAGGCCCAGGGTTTTACTACCTCTTTGATATTTTTCATATTTTTAGTAAACTGAAAGGCCGCCGACTGTGGGAAGTCTTGTTGATAAGGTATTGAATTTTCTTTTATAAGGCCAATAAAATATTCATCTTCTAGCCAAGTCGTGTTAAATTTGAAAGAGTTGGCTGGCTTCTTTGTTCCCTATCTATATTCCAAGAAGATCGGGTAATGATTAAAGATTCCTCCAAAACCGATCCATTGTTTTATAGTTATTTGTTTATCTAAGAGGGAGTCGGTTATCAAAAAGTGATCTAGTCTTTTTGCAACTCCTTCAATCCCTACCCTGTTATTTTTCCAGGTAGATTTGAGCAATATAGGGTCTAGGTCGGTTAAGTTACATTCCAAAAAATTTTGATTGAAATAATCATCCAAAGGGTCAGACTTGACATTGCCCCCCCATACTTTTGAAGGTCCCAGAGAGAGGTTTGAATCTCCCCCTAAAATCATATGTTCCTTTAGGAAATATTTTGCGAGGAGAGAGTCCTAGAAAGGTTTTCTATATTGATAAGGTCCATATACATTAAGGATGTGGGGGACATCCTTTAAATCTGAGGATAAAACATAAATACCAAGACATGAATCCAATCCTCAGGTGTTAATGACTTGTATGGTTTGAGTGTTCCAACATGTTGCCAAACCCCCAGTCCTTCCCAAAGAATCCACAGTTTCAAACTTCCAAACAAGGAGGAGGTTCTCTAGACAAGATTTTACCTCTTCACCTACTCCCATAGTTTCTTGTAGGAGTAAAACATCAGGGTGTTCCGAAGAGATCACCCTTTTCAAGGTTGTTTTTTTTAGGGCACCTCCCAAACCCCTATAGTTGAAGGACATGCACTTCATCTTGGAACCCTTCCCTGGGGCCTCAATGCTCTGAGTGCCCTAATTTATTGTTGTTTCCTGACCAGAAGGTTTATCCTGGCTTTGGATTGTGATTTTGAAAATAGATATTTTCTCCCAGGACATCCTTTGTCCAAGGACAAGATTACTTCCTTTCCCAGCACTCCCGAGGATAAGGAACCCTTCTATGACCTTAGAAAATACCTTTAAGTCGTAGTATCGATAGAGAGAAAGGAAGACAAAGAGTCATCTTCGACACATCAAAGTCACTTTGGGGAGGGTGGGTCATCCAAGGGGGAAACATCTTTAAAGGGGTCTGACCCTCTCTCAAGCAATGGAGAAGTACCAATGTTTAAAGACAAGTTTTTAAGAGCCTCCAACCACTCATTTCCATATAGAGTCAAATTTTTAATTAAAATAGTAATAGGGGGAGAAAAGGGTAAAGAGTTACCCAAAACCAGAGTCCTTGAGCTTCCCGAACCAGGAGTGGTAAGGATTGTAATCCCAGGTCCTTCCTCTGCTTGTCTTTAAGGAGAAAATGAGCAATCTTGTTGGAAAGTTTCTTTGGAAGAAGTTGTGGGCTGTGCTAAGACCACTGTATCTTGAGCTGTTGTGTCTGCGCATACTTCGGGCCTGCTACTCTCTTCCCGAGTCACTTTATTCCCTTTAACTATGTAAAAAGTTCTTCCTCTAGTTCTTAGAGGCAGGTGGAAATTCATCACCAGGTTCCCATACATATGGCACCGACGACATCTAAAAAGAACTTTTTCATAATCCAGAATTTGTGAATGAGTGAAGCTTCCCCAACTTAAATCAATTTCCTCTCCTAGTCCTTCTCTAAAATTTAAGTTGACTAGAATCCTTGCTACTTTCCTTTGTTTTGTCTCTTCAAAGGATAAATTTTCTCCTAGGAATTCACCCAAAAAATTCCCAATGGCTTTGAAGTAATCCAAAGTCCATAACTGTAGTGGTAGTGCTGGTAGGTGGACCCAAACTTGAATTTTGTCCATTTTTTCTCTACTGGCATCAAAAAGAGGGTTCTAGGGATTTAGGAAGAGAGGGGACTTGTTGACACTCCATTTTTTCCCAAAACCCATTTTGCATGTTTTGGTTGAAAAAAATGAGGGAAAACTAGTTCCTGTTTAATTCAATAATCTCTAGGACATATCCAAGATGTTCTTTCCAAACCGAATGTGCCCACTCAATGATGTTTTTGAGTGCAAAGGATATATTGTTGGCCCTCCCGAATAGGGTCTGATTTGTCAACCGAACAACCAGGTTCATACCTACCTCTTCCCCGAGCACAATATTCCCCACTTTTCCTTTGGATTTTAGACCTTTCCTCTTCTGTTTTTTCCCCACACTAGTTTTTCCCCTATGATCCCAAGAACCTTTTGGGCTGGCTGAAGATATTTGAGTGAATGATGAGAAAACCCTTCTGTTCTGGACAAAACCCCTTTTCTCTTCCACATTGAGGAGGGTTGAGATGAAACCCTTGGAGGGAGTTGGATCCTCCAGAAAACCCATGCATCGAGTGTGAATATATGCCATGCTACTTTGATTTTCACCCATGACTGGGAAAACCTTTGAACCACAAGGTGATAACCCACTTTTGACAAAATCTGGACTGGTAGGGGGTGAAGAGAGGATAAAACACCCTTCTTCCTGAGAGATCCAGTCCAAACCTAGGTTGTCTGGAGGGATAAGAGAGGAAGGAATAGCTCCTTCAAAGTTTGAAGGGCCTGAAGCAAAAAAATATGAAAATGTCCCAAAACAACCATGAAAAAATTCATTCCTAGATGGTGACGAGGAAGGGGTCGACTTACCAGTGTGGGAAGGTAGAACTATGTGGGGATTTTGAAGCAAAACCTGACTGAGTGGGGTTTCCTCCTCCGCATGGATTCCCAAACCTATGCCTTCCCCTCTCGAAAGTTGATTAGAGGCCACATGTTCAGGCACATTCTCCATGGTGTCTTCTTGATGTTCCATGTCTATCATTCCAAGATGAAACTTCATGGAGGAACCTATCGTGGAGACAACAATTATGAACAAAGAAAATATCAGGAAAAGAAACCGCTAGAGCCTCCGTGAAAGTAGCCACCAGAGAATAACCCTTGTAAAACTCTGATCTTAACTAGACCACTCGGTTAAGAGGGAGTAAGGACTTTTAGGGTTTACCACAGTCGTGGACCAAAGGGAGGAGTTTAACCGCAGAGTCCATCATCATTAATGAGTCCGTTTTTTCACACACACACACACACATATAAATTATGCACTACATGCCACAGATGCAAGGTATAAATGTAGCATACAAGCTGAGGATTGTGGAAGCTTCATTAAGATCCACGATGTCTTTTCAGCTTGACTTGTTTATCAGCTTCTGGGTGGGGATATTTGATCTTTCAATGTGACCATTTAGAGGTGGTGTTAGAAATTAGATAATAAGTGGTGATATGATGGTCAGGTTGTTCATAATTCAATTAGATATTTGTTTAAAGAGAGAACATAATATAATTTCGAGTTCAAAAGTAACCATGATATGAAGAGTCAATGCCACTGAATGGCCAAAGGTCATATAGGGGTGTTATAAATAAACAAAAGATGCATGTGCAGATCCTCTCCTTTTCAAATATTTCCATTCTTCTTCCACTTCTCTTGTTTTCTGGCATGATTGTTTTATTCCCCAATTTATTCAATTAATGCCCATTTGGTAAGTGTCCATCCAGGTAGACATAGTGCTTACCGAACAACTTATCTTCTTATGCCATCTTTCATTGTTCTATTTTACAGGGATGATATGCATCATATAATATTTTCTTTTCTATATAGTACAACTTGTTTTCTTCTAGTTTGAATTATGTTTCTTCCTTTATACTGAAGGTAACATACTTTTCCATCTGTGACTCTGATTTTTAGGGAAGTTTCCACTTATTAATTCTAGTTGAATTTTTAACTTTGGATGTAATTTTTTTTTTAATGCAGGTATTGAATATATATGCAAATTGTCTTCCTTATCGAAAAGACCTTGGAAGCCAAATGTCAGAAAAGGGACTTCTACAAGTTCTATTTGACTTACATTTTGTGGCAGATGTGCTTTTTGGTGGCCGAGATGTATCTTTTATGACTATTGAGTTTGAAAGCAATGATAAGCAACATGATAGATATTTAACATCACCAACAAATTATAGAAGGAAACCAACGCAATCTGAGGCATTTGAAGCTTCCTGGAGAAAGTGGGTTACTTCCTTTATTCAAAGTCTTAGTCAAAATTTTGATCCAATAGATTGGGCCATATAAGCATGCTAATATCGTGTTTTCTCAATAAGGTTAATAGTCATGGACATCCCCCCGGATGGGGTGCCACGCGTTCAACCGAGTCTACGTGGGAGGCAGTCGGGACGCCAATTAATGGCATCGACCGGCGTGAACCTTCAGCCCATTAATTAAGCTATGCATCGCCTGCACCACCTTAATATGATGCATCCTCTCGCATGAGGGAGAGGTACCTGCAGACAGAGCAATATCGAATTTGTGTTAATGGCGATGGTAAGCGCAGCAATGGAGAGTTTAATTGCGATAAGGGACAGGGAAGGGATGCATTCGCCCCTCGTTGTGTTCATTTGGTTAGAGTGGTATTGCCGCCCTCCATCGCAGGCAACAAAGGGAGGGGCCGAGCACTGGAGCAGACCTGGACCCATTTGTAATCCTTTCGGCACCTCTACCATGCCCAGGCTTAGGGGTAAGTCGCGTCGGGGAGCAGCCTGGTATCGGGTTGAATCCCGGCGCAAACGCATTCAACACTTCGAGCACGCCCTCACCCTGGCATCCAGGCGATGGAAGAGGAGCTCGTGGTCACCCCCCATGGCGATCATTGAAGAAATTATCCTGGAGGAGGCAATGCAGAGCCTCCCTCCCACGACTCAAGCCGAAGCACAAAATTCGTCGACCAAAGGCCACCTGGAACGACACAGTGTACGCAGCGACGAGACCCTCTTACCAACTTGCGTGGTGGAGGAGGAGGTCACACCTGAGGACGTTACGGAAAAGGCAAATTGGACACTTCCACGGCCAACGGGACACCCCAGCGCAGGAGGAGAGAAGGCGCACGACACGAGGACTCCGGGAGACAATTGCGAACATGAACAGGCTACCTTCTCGGAGCTCTAGCACTTACCACTCATATTTGAGCTTCGGAGCATGCTCGTCGACCTGGCCTTTCGACTCGACAGAGTAGATCAGAGAATAGACATGCTCTTCGCATCCTTCTCGAAGAGCACGCCGAAGAAGCACTGCCCAACGTGCGCACAGGCGTACGCGATTCCAGTAGGCTGGCGCAGAGAAGGATACAAGCGAGCGAGCACGGGTTAGATGTCTTGGTGTTATTCTGGTTTGGGAACTCTGGTTAGAAGTTTTATGCTGCTTTGGTCCAGGTTACTTGTTCAGTTTATTTTATACTGGATTTTCTTTTTGAAGTTTAGGAGCACTGCCGCCCTGGTTTCCTTCGGGCAGGGTGTGCCAATGTATCTATGGTTTACTGTTAAACATCTGGAACAACAAACCCAGTTGTCCTGGTTTCCTACTAAGGCAGGACAGCTGGCGTCCTCATCAGCCACTGTACACTCTAGTTTTTTGATAATATAAAAGGATCCACCATTTTTACTTAAAAAAAAAAATAGTCATGGACATCCAATGAACCGATGATGTTATAGAATTGTTCACTATGCAAATTAATCCACCAGTTTGATTGATAGAACTTTTGTGACCTTATGCACCTTATGCACTTCAATACTTTTTCCATTACTGAATACATAGTAGTGCGAACATGAAAATGAGAGAAAAAATGATTTCATGTTACCTAAAATCACAATACATAGCTAATTATGACAAAATTGTGGTTCAAAATTTGTGTATGATCTAATTAAATAATGAATTTGTACTTCTTTTGAATAAAAATCTTATATGAAATAGATATGAGCCATATCTTTGGGAAAATGAAAGACAAGCTTATCAATGCAATGTTGTTCTTTTTGGCTTCCTGGTACAACTCAAATGCATGTACACTGATATCGTACGAAAGCTGCCCATGAACATCGATAAAAATACTCTAAAAATGCATGCTTCAGTTCCTCAGTGTACTTACCTTACAATCAGGTCAATTTTTTGTCAATTCTTACATTTTAAATATGAAGAGTATTCTTGATAAGTGGGACTTTTTTATTTAAAATTTCATGTTGTTTAATAGGAGTGAAGAAAAAGTAGAAGAAGATAAGATATTAATGAAAGAATCAAATATGTTTCTACCTTTAAAAGTTTTCGGTATTCTAGTTTACTCTTGCAATTGGCTCGATAGAAATGATGTCCAAGTGAATATCGCCCAAAATAGTGCTTTGTAATGGTTGAAACTAACAATTGTGTTGTTGGCACAGGGGCAGACCCAGGGTTCAACTCTTCAACAATGCACCAACAAAACCCTAACTACCATCCCTTTCGGCAACACCTGCGAAGCAGATGAAGTCTCACCCGAGATAGAGGCAAGGGTGGTTGCAGGACTCAAATGTATGAAACCTAGTTGGGACATAGATCTATGATTACACCACTCTAACAAAGAACTTAGCAGTTAACATTCATCAGTATTTAACCCTTATCCACATCGCATATCCAAACCCTAATTATAGAACAACGCAGTATTCAACCAAATCTAACACATCTAAGCACTTTACACATGGAAAAAGACTAGATATAGCATTTATTCACATCACTTAAGCACTAATCTATCATACTATATTCATCTAAACATTCATTACTACACTTAAGCTTAAATTATATACACAAGAAAATAACTAGAATGCACAAAGCAACCATAACACAGGATATACGTGGTTCACCCTAGTGTGGGGCTACGTCCACTAACTCTTCTCTTCTTTATTATCATCTATCAAGCTTCTTACAGGCACAGAGCATCAAAACACTACTCCGCAGAGGAAAAGAGATCAGTGCACACCTCACCAGATCCTCCTTCCTCGAGTTAGATCACAACACCAAGCCTCCTTACACAGTCTATGCACAAAGCATTACAAATGACCCGCACTTAGCTTTACAACCTCAACATATACTAAGCTTAGAGCCTCTTACAATTATTTGCACTTAGAACTTAGCATCACACTGCTTACTTACATCACCTAGATTTCTATTTATACATTACAAAAGGGCCTAAACATGGGTAAACCCATGGGCCAACATCCCCATACCCGTTGCATAAACCCTAATCCCAAATATGCCCTAAAAAGGGG
>ML776574.1:2187917-2199048 GCA_009831015.1 Picea engelmannii | reverse complement strand
ACCTGCGAAGCAGATGCAGTCTCACCCGAAGCAACTATGAGGGGGTTGTAGGACAAAGATGTCTACAAAAAAAGGAATGTCAAGTGGATCAAGTACAACAACAACTCCATATGAATCAACACTTATCAAGCTAGATCTATCTTGCACAGTTATAGATCTGATCTAACACAGTAATGCAATTAGCAATATAAAAACAACAAAGGTCAAGCATAAATGTCACACACAACACAAGGTATACGTGGTTCACCCTCTCTCTATGGCTACGTCCACAGAACTGCGCTTATAATATATTAAGATAAGGCCTACAGTTCTGATCTATGCTCTTAGCCAGCAGATCTTCTCTCTTCCTCTATCGTTCTGCACACCCAACTGCAGGGTTTGATCCTCACACCCAGCTGAAGATCTTACAATACCAAGAAGCTCTCACTCTCAGAACTCCCTCTCTCACAGTACAATAATCTCTCAATCAACACTAATCAATATCAATGCCTAGCAATAGTACCCCCTCAACCTAGGTCCTCTTGACCTCTATTTATACATTATAGTTCCTCACCGACAACCTTAGGTCGAAACCTAGGTGTCAAAACCCTAATTACCAAAACCCTAGGTGTCTAAAACCCTAGGTCAACTTGACCCACTTTTCCTGGGCTTCGCCAGCCTATCTCTCCTTTCTTTCTGGGTGGTGGTAACGATGGATTTCCCCACTTCATGAGTTTTCCTCGATCCATCTCCCTTGCTGATCTGTCATCATTGATATCCTCATCCAACGGCTAGATTTTCCGCACTTCACTCGGGCTTTTCTGCTCTTTTTATTACTTCGACCCAATGACAGTCACCGTGTCTTCCGCGCAGTTCATGTTTAACCTTTTCTTCTTCGATATTCACTTGCTTCCATACCCAAGGGCCAACAAGCCCCCAACACTCACCTGTGACTCATCCTGAGGCACTTCAGATATGATCTTTCTATTTTACTTCGACTTTGGACTGCACAGTGTAGTCTTTGCTTTCTGCTTTGTGCCACTTCTCTTCCCTTGTGCAGACTGTCTTTTCTGTTTCTAGTACCCAGTTTCAACTACACCTGGTACCTGGACCCTTCTCCTTTTGTTTTTACTAAGAGCTACAAGGCAATTGGTTTTCGTAGTACAACTTCAGCCGACTCCCGTTCACCAATCCTTCCTTCCATTCTCCCTTCAATGTTTGCAGTTGTGCAACTCCTCCTTCTATAACATAAGCGATCTCGTATGGTCTGAGACAATGCGTCTTGAACTTCCTTGGGTGTCTTATGAACTTACTATCATACAACAGTACTAAGTCACCCTTCTTGAATGTCTTCTTCTTGATGTGTCTGTCATGATATGCCTTCTCTCGTTCTTTCTAAACCTGCTGGTGGAATCCTGCAATGTATCGGTCTTCCTCCAATTCAACCAACTATGCTAGCCTCTCGTGGATAGTGCCAGTATCATCCATGTCTGTAAATGAAGCAATTCTTAATCTTGGTACCAAGTATTCCATCAGGACAACAGATTCAAGGCCATAAACCAACTTGAAAGGGGTCTGTACTATTAATTTCTTGCAAGTGGTTCTATAAGCCCAGAGTACTGTTGGTACTCTTAAATCCCAGTCGTCCATGTTCACACTGCAAACCTTTGTCAATGCCATATCCAAGATCTTATTGAATGCTTCAACCATTCCATTTTCTTTTGGATGGTAAGGTGTACTCTTTTGATGGTGAACTGCAAATTCTTTAGTCAGGGCTTCCACTATCTTATTGATTGATCCGGATTATTTTCGGCACGAAATGAGAGCGGAGATGTAATAAAGAAATGCACAGAGATATTGCAGATATTCAATAATATAATAGAAATGTATCAGAGATGCAACCATAAACACAGATATACAGTAATACACGATTTATATTAATCAAAGAAATGTACAGAGACTGTAAAAATGCAGAGTGAAAGACTCACTAGAATGGTGGCAGCTTATCTCTGAGAAGAGATGTGATGGCTACTCGCATTCGCAAGAAGATGAGTACAATGAAGCTCAGAAGGAATTTTTACAATAGACGGGAATGCCAAAATTCCTAGACATCCAAAAACCTAACCCTGGCAGATGAAGCGCCAAAAGTCATGTGGGCCCCGTTTGGGTAAGTGAGTACATCAACTTCCTGGGGTCGTAACTTTTGCATGTGATCTCCGTTTTAGGCGTGTGATAGCTCATTGGAAAGGTATTGTCGAGGAGATTCATTTTGGGGGCTCAATCATGCCTTTGGCTATCATTGAGAACATCGATCTCGAAAAACCTTCATTTGGACCCTTAAAATGGCCCCGGAAGTTAAAACCTGCTAAAAATAGTAAATTGCCAAAATGGCCAGAAAACCGTTTTGAGCCATTTGGAAATGGTGGGTGGCCACCAATATCCACCTGGATCATTGATGAAATGGGTGCCTTGATCAGTCATAAGGGTCTTAGGGCATCAAAATATGGTTATTATGTCATCAAATATAAAGCGTGCAACTGTAGTTGCACTACAGTCCTTGACTGCTCTTGCTTCAGCCCATCTGGTTAAGTATTCAGTCGCAGTAATGATGTACCTTGATCCTGTGTGCTTCCTTGGTGGGTTTATAGGTCCCACGAAGTCAATGGCCCATTTTTCAAATGATTGTAGGGTCATTTGCGGTGCTAATGGAATTTCATCTCTTCAGGATGGTTTTCCAACTCTCTAGCATATATCAAAAGCTCTAACATAATCCTTAGAATCTCTGTGTAAGGTAGGCCACCAAAGGCTAGCTCGCAGGACCTTCTATGCAGTTTCTTTCCCTGCATAATGTCCTCCAGTGATGCCTTCATGAGATTTTGCGAGGATCAGTAGGTGCTCTATCTCCATAACACATCTTCTTAGTATCTCATCAGGTCCCATCTTGTATAGCTGACCAACTATCAGTGAAAATTATGCAGTGCGCACCATGAGTTGTTTATTCCGGGGAATTGTATACTTACTAGGTGTTATCCCTGTTGTCAGGAACTGGACGATGTCTGTGAAGTGGTCATCAATCTTTATAATGATGAGCAGTTGTGCGTCTGGTATTGTATCCTCTAAACTGGTGGGTTCTTCTCCATGTTCCAACCTTGATAAGTGGTCAGGGACCTTGTTCATTCTCCTAGCTTAACTATGATCTCAAAATCATATTCCTGAAATAGCAGGATCCATCTGCATATCCTCCCCCTCAACACTGGTTTATTGACTAGGTATTTTAGTGCAGAGTGATCTGTGAACATTTTAAAGTGTCCTCCCAATAAGTAGTGGAAGAATTTTTGTAGTGTATATACCATGGCCAATCCTTATCTCTTTGTGGTGGTGTAGTTAACTTCTGCTATGGATAGCTTCCTACTAGCAAAGGCTAACGGTTGATCAATGTCTCCTGTTCCTGGCTGTGCCAGTACTGCTCCTAGTGCAATTGAAGATGCATCGACGTGCACATGAAACTCCTTGCTCCAATATGGAAAAACAAGAATGGGCGCAGTGACCATCTTCTGTTTCAGTGTGTCGAAGCTTTGTTGGCATTCATCTGTCCACCCAAACTGACAGTCCTTCTTTAGCAGCTTCTCCATTGGTGTTGTAATTTGGGCATATCCTTTAATGAATTTCTTGTAATATCCAGTGTGTCCTAGCGCAGTGTGCAGTTGTTTAACTAAAGTAGAAGGTGGAAAATCAACTATAATTGCAACTTTAGATGGATCAACCAACAATCCCTGCTTGCATACAATATGGCCTAATAATACTCCAAATGGTGAGAAGAAGTTGCACTTCTTCAAATTTAAATCAATTTGACATTGTTTGCATTTATCCAACATTATCCTTAGACATTCAATATGGTTTTTCAACAAACTAAATACAGTCCAATCATCAAAATATGCTTCTAAAAATTTATGCAAAAATTCTTTGAACGCTTCGACCACCACCCTGGAAAAGATGGTTGGGGMATTCTTCAGTCCAAATGGCATTACTRTGTATTGAAAGGATCCCCATTCTGTGGAAAAYGTGGTCTTATGGCAGTCCTCCTTGGCAATCTGGATCTAATGGTATCTTGGAAATCCATCTGTAAAAGAATATACCTCTTGGCCTCCCACGTTGTYTAATACTTCATCAATGAATGGTGTAGGGAAAGGGTTGTGCAGACAAGCATCGTTCAATTTCCTGAGGTCCACACATATTCTRATTTCTCCTGTCTTCTTGTCTTGTACCACCATAGGGMTGATCCATTCTGATTCTTCGAYAGGTTCAATAATCCCTKCTTCCAGCATTCTGTCGAKCTCAATCTTCACTTTTTCCTTGTATTTTGGATTCAATMTGTAGGGTCTTTRCTTGACTGGCTTCACATCTAGTTTCAAAGGTATTCTCATATCTCCCATAGGTCCTTTGATTCCCTTCATATCAGTGAAMTTGGTTGGAAACAAGTCCTGATATTCRTGCAATAACTCTGTAATCTTGTCAATGGTAGCAGCATCCCAAYAATCTTCGACATTGGTAAGCTTTGGTGTCTCCTCTGTTCCAATATTGACCTTTMTRATCTTGATTGGTTGTCCAATGAATGGTAGTTCAACCCCTGGYCCCTCCACATCTCTTTGGCCTTYTGTCTCTRCGATGTTGACCTTCCTCGGGTCATCGTCRTCATCTACATTGATGTTATAGCAAATMTGCAATTTWTRGAGAGGCGYARTCCATTCATCMTCCTCTTGTTCCATAGGGAGGCTAGATGCCTCTTMGAATACCTTATGCCTCACAATCTGTAGTGCTTGGTCTACTGAAGGATATTCACTTTCAAATAAAAAAGTGGTAAAAAAAAWTTGAATCATACCTTCCCAATCTGTGGTGATGAGGTGTAGTTCTACTTGAAGGTACTAGATGATAGGGGTCRTATCTAGAGTGTTAATGAATCTGTGCACCCATTGTTCTCAAGGAATATCACTCCAGACCTCTTCACATCTTTGCACATGGTCCTTTGGGAAACTTMGACAAATATACCTTACTTYGTAGCTTACTGCTAGTGCTGAAAACCGTGTTGTCATCAAGGTTCGACATTGTGTCTAGTCTGTGATGTTTCTTTTGTGCATCCCCGACCATCTTGATGGTGTAKCTTTTAGGGCCTCATCCATTGCCAACAATCGTTGTTGTGTTGGTACACTTRTTTCAAAATCTGAAAGGAAGGTTTCTAGGGGGTTCAGGCCATCAAATGTGGGTAACTTACTCACTATTATGTCRATCCAACRAACTTCTCTGGTTAATMTAGCAYATCTTCTGGTAGATATTTCATACATCTGGTTCTCCAATTCTCCAGCRCTTCTTCCAAGTCTKATGAACACGCRTTGTCACTRCRCCARCTCRKATTCCTATCGAYTGTAGGATTSATATAATCTTRTTGTCTAGCTGTTAGTTTGYAGATGTTTTCCAATTCATATGCATGGTATTCTTCTCTGATGGGCTCTGTGTAACGCCGACCCTCATCTGGATCTAAGGGTGCAATGACCCTAAGGCCATCTCTTTCAAAGGTCATACGTCTTTTCTTCAAATCAACAATAGTAGAGTTATCGAAGGCCCARTCGATTCCAAGCAATGCAGGATAAGGGCAGYTATCAKCAACAATTTCAATTACCTCAAAATATGCAAAGGTTTTRACTYTGTCGATGTCCAYAGGGACATGCTCCAATCGTCCAAATGGGCTGACAACTTGTTGATTAKCCATGCAAAGTCTGATAGGGTAATAGATCATYTTTGGTTTTCCCATTAGTACCCAAGTTTGCTTCRTCATGACATTGACCTCYGATCCTAAGTCGAGGACCACATAGTCTATATCATATTCTCCTATCTGAGCATTCAKATGTAATTATTTATTTGTTCTTCTCTTCTTRCCAATTTGGTGTACTGCCTTATTCAGTAAGGGGWTATCTTCCCTAGTTCATACTKCCTGATTAAGTTATGTAGTTCTTGCACAATGTTCCTATCCTGAATTGACTCAAGACAAGTGTACAAAAATCCGATGAGTTTACTTACCTCTTTTCCTTCTTTATGCRCAGTCGACTGGTCAAATGCCTAAGGCATTCCATACTCTTTTATTTCWGGTCRTGTTTTTGATGAGGACCCTTGGTCTCTCTTGAATTCCTGWCTYGCTTCCTTGAAGATTTGTCTTTATTTTTTTGCATCAAAAGCCTGAGTCTTCTCYRCAGCTTTCCTGATACCTRAATCTTCTGCGATCTTTCTTTGGATTGTTCTATCCTCTCCTGTAGCAGYGCCTCCTTGAGTAATAACAACRAATCTAGGRTATGTTCCGCAAGGATCAGCATATATCAATTGTACTTGAGGGTTMTGTTGGGGTCCTCATCTTTCCTGAAGCTTGGCTAGCAACACAGGGCAGTCTTCAATAACATGCTYGAAGGAGTTGCAATAACTACAGGTGGTGCAAGGGTTATGACAGTCACTTGCTAGATGTCYTGGTTGCATGTAGTTGTAACATATCGGCCTCGACCCATACCTCCTCCTCCTCCTCSTCCTCCGTATCCACCGCAAGGATTGAAARTTCCTCTTCCTGGGGAATTGTACTCTGCATTATTTCCTTCTTGGTGCACTTTGCCTTGGATCTTGTATATGTCTCTTGATATTTCATGCATCAAGTCAAAGGCCCTACAATATCTRTTATCATGMCCTATAAACTTAYAGAATGTGCAATACAAGTTTGTGGKTGTTTGAACATACTTMTGCATATAGTAGCACTCACCAGGGMAATGTCGGTTTCTGCATACTTCGCACCAGGGCAGGTTAACTTGCTTCAAGGGGCTCGGTGCTCCTGAGGCTAAATATTCATGAAACAAGGGACAATGTTCCTTATCATGACCTTYGGATCTGCATATTACACACCATATATCTTCTCTTTTGTCCTTCCTCTTGTCCTTCTTCATATCCTCGACCKGCAGAGACAAACTAGTCAGCTAGCTCAGGATCTGGCTCATGCCTGAGCTAGATTCTCCCATAGGTGTTGATTCAAGCTTCATGGCGATCTCCAAAGCTTCTACCTRYGATGCAATCTTCTGTTGCATCAAGGRAACTCTAATATGYRGTAGAAGGGCAACAATGAACCATTCCTTGTTATGTTCATYTGGGATCTTAAAATTCAATCTTCCARTTAAGGTTTTSAATCTTTSATCAAAATCCCAAAYAGGTTCAGCGACCTTTTGCTTGATCTCCTTCAGTTYTGTGATACATTGTGACTCCGACTTAGGTTTCTTAAACTCTGCAACCAAYGCGTTCTTGATCTCATTCAGTTGCTTAGGTTGYRCAWGTCCTTGGACAAGYTTCATGTACCATCTTAATGCGYGATCCCTCRRTGTGATGCTAAACTGGTTTCTTTTAACAGCTTCGTCAGTAATGTTTTTAATGTTCCATACGGCTTCACATAGGAACCAGTGKTGATCAGGATCTTTAGATCCATCTCCTCTAAAAATAGGGAGCCTCATCTCATCTGCCATGGAGCTGCCTAGGTTTCCTGTTTGAGTAGACACTGAACTKCTTGTAATRGTACTWTGTGGACTCTGGTGATTCTGACTATTCTRATGGTTTAATATTTCTGAAACAACAGGGGGGTCATTATTACTTACTTCAGTAGTTTGTGCAGTTCCCGAGGTTTCTGGCTCGYTTTGGCGAAGCTCTTCAACTTTCCCTTATTCTGTTCTGGTSGGTTCTAGAATGTTCTTCATCTGTCRGATCTACCTCTTCCCCACAATAGAAACCCTCTTCTCCATAGTTTTACTTAAACAGGTTCTCAAGGTGAACCCCTCTAAATAMTYTTCCACTGCRTGTATGTCCAGCTTCTGTGTCRTTGTCRCTGTCCAAGTTTTTGAACATTAGCCTTTTCAGGTTCARCCAATCTACTRTATCTTCAAGATGTGGTTTTCATRCAAGAGCATCTTGATTCTTAACTTCATAAAATGCAAAAATGTCCCTCTGKGTCCTTTGAAAAAKCATCTCTCAGCTTGGMTATACGATTCTACTYTGTCAATAGCAAATTCGGTGATATACCCTCCAATGGTACTATCAAACCAATAATCTGTGACTCTGGATATAGCGTTATCAACTMTCTTAACCCTCTGTTTAAGCRTCGATGTCCAAGCCACAGGAGGTCTAGATCTGATCTCAAACTGTGTATCAACTAATCTAGCCAACCACTCATGTAGCTCCTGATGGATTCCTCCAAAKAAAATCTCGTGAACGTCGGTGAAAATGTATCTTTGTAGCCAATATTCAGTACTTAGTTTAGGGTTSTTGTTCTAGGCTTCAATGAAGTCCCTCTCMTGATCTTCTATCCACTTTTGAATCTTTGTCTTTGATGGGAACCACCTTGACATTCCCTCAYGAAGATTCATGTCCCAGTAACGGAACCATTTTTTGGCACAGGGGMAGACCCAAGGTTCACTCCAAGAGCGCACCAACAAGCCCTAGCTACTWGCCCTTTCGACAACACTTGCKAAGCAGATGTAGTCTCAMCTGAAGTAGCTATGAGRGGATTGTAGGACATAGATGTCTACAACCAAAGGAATGTCAAGTGGATCAAGTACAACAACAACTCCATATGCATCAACACTTATCAAGCTAGATCTATCMTGCACAMTTATAGATCTGATCTAACATAGTAATGCAATTAACCATATAACAACAACAAAGATCAAGCATAAATCACACACAAAACACAAGGTATACATGGTTCACCCTCTCTCTAGGGMTACGTCCATAGAACTATRCTTATAATGTATTAAGATAAGGCCTACAGTTCTGATCTRCGCTTATAGCCAGTATATACTCTCTCTTCTTCTCTCTTCCTCTASTGTCCTRCGCACSCAACTGCAGGGTTTGATCCTCACACCCAGCTGAAGATCTTACAATACCAGGAAGCTCTCACTCTCAKCACTTCCTCTCTCACAGTACAATAATCTCTCAATCAACACTAATCAATATCAATGCCCAACAATAGTACCCCCTCGACCTAGGTCCTCTCAACCTCTATTTATACATTATAGTTCATCACCGACATCCTTAGGTCGAAACTTAGGTGTCAAAACCCTAATTACCAAAACCCTAGGTGTCTAAAACCCTAGGTCAAATTGACCCACTTTTCCCGACCTTCGCCAGCCTACCTCTCCTTTCTTTTTGTGCGGTGGTAACGGTGGCTTTCCCCACTTTCTGAGTTGTCCTCGATCCATCTCCCTTGCTGATCTATCATCCTTGATCTCCTCATCCAACGATTAACTTTTCCGCACTTCGCTCCGACTTTTCTGCTCTTTTTCTTACTTCGACCCAGTGACAGTCACTGTGTTTTCTGCGTAGTTCACGTTTGACCTTTTCTTCCTCGATATCCACTTGCTTCCATACCCAAGAGCCAACAACCAACTATCTCATGAGGATCACATAGGTGTGTGATCAAATTACAACCATAGTGGAGAAAATGGAGGACGCAGAGCTCATGAATGTAGAATTGAATGGTCTTCCCAAGTCTTGGGAACCATTTGTTAAGGGATTTTGCGCTTGAGAAAATATCCTAGATTGGCAGATACTTTGGGATGATTGCATCCAAGAAGAGACTTGGGAGAAGTCTAAGAGCAACAAGCATGGAGGTAGTGAAGAGAACATGGCTCTTGTCAGTAAGACAAGGAAGGGCAAAGGAAAGAGTTCTAGCAAGAAGGGTAACAGTCATGGAGGATCATCACAACCATGCAAGAAGAAAGACATGAGTAAAATCAAGTGTTTCTCATGTCATAAGAATGGACATTATGCATCTCAGTGTCTGGAGATGAATAACAAGGGTAATGGAAAGACACAGAGGGTATCATCAACAAAGACACAACTTGATGAGTTTGTAATGAAGTTTGAGAAGGATTACTCATTGGTTTCTTTCCTTTCTACAAGAACAATAGCAAAGAGTGCTTGGTTCTTGGACAATGGCACATCTCGTCATATGACAGAACCACATGAGATATTTAGCAGTCTAATGGATAATGACATAGATTTTCATGTGAAACTTGGTGATGATGCCAAGTATGCAGTGAAGGGAGAGGGAACAATTACATTCCATCTTGAGTCGGGAGTATTGTTAGATGCCTAAGATGTGCTTTACGTACCAAATTTGAAGAAAAATTTGTTTTCAGTCTCAGCTATGGAGGACATAGGTTTTTTCGCTACATTTCATAGAGGGAAGGTACTCATACGTCAAGAGAAAGCTAACCCGGACAATGCAATGGTCATTGGGGTTAGAGTGGGCACTTTATACAGGTTACAAGGTAATCATGTCCAGGACTTGGTACATGATAGTGACAACCTATGTGAGGTGTGGCACACGAGGTTGGGACACCTACACTACAGGGCATTACTGATTCTGAGGGGGATTGTTACAGATCTTCCAGAGTTTATGATTGAGCATCAAAGAGTGTGTAGAGGGTGTGCACTTGGCAAGAATGCCAAAGCTTTTTTTTCTAGTAGGGAGATTAGGTCCAAGGGGATATTGAATATTATTCATTCGGATGTGACTGGGCTGATGTATGTAGCATCATTACAGGGATCATCATACTATACGAAATTTATTGATGTTTTCTCCATAAAACCCAGATCTTCTTTATGAAGACCAAGGATGAGGTCTTCATTTGGTTTAGAGAGTTCAAGGCTCAGGTAGAGAACCAAACAGGTAAGAATATAAAGATCTTGAGGTTGGATAATGGGGGAGAGTACACCTCCAATTACTTCAAGGATTTATGCAAGGATACACAAATCAAGAGGGAGTTGACAATATCATACAACCCTCAGCATAATGGGGTTGCATAGAGAAAGAATTGACCCATCATTGGTTCTTCCATGCTGTGATACATGACCAAGAGTTGCCTATGTTCCTATGGTAAGAGGCATGTAACATGACAATGTATGTGTAGAAAATAATTCTTCACAGGATATTGGGGGGACAAGACTCCAAAGGAAGCGCTCTCAGGAGTGAAGCCAAAGATTGGTCATTTGAGGATATTTGGTTATCCATTTTACATCCATGTGCCTGTGGAGAAGAGGAAGAAGCTGGAGCCTTCGGGACATAAGGGTGTATTTA
>ML776574.1:2149116-2181010 GCA_009831015.1 Picea engelmannii | reverse complement strand
TTAGGAAAAAATGATGACAAATCATTTTGGGAGGATACACTTTCGCAAGTACATCAAGTCCCTGATGATATACAGAAGCGACTGAAAATTAGTTATGATGCACTCCATGAAAAGGAACAGCAAATCTTTTTAGATATTGCCTGTTTTTTCATAGGAGAAAAGAGGGATACCACCGTAGTAATATGGGACGAACCGGGCTGCAAAGGTTCGTCGAGGTTTCACAATCTACAGAGCAAATGCTTGGTCGAAGTGGATAGTAATAATTATATACATATGCACGATCACCTCCGAGATATGGGACGAGGGATTGCGGAGGATAAATTGCCTCGCCGTCTTTGGCATCCAAAAGACAACATTGATGATTTTCTGCTGCAATCATCTGTAAGTGCTCAACCATTTAATATATTTAAATTTTCCATAGAAATATGTATATAGTTTTTCAATTCTTGTTCGTTTTTGGAGAATGAACAGGAAATTACCCAAGTGCGGGGAATTAGGACGTTTAGTCACGATGAAACGTTGTCATGGTACCAAAGGAAGAGTCGGGCGCTGTTCGGGAACTGGGGGATGAGGCTTCACAATAGACTGCATAATACACGTTATCATTCTCCCGGTATTGGTGCCATGAAGTTGCAGCTTCTTCAGACTGAAGGGCATCTCCTGGAGCGCATTTTGAGGAGGGTGCACTCCCCTGATCTCGTATGGCTCTCTTGGCGTGACTGTCCCTATTCTAACCTGCCTTCCTGGATTCCAGTGAACAATTTAAGGGTTTTGAAGGTGGAGGGGAAAGTATTGAAAACATTGTGGCAAGACAGATCGCAGGTAAATTGGAATTTGTTTGTTGTTTAGTAGTTGATATTGCACCGCTGGACTAGAAAGGAATTGTAAGGGTTCTCTTGATGAGAATCATCCACTTTTATATTTATAACAGTTTAAACACATTATTTTACAGGTACCTATGAAGTTGTTGAAGGTTTTGGCGTTAGAAAAGTGCTCAAAACTGAAGGCGCTACCAGATTCTTTTGGCAACTTGACGAACCTCCAAAGCTTGGTCTTGCATTCGTGCGAGAGTTTGGAGAGGCTGCCAGAGTCCCTCGGCAACTTGACGAACCTCCAAAACATGGTGTTGCGTGACTGCGGGAATTTGGAGAGGCTGCCAGAGTCCCTCGGCAACTTGACGAACCTCCAAAGCATGGTGTTGCGTGACTGCGGGAATTTGGAGAGGCTGCCAGAGTCCCTCCGCAACTTGACGAACCTTCAAAGCATGAAGTTGAATTACTGCAGGAGTTTGGAGAGGCTGCCAGAGTCCCTCGGCAACTTGGCGAACCTCCAAAGCATGAAGTTGAATTACTGCAGGAGTTTGGAGAGGCTGCCAGAGTCCCTCGGCAACTTGACGAACCTCCAAAGCATGGTGTTGCATGACTGCGGGAATTTGGAGAGGCTGCCAGAGTCCCTCGGCAACTTGACGAACCTCCAAAGCATGGAGTTGTGGCGGTTATGGAGTTTGGAGAGGCTGCCAGAGTCCCTCGGCAACTTGACAAACCTCCAAAGCATGGTGTTGCATTCGTGCGAGAGTTTGGAGAGGCTGCCAGTGTCCCTCGGCAACTTGACGAACCTCCAAAGCATGAAGTTGTCTTTCCTCGAGAGTTTGGAGAGGCTGCCGAGTATTAAGACATTGTTATCGCTGGAAGAGTTGCAGGTATCAGATTGTGTGAAGTTGAAGAGCATACCGGATTTGGCGCACCTAACAAAGCTTAGATTACTGAATGTTAAAGGGTGCCATGCACTAGAAGAGTTGGACGGTGTTGAGCATTGTAAATCATTAGTGGAACTTAATATCATAGAATGTCCCAACCTAAAGTGGGGCGACGGAGCAGTCAACAAGTTGCGCCTACAAAATACTCAAGTAGAATTAAAATGAAATAAAAATCGAAGATTTTCTATTTCCAAATGAAGGCCTTACAGTTGAAGATTTTCCATTTTGCATTACCTAAAATATAGATATGCATGGGTGTTTCATAAATAGAGAAAAAAATACATAAAATTGGAAAGTGTATCTCAACCCTATATAAATATATTGTTGTTTGATGCCTCTTATTTTTATTTTTAATAATGGTTTTAAAAATAATTATATTCTTATTAATATTAGAATTAATGATTATTTTTTTTAATTTTAATGTTTTCTTATTATGAACGGTTTAAAGAATTTTTATAAAGTTTGAAAGTTAAAATTTAAAATTATTAGATATTAAATGTGAAATAAATAACACTTTTTTTAGTCCATTGGATTAGCTTGGGTGGTTGGGAGGATGACTGTGACCCAAGTTCAAATATTTTGAGTGACATGTTGTGTCATTTGGGTTTATTAAGACACTCTTGTTTTATTTTTTAGAATGATAAATGGTAATAAGAAACAATCATGATAATTTTTTAACAAAAAAAAAAAAAAACAAATAAAATTATTCAAATTGTTCTATTTTTATTTTTTTATTTTTTAGAATGATCAGTAATAATAAACAATGATCCTTCCCCGGATGGGGTGCCATAGAGTCATGCTCCCATCGAGACGAGGGGTCCCATCAAAGTTGTTCTTGTCCACCTCGAGAAAGATAATTGTCGTTGCTCATTAAACTCAGGCATGCCTTCCTCCTTGGCTCTCCTTCCACTTAGTCTTGGCGTTATTCCTCTCTCATACAAAAGGAATGGATTTTAAGATCCTTTGGTACTGTATGCAAATTCTAACCTTGTACAATGTCTACTGTAAACAGATATTCAGAAAAGAATAGAAAAGATAATGGCAAATACAAACATTACATAGAGATTTTTCCCCTAGAAACTCAAACCGAGAAAACCAGCATATATTATATTCATACATTGTGTTACATTGTTTACAATACAATATACATATAGGAGTCAGCGACATCCAAAACCCTAACCCAATGACCTGGATTAGTCCAAAACCCTAATTCCTTAACCGGAAATAGAAAAACCATCGGTAACAAACCATGTGCCGAAAAACCACCTAAATACATGACATGTTTCCCTAGGTAGGTGTCACGTTTCTCGAAATACCTCGTGGAAATGAGAAGGTTGGCTTGTGATGAGATCCCTCTCTCTCAGTTGTGTAACTGAGAGTCACTACCCTGAATTGGTGACCAAATGATCGTAATTTCATACCGCTAAATATCCATGATCATGATAGGCCAACTCGTGATGAAACCTCCTATCCTCCAACTAACCCCTTAAGAATTCATTAGCATTTATTTTTGTAGGTCCCCCTTTTATTACAGAGAATAATTTCATTTCTTTCTCGAGGGATCCCTGGGCGAAGCATCTAGAATATCTATAAATAAGCTTTTATATTTTTAGCCAACAAAAATACCTCTGGGCCTTCAGCCCCTTCTTCCCATGAAATGAGGTACATGTCCTTCTCGGGTCATTAAAGTCAAAGGACCTAGAAGAGGACAATATGATAGGAGTGAAATGAGAGGAAAGTTGTAAGTATGGTCAAGAATGGTACGATAACCCCTCAAGGGACCCCTAGCCACAAACCTTTCCCAAAGGTTAGCCACTTACTAGGAAATCTATGACACTCACCAACATAAAACAAGGTCAAAGGCATAATGTCCAAGCATGTATTGTATAATCAAAAGTGGTTTAAATACAACATGTTCAAATGCCTTAAATATTATGGTGATTATCTGTCACAATAATTGACTTGTACCACATGGATCAAGACCCCTCTGCCTTCCAGAAGCTGCCTGGTGTGGTGTATGCATTGACAATGGATCAAATGTGGTGATAAAGCAGGCTTTTGTATGTGAAAATGGACATTGTTGGTCATGTAGTCTCTCGGACTCCATCTTTGCAACCTGAGGGTCTCGAGACATGATCTCCTTAGTTATCCCACAAAATGGGAATAACACGCGATATCTACTACTGCAAGATCCAAACAACTATGAGCAGAAAACTCATGTTTTGGAAACTCTTTTTTTTCCGTGTAAAACAAATTTGAAATTTTATAATTATATGATGATGTCTCATATTGACTATATGCATGTGATGCATATGGGATGATTGCCATAGGTTGTAGATTGCTAGTTGAATTCTAGCAACAACTTGGCATTTTCTTGAATGAGAACACCTTGGAAAATGATGGATCGCCTGAGGAACTGTATAAAAATGAAAGGGATGCTTGAGCCTAGAGGGTGAGTTGCACCGTCGAAGAACTAGTTTGTCAGGCCTAAAGAGTAAACTCGTGTGTGAGTTGCACTATCGAAAAACTAGGTTGTCAGGCCTGAAGAGTGAACTCTTGTGTGAGTTGCATTGTAGCAGCAAGGTTGTTGCTAGTTATTTCCTGGTAGTTATTCCTAGCAGTGAATCCCTTAAGATCCGAGTAGTGAGATTCATGTTTTCCTGTGCCTAAAATACCTTGATAAATGAATGGTGTAGCCAGTTGGACCAAGGACAATAAAGGGGGCACATTCCTTGGGTCAACCCTAATAAATGAATGATGCATTCCTTGGGTTATCTCTGATAAGCGAATGGTACATTCCTTGGGTTGGATAGGTCAAGAGGAACTGAAAGATCATGGAAATTTTGATAGCTATAAGAGAATGCTAGTGGTTTATATATATGTTTTGGTCCAAGGTGCCTCTATATCTATTCTTTGGGGTCAGAGTGCCTATGTCTCCGTTGTGACTTCCATTTTAACAAGCACCAGTCATTCTCTCTTCCAATTCATTAACATAATTCCACTCTTCCAATCTCTCTTCAAATTCACTAACATAATTCCATTTGAATATTTGATTTTGACATTCTTAAGACCAAATTAGTATATGTTTACTATGTCTAAAGTTTTTTTATAATGCTAATTTTTCAAATCATGTAATCCTAAATATTTGAAAATTTTCTACCAATTCCCAACCCTTCTTACATCAGGCAGTTACTATGCACTCACGTGTAAGCCTAGGGACTGTTCATTACATGTTGTCTGTAAGGTATTTTTTAAATAATATCGGCCATGACTTACAATTTGTTTCAACCTACAATCACCCATAATTTATTTTTTTTACATGCTTCATTTCATATATGATTTAGTTAATTATGTTACAATCCCACTCATTGATTCACATTCATAGTCCATAGATTCCATCCTCTAAGCACATCACTGGTCTCCCACCACTAAAAGACCATCTTTATGATCAAATTTCAGTTCTCATTGTTCAGATTACAGAAGTAGAGATTCATATGAGATTTTCTACAAGACAATAAGTTCAGATTACAGATCATTTCTACAACACGATAATATCACGTTCAGATATGATGAAGAATAGCAGTTCTATTATATTTGCAATATTTGCAAGAATAAAGAAAAATATACAGTCGACTAAAAAAATGCATCCTATCCATAAGAATAATGCCCTGGGGACAATCTTATGATCAAGGGTATTATCTACAAGAGATCTTATGATCAAGAGTACTATTTACAGTAGGCTGAAGGCTTGGTTTAAAGGGACATTTTCAGGGCTCCTGTCCAAAGTTAAACTAGTATCTGTGTTTCATTCATGCTTCTTGGTCTTTAAAAAATCACACGGATTACCAGCGATGCCTTGGAGACTTGGAAACTCATATGAGGTTTTCATGATGCAATTAGGAAGCTGCTGGGTATGATGCAATTATGAAGAATACAAGGTTCCAGGCTGCTGCAATAGAGTTTATCACATTTGCCAGCAAAAAAGAAATACAATCTATCATATCAATTAGAAAAAAAAAACAATCTATCAATAACAAAAAAGCAATGGAACACTAATGCAATCTTATGATCAAGAATGGAACACTAATGCAATCTTATAATCAAGAGTTTAAAGAGGCTTTTTCTGGGCTCTTTTCTCAAGGTAAACCGCAGAAAAAGTCGCATCCGAGTTTCATTCATGCCTCTTGGTCTCTGAAAAATCACATTTTTTTTTACCAGGGATGCCTTGAAAGGTTGAAGCAGAGGCAAAATTACATTTAAACTACAGAAAAAAGTCGCATCTGAGTTTCATTCATGCCTCTTGGTCTCTGAAAAATCACATTTTTTTACCAGGGATGCCTTGAAAGGTTGAAGCAGAGGCAAAATTACATTTAAACTACAGATCTATTGCTTTCTCTACTTACAGTGATGTTATGAACCAAAGTATCCATCAACAAATATTGTCCAATGATGAAACATATCTAAAAAAATCTGATTACATAAAGCTTATGATCTCCTATCTTCTTTAAAAATCCGAAGTTACGGTCATAAATAAAGCCGTATTGCCTTGAAATTCAGAAGTCTGGGGATGTTAGCAGTCTGTGCCAGTTCAAAAAGGGCAATTCAAAACATATGGCGTTCATCTTGCTAATGAAAATTAATTGTTCAGAATTAATGAGAATTTCAAGGTATGAAAAAAAATAAACTAGAAATTTACATGTATTGTCAAGGGCTATTTACATAAACATAACCGAAACATCCTGTTAGCAACACCACCGGTGATAGGTTTTCGACCGATTGGAAGAATGGGCAACTTTCAATAAGGCTTCCTGAAGTAAATCTCCTGTGCACAGTTATGATTTGCTGAAGCTGCAACTGTTCCCGCAGGTAAGTTGGCAGGGCTTAAAGAAGCAACAGAGCCAAAAAATGGCTTTGAATACTTCTTATGAACAGCTTTGAGCTTATTTCCTTCTGCATTCAGATAGAAGTCGACCATGAAGTGCGCGCATTCCCTGGAACAAGTCAAATAAATGTTATTATCTCACAGTGCAGAAAGTTAACTAAATGTGCATACACCCTAGATAGTTCGATGTGCACAATAGCCAATCCTTACTTTGTCTAGTATTAGATACAATTTGGGCAGGATATGAGTAGATTAGTGTCAACACATAGCTGATCAATACACAATGTTTTGGCTGCAGCTGATCAATGTTTTGGTTAATATAATGTACAGTTTACCTGCCTGTAACTATTGAGGAAACCTAAGCTGACTAGGAGTAGTCAACTTTAGAATGATAAACTCACTTAGAAGCGTGATGCCTTAAAAAACTAGAAGACTTACTTGAGGTCTGCTTCAGAGTAGCCAGTGTGATGGGTAAGTATTTTACTCCAACATGGATGCTTCTTCAAAGTGCATTGAGCAGTGTAGACAGCAGCAGCAGCAAGTATTGATGGACTGTATTTGATCATTATGTAATGAAGTAAACACAGGTCAACCAAGAAGAATGCCAGATTTTCCATCTGAAGCATTTGATAAATGATTTTAAGACTTATCAGTACAGCAGAGGATTATTAGGAATACAAAGAAGAAAAKACATCTAAACCRAGAACAATGCTAGATATCCGGAGGCAATTCGAACGGAGATTTGATCAATACAGCAGGAATTATTCTGCCAATATTAAATAAGTGGTGGGTTTCAGATCTTTACCACTTCGTCTGGACCAGCTGCCTTAAGAAACCTGACAAGGAATACATATGGAGTGGGAACTGTAAGATTGCATTTCAGTTGATTTAATATTGTACACTCCTGCCAAGTAGTATTATCAATTTATCAGTCAAACCACATCTTTGGAAACTGTCGTAATCCAAGAGAAACATATCAGTTAAAGCTAATTACCATATCCACTATCTGTTTTGATGAGTATGCATCTGCCCAAATGTAGACTAATTCATTGACCTGTAGCCATGAACCAGTTTTTCTTATGTCAATAATCTGTAAACCATCATGCAATATTCTTTGTGCTGATGTCAGCACAAAGGGTATTCTTCTCTGGGAGCAGAGATTGTTGTTCACCCTATAAACTGAGAGTGTGTGGAAGTGTGTACATAAGTTTCAAGAGACAGCCAGGTCTTGTATAAAGTAGCTATATACACTAAAGATTTCCTTATACCCATTCTTATAGATGACAGTAAGCCATCCTACCTTTGGAAAGCAGGTTTCTTCGTATTTGGAAGCAATAAGCATTGCAGTGATACCCAGTAATTGTAGTTCTTTCTTTTTAACACTCCGAATAGAAAGGTATCTATCGATTATGTTCACAGTGAGATACAACGTCTCTGGCATTAGTTCATATATCAGATGCACCTGTAAAATTTAGAAGTCGAGTCTAAGAAACAGCCCATATAACCCTCTTCTAGATCTAAAGCATGACAGCAAATAGAAGCAGCATAGGAACAAATTTGTACCTCTATCAACCAATCAATCAGGATTCCCCTCATGTTTTCCTTGATCTCAAGCTGACTTCTCATATAATCTGGAGGTACGCAGCTCATGCTCTGGACATACAGGTCTCCGAATTTTTGTAAAAGAAAATAAATTTTACCTTCCCATTCACAAAAAACTGCAATCATTGACATTGAGACGTACCTCAGTCTCCCGGTAGAACTAGTATATATCTTCAGCATATTCAACAACTGCCAGTTGGTTGTCAATGTCTCCATCATCAATGCTAGGGGGATCCTTGCGGACGTCCCTGAATGAATCCTGAAATGCCCTTATCAAAATTATTAATCAAACTCAACCCACTTACATCATAAATAAACACAAAGCTATCTTAAGTCTATAGAACCCGCTAGTAATTGGGAGTGGATATGGGTACCTTTGGTTGGTGTATTTGGATATGAACTAACCAAAAAAATGTATCAGTGAATTGATAGAACTTAAAGCAATAAGAGAGACCTCGCTTTGAGCGGTTAGTGTTGCAGTCACTGATTGTACTCTGGGTTTCCTTGCTTTCAGTTGGCTAGGTGTTTTTAATCCCCCATCTTGTGCACTTGAATCTATGCTATCACTAACTGAAATGGCAGCATCCCTCTGAGTAGCAGTGGCATATTGAGCTTTCGTTTTAATAGTACGGCTCCATTTGTTTCCCCAAAATATCCCTGCCCCTGCTTTTTCTTCTACCCTGACAACAATACCCTCTCCTTGGGATTGCTGGAATCAAAACGAAAGATTAAAAGAGTGAGATTCCCTGCTTGGTCTCACAGAAAATAGATAATGGAATGAGATCCCTGGAATAGAAAGAAAAGCAACAAACTAAACATGTCCAGAAAAATAGAACATTAGGCATGAAGATCAAAAAAACAAGTCGATCACCACAGAGGTTGCTATTTCAATTTCCCTGGAGGTTGTCATTTAGAAAACCCTAGACCCTGTTTGACAATTCTACTAGCAAACAATATTTCAGGTTGCTTAAATAGCTCTTATTAAACTTACCTGAGTGCTAGAACTGGCTCCCTTGTTGGCATTGACAACCAAGTTTGCTCTAGACCTCCTGAAACAGTAGACAGTCCACAAGTTTAGGATAGGACATTCATGGCAGAGACCACCAAATAGAAGAACAGAATCCCAAAAACAGAAAGCCAACCGCAAAGAGACAAGGGATTGCTTTACTATATACGACCTAAGAAAGAACTTAAAAACATCAAACAACATACTTCCTGACACCATCTTTGCTGATATTGCAATCGGCGTTCAGATCTTCCACCAGATTGCCAATGTCTCCAAAGGCCCTCCTATTGTTACAAGGGATTGATTTACTATACATGACCTCATAAATAATAAATAAGTTAAAAATATCCAACAACTTACTTCCTGACACCATCTTTTTTGATGTTGCATTGGGCGTTCAGACCTCCCACCAGATTGCCAATGTCTCCTAAGGGCCTCCTATTGGTGTTGGCTTGCAGTGTCTTAAGGTTGGGTGCTGCCATTGCAGGACCTGCCATTTTGCACGAATACTTCTCAGCCAACACACCCCACGAAATCTAGCCTAATCTAATCTAGCACTTAAAAATATTGTAAGTTTTCAAGGTACCCATTTACCCTTTGCTGCTGCAGCTGGCTTCGAAACAATGTGCCTGTTCTTGATCAGGAGGGGTTGTTCCTGCACTCATAAGTACTCAAAATAAAATCATAAACATAATCATGTCTCTGTTTCATATATCACAGAGAAGACAGCAGATCCAGATAATTTTACAAGCAAATTACCCTTACCCTGGAAAACATGTTGGCTTTGGGGTTGCTAGAATTTGTCAGTCCAGAATTCGGCTGTTTCAGGCTTCAGCAGATTTTAAATATAACAACACCCTTATCGTGGGCTAACTGATGCCAGAGTTTCCCTCAAAACTTGTCTTCCCGCATCAGACAGACTACACCATACGTTACAAAAGGAAAATCAGATGTTTGTTTAATGCTAAGCTTCTAATTACATCACCTCCGAATCACACCCATTCAAGCCCAAAATTCCAAATCCAACTACAGCGTTGCAGCTGAACTCCATTAGACACACCTCCGAATCACACCCATTCAAGCCCAAAATTCCAAATCCAACTACAGCGTTGCTGCTGAACTCCATTAGACACAGCAAACTACACTGTCTATAATAATAACAACTACAAATCACTGAAACCAATCAAATGTAAATCACTGAAACCAATCAAATCTACATGTCTAACTTTAACTTTGAAGATGGGTGAAAAAATGACCGAATTTAGTTCTTTCTATCCAACGGTTGTTTCTCTCAAGTACATTGCCTACAGAACCAAAACTATATCTATAATTTTATTATAATAATAAAAATTAAAATACAAAGAAGTTGAAGAAGATTTAAAATAATATGTAACCCATTTTAATGCTAATTTTCCAGTCTAGGATCTATTTTCAATGTTTTAAAGTTTGTATTTTCTTTTAAATACAAAGTGACACTTATCAAGTCATAATTTCAAATGTAAAGAGGCAAGGTTGGAATAGTTGTGTGAAGAAGGTACCTTATCCTTTGGTAATAATTTTAAAATTATATTATTATTATTTTTAAAAATGAAAAAATCAACTAATATATATTACTCAATTGAGAAGTTTTTGTGAATGTTTATGATATGACTCTCATAAAGTCAAGTAATATATTTAAATTATTAAGATGTATGTTGTTGATAAGGTGGGGAAGGAAAATCCTCTTTTTAGGTTATATATTATAAAATTAAAAATAAATGAATGATTTAATTATCATAATGTTAAAAAACAATTATTTTGTATTTATTATTATTATATTTTTATAAAGATAAAATGCTTTACAATATAGGTGATGAATAACCAACATGTTTGTTAATTTTATAGATAAATCATTGAGTAAGGTTTTTTTATCATTGAATAGTTTAGAAGATATTCATAAATATATTATTTAAGACGTTATTGAGGATTTTGATCTTTTGGTTTAGGTTTTTTTTTTAGGCAAACTCGTGTTCCTATGTATATTGAACTGAAACTATGGAACTACAGTCGGACTTGTTGGTCTTTTTCCATCTTAGATTATATTACCAGGAATCATGAGGGTTTGTTGCCAAATAAGATGGATGATGAAGTATAGCTTGTCGATTATTCAGATGATCAACTATCTAAAGACCAAATATTATGTTCCCCACCAAGTGTTGTATCTCTTGTGAAGAGGTTGTCACGATAATTAGGTGTTGATCAGGCATCCTCGTCTGACCTAAGCAAAGGTGCCAAAAGTTATCTTTTAGAGTTTTGGATATGTGGCATGGAAGAGGGCAACGTTGTTGGTACCTCCTTGCGATTTGGTCAAACTAGGGACAGTTATGAGGACTCTCCAACTCTTTCCACGTCTGTGGGTGTGCCTCCATGTTCAAATCTTGATTTATTGCAGGTGATTAATTCAAGAAGCGATCTTTTCAATGCAACCTCGACCACCCCAAAAGTATGCTTTGTCGATTTTGGTAGACAATCTGGTAACATCCCAGTTTGATACCCTAATCGACATTGATGGTTTTGGTTTTGTTGGGTCTAGAGTTAGTATTGAGCACTTGTAGGGAGGCTAGTGCAAGGAGGAGGAAGGACCTAGAAGGAAGAAAAAAAGTAAGGTAATCAAAAGTCGCAGAGGGGAAGTTGCTTTAGGGGTAGGGGAGGAAATTGTGTTGAACCAAGTTCTCGATCTGTTTGGTCACACTCGAGTAGGTAAATTCCTTGGTAGAAGAGTGGGTATGGATTGTTTATTGTCATGGATGGAAAGGTATTGGGGCATTGGTCTAAGGTATACTCTGAAGGCACATCTCTTAGCCAAAGAATGGATCGAATTCATTTTTAGATAAAAAGAAAATGCTTTTTTGGTTCTTAAGGAGGTTTGGTTTATGAATAGGTCATACATGTTCATAAAACCACGACATCCTTTATTTGATGCAAAAGAGGATTCGATGTCTAGTACCCCGATCTAGATTAAATTGCTAGGACTCCCCATGGAATTTTGGACAATGTAGACCTTATAGGCCATTGGTAACCAACTCGGGCAGACCATATTAGTCGATGATAACTTTTTAGATAAGGGATTTAGGTCTATCGCCTAGATTTTGGTAGACCTAGATATTATTAAGGGTTTATTCAAATCCATTGATTTGGTTCTTGAGGAGAAAATATATTTTTGGTTTCTTGATTTTTTTAAGATAGCATTCCATTGTTCCAGGTGTCATTTGTATGGACATGTTATGAAGGATTGTTTGAAGCCTTGGTTTTAAAAAAATGGAGGAGGAAGAAGGATTTTCAAAGAGCCATTTTTTAGGAGAAGAAGCCACTTGTCCCCAAGGAGATTATTTATCAGAAGTCGGTTATTGAGGTAGCTCCTGCAATCTATTCACATGAAAAAGTGGGTAAGGGATTTGAAGGGGCTATAGAAATCCTTGTGTTGAAATCTCTCCTACTCAACATATGACTATTAATTACAAATAAATCACTTATTGAATTAAAGCATAGTTGAGTAATAGACTAGACATGCAACGAAAGCATAAACGAGGAAACCAAAATCAAGCAGACATAAACACCAATATTTTTGGGTATAAACCCCTGGAAAAACCCTGGAGGGAAAACCAATGCTGAGAATGATTTTATCATGCTAAAATTAGGGCTCATGTAACAGGGATAATGGCCCACTGAAAGAAATATAACTGCAGACAAACCTAGCAAAGCTTGACCTATTGTACGAACCAGAATTGCATGTTTTTCGAGGTGTACGTGACTTTGCTTCAACAAACATGTGTATGTACGCAACTGTCTCCACTAAGAACTGTGGTTTCATACATAAAGCTATGTACGACGAGACACTTCCATGTGGCTTCCTCTGACTAAAACCCACCTGTGTTTCCTCTGTTCTCTCTTCCTCTTTGACTTGATCTTTAGATGAAAGTATTTATTCATCTAACCAAGATCTTGAATCATAGTCCTTCGTGATCCAATCCTCTCAAAAGTAAATCTTCTACTCTTAAGAATCTCAAGTATCAAGTGTCTTCCTCCTTCACCCTAGCCTTGCTTTTATAATCGTGAGTTACAATCTATTTCTAATCTCACTTGAGATTTAGATTGCATGAGAAAATTGCATGTTAAGTACTTTTAACACTTTCCTCAAATAACTCAATGAACAAATTACATAATTAATTAATAAAAACAATTCACTTTAATAATTCCTTTAACTAAAGTAAATTCAAGAGTAGAAGGCTTTGGACGATTTCCACACGTCTAGACACATAGACATGTGCGGAAGTACATGTATGATGCTACCACTAACATCAACACTCCCTCTTAGTGAGAAAGGTATTCTACACCACTCCAAGTCTGCCTTTGAAGAACACAAACTTCCCTTTCTCCAAGGGATTGGTCAGAATATATGCAACCTGCTCATCTGTGGAAATATATTGAAGCTTCACTTCTCCCTTCTGGATCCTATCCTGGATGAAGTGATATATGATCTCAATATGTTTGGAATTTTTATGGAATAATAGATTCTCAGAGAGTTTGATACAACTTTGATTATCCCAGTATATCACCATAGGATCCAACTCCTGATCAAATAAACATGTAAGAAATTTGTGAAGCCAAATGGCTTCACAACTAGCCATACTCCCTGCCATATACTCTGCCTCTGCTAAACTGAGTGCTATAGAAGTATGCTTCCTATTGAACCAAGTAATCATTGTTGATCCCAACCTGAAGCAACACCTCGAGGTGCTATTTCTGTCTATTGCACTACCTGCCCAATCAGAATTTGTATATCCCTACAACTCCACTACATCTCATCCAAGATATCTCAATCCATACTCCAATGTACATATCAAGTACCTGAGCACATGTTTTTTTGCGATCCAACACACTTACCTCGACTCCACCATGAACTAACTCAAGGTGTTCAAAACAAAACAAATATCTAGCCTGGTGTTGTCCAAATACATCAAGGATCCTAATAGTTGCCTGTATATCCTGGGATCCACCAATTCTGAATTTGAAGTATCAATATTCTTCAGATTAGTAACCATAGGTGTAGCCATTGGTTTATAGTCCTCCATCCTGAATCTCCTCAAGGTCTCTACTGCATACTTCCCTTGTCCAAGGAAGATCTCTCCTGATACCTGCCATACCTCTAACCCCAAGAAATAATGCATTAAGACAATTTCCTTCATCTCAAAATCACTATCTTAATCTGCTTTGCACCTTGCAATAAGCTCCTCTGTACCTGTGAGAAATCAATCATCAACGTACAGGACCAAGATGGGAAGATCCTCTCCAAAAAGTATGAAATACAAGTTAGGATCTGCCTCATTCTTGGTAAATCCCATACTCTATAAGTATCCATCAATCCTGGAATATCACACCCTTGGTACATGTTTAAGTCCATACAAGTCTTTCTTGAGCCTACACACATGAGAATCCCTCCCATGTACCTCAAAGCCTTGAGGTTGCTCTATGTATACTTCCTCATCAATGATCACATTGAGGAACATTGTTTTCACATCCATCTAATGTATCCTCCACCTCATAATTGAAGCAATGGAAATAACAACTAGAATAGAAGCATACATGGCGACTGGTGCAAATGTCTCCTCGTAGTCCACTCCCTCTTTCTAGGATAACCCTCTCGCTACAAACCTTGCCTTGAACGTTTCTATGCTACCATATGTAGCATGCTTGATCTTGTAGAGTCATCTGGAACTCACAACTGACTTCCCCTTCGGTCTTGACACTATGTCCCAAACATCATTCCTCATAATAGAGATGTACTCCTCTACCATGGCATCCCACCATACCTTCTAATTTGATGCTTCCTCAAAACTGGAAGGCTCATCATCAATGGTGCTACTCATAAGCGTCATATAGTTTGGAAACTTCTTTAGAGTCCTTCGCTCTCTGACTGCACTCCTCGGAGCCTCACCAACATTACTCAGTGTCTACAATAGCCACTCGGGTCTCCTGACAGGACTGTAGAGGGATAACGTCTCCTCCCCACCTAAAGTCTGAACCGTTGACTGTTTCTCATCCTTCAGAGCCTACTGCTCCTTATCCTTTGTCACTATTGATGACTCATGAGTACTCCTAGATATAAAGTTCTCCTTGAACTTAACATCTCTACTCACAAATGTCTTCCATTGTGCTAGAATGAAGATCATGTAATCCTTTGAGGTTTCATTGTACCCCATAAATACACCCTTATGTCCCGAAGGCTCCATCTTCTTCCTCTTCTCCATAGGCACATGGATGTAAAATGGATAACCAAATATCCTCAAATGACCAATCTTTGGCTTCACTCCTGAGAGCGCTTCCTTTGGAGTCTTGTCCCCCAATATCCTGTGAGGAATCATTTTCTACACATACATTGTCATGTTACATGCCTCTTACCATAGGAACATAGGCAACTCTTGGTCATGTATCATAGCATGGAAGAACCAATGATGGGTCAATTATTTCTCTATGCAACCCTATTATGCTAAGGGTTGTATGATATTGTCAACTCCCTCTTGATTTGTGTATCCTTGCATAAATCCTTGAATTAATTGGAGGTGTACTCTCCCCCATTATCTGACCTCGAGATCTTTATATTCTTACCTGTTTGGTTCTCTACCTGAGCCCTGAACTCTCTAAACCAAATGAAGACCTCATCCTTGGTCTTCATAAAGAAGATCCGGGTTTTTATGGAGAAAACATCAATAAATGTCGTATAGTATGATGATCCCTATAATGATGCTACATACATTGGCCCAGTCACATCTGAATGAATAAGATCCAAGATCCCCTTGGACCTACTCTCCCTACTAGAAAAAGAAGCTTTGGCATTCTTGCCAAGTGCACACCCTCTACACACTCTCTGATGCTCAATCATAAACTCTGGAAGATCTGTAACAATCCCCCTCAGAATCAGTAACGCCCTCTAGTGTAGGTGTCCCAACCTCGTGTGCCACAACTCACATAGGTTGTCACTATCATGTACCAAGTCCTGAACATGATTACCTTGTAACCTGTATAAAGTGCCCGCTCTAACCCCAATGACCATTGCATTGTCCGGGTTAGCTTTCTCTTGACGTATGAGTACCTTCCCTCTATGAAATGTAACGAAAAAACCCATGTCCTCCATAGCTAAGACTGAAAACAAATTTTTCTTCAAATTTGGTACGTAAAGCACATCTTAGGCATCTAACAATACTCCTGACTCAAGATGGAATGTAATTGTTCCCTCTCCCTTCACTGCATACTTGGCATCATCACCAAGTTTCACATGAAAATCTATGTCATTATCCATCAGACTGCTAAATAGCTCATGTGGTTCTGTCATATGACGAGATGTGCCATTGTCCAAGAACCAAGCACTCTTTGATATTGTTCTTGTAGAAAGGAAAGAAACCAATGAGTAATCCTTCTCAAACTTCATTACAAACTCATCAAGTTGTGTCTCTGTTGATGATACCCTCTGTGTCTTTCCATTACCCTTGTTATTCATCTCCAGACACTGAGATGCATAATGTCCATTCTTATGACATGAGAAACACTTGATTTTACTCACGTCTTTCTTCTTACATGGTTGTGATGATCCTCCATGACTGTTACCCTTCTTGCTAGAACTCTTTCCTTTGCCCTTCCTTGTCTTACTGACAAGAGCCATGTTCTCTTCACTACCTCCATGCTTGTTGCTCTTAGAATCCTCCCGAGTCTCTTCTTGGATGCAATCATCCCAAAGTATATGCCAATCTAGGATATTTTCTCAAGCGCAAAATCCCTTAACAAATGTTTCCCAAGACTTGGGAAGACCATTCAATTCTACATTCACGAGCTCTGCGTCCTCCATTTTCTCCACTATGGTTGTAATTTGATCACACACCTGTGTGATCCTCATGAGATATTTGGTTGTTGGCTCTTGGGTATGGAAGCAAGTGAATATCGAGGAAGAAAAGGTCAAACGTGAACTGCGCAGAAGACATAGTGACTGTCACTGGGTCGAAGTAAGAAAAAGAGCAAAAAATCCAGAGCGAAGTGTGGAAAAGCTAATCGTTGGATGAGGAGATCAAGGATGACAGATCAGCAAGGGAGATGGATTGAGGACAACTCAGAAAGCGGGGAAAGCCACCGTTACCACCGCACAAAAAGAAAGGAGAGGCAAGCTAGTGAAGGCCGGGAAAAGTGGGTCAATTTGACCTAGGGTTTTAGATACCTAGGGTTTTGGTAATTAGGGTTTTAACACCTAAGTTTCAACCTAAGGCTGTTGGTGAGGAACTATAATGTATAAATAGAGGTTGAGAGGACCTAGGTTGAGGGGGTACTATTGTTGGGCATTGATATTGATTAGTGTTGATTAAGAGATTATTGTACTGTGAGAGATGGAGTGTTGAGAGCGAGAGCTTCCTGGTATTGTAAGATCTTCAGCTGGGTGTGAGGATCAAACCCTCCAGTTGGGTGCACAGGACAGTAGAGGAAGAGAGAAGAAGAGAGAATATATACTGGCTAAAAGCGCAGATCAGAATTGTAGGCCTTATCTTAATACATTATAAGCGTAGTTCTGTGGACGTATCCCTAGAGAGAGGGTGAACCACATATACCTTGTGTTTTGTGTGTGATTTATGCTTGATCTTTGTTGTTGTTATATGGTTAATTGCATTACTGTGTTAGATCAGATCTATAATTGTGTAGGATAGATCTAGCTTGATAAGTGTTGATGCATATGGAGTTGTTGTTGTACTTGATCCACTTGACATTCCTTTGGTTGTAGACATCTCTGTCCTGCAACCCCCTCATAGCTACTTCAGGTGAGACTACATCTGCTTTGCAGGTGTTGCTGAAAGGGCCAGTAGCTAGGGCTTGTTGGTGCGCTCTTGGAGTGAACCTTGGGTCTGCCCCTGTGCCAAAAAATGGTTCCGTTGCCAGGACATGAATCTTCGTGAAGGAATGTCAAGGTGGTTCCCATCAAAGACAAAGATTCAAAAGTGGATAGAAGATCAGGAGAGGGACTTCGTTGAAGCCTAGAACAAGAACCCTAAACTGAGTACTGAATATTGGCTACAAAGATACATTTTCACTGACGTTCACGAGATTTTCTTTGGAGGAATCCATCAGGAGCTACACGAGTGGTTGGCTAGATTAGTTGATACACAGTTTGAGATCAGATCTAGACCTCCTGTGGCTTGGACATCGACTCTTAAATAGAGGGTTAAGAGAGTTGATAACGCTATATCCAGAGCCATAGATTATTGGTTTGATAGTACCATTGGAGGGTATATCACTGAATTTGCTGTTGACAGAGTAGAATCGTATAGCCAAGACGAGAGATACTTTTTCAAAGGACCTAGAGGGACATTTTTTCATTTTATGAAGTTAAGAATCAGGATGCTCTTGCATGAAAACCACATCTTGAAGATACAGTAGATTGGCTGGACCTAAAAAGGCTAATGTTCAAAAACTCAGACAGCGACAGTGACATAGAAGCTGGACATACGCGCAATGGAAGAATATTTAGAGGGGTTCACCTTGAGAACCTGTTTAAGAAAATCTATGGAGAAGAGGGTTTTTATTGTGGGGAAGAGGTAGATCTGACAGATGAAGAACATTCAAAACCCACCGGAACAGAATAAGGGAAAGTTGAGGAGCTTCGCCAAAGCGAGCCAGAAACCTCGGGAACTGCACAAACTACTTAAGTAAGTAATAATGACCCCCCTGTTGTTTCAGAAATATTAAACCATCAGAATAGTCAAAATCACCAGAGTCCACAGAGTACCATTACAAGCAGTTCCGTGTCTACTCAAATAGGAAACCTAGGCATCTCCATGGCAGATGAGATGAGGCTCCCTATCTTTAGAGGAGATGGATCTGAAGATCCTGATCAACATTGGTTCCTATGTGAAGCCGTATGGAACATTAAAAACATTACTGACGAAGCTATTAAAAGAAACCAGTTTAGCATCACACTGAGGGATCACGCATTAAGATGGTACATGAAGCTTGTCCAAAGACTTGTGCAACCTAAGAAACTAAATGAGATCAAGAACGCGTTGGTTGCAGAGTTTAAGAAACCTAAGTCGAAGTCACAATGTATCACAAAACTGAAGGAGATCAAGAAAAAGGTCACCGAACCTGTTTGGGATTTTGATGAAAGATTCAAAACCTTAACTAGAAGATTGAATTTTAGGATCCCAGATGAACATAACAAGGACTGGTTCATTGTTGCCCTTCTACCGCATATTAGAGTTCTCTTGATGCAGCAAAAGATTGCATCGCAGGCAGAAGCTTTGGAGATCGCCATGAAGCTTGAATCAACACCTATGGGAGAATCTAGCTCAAGCATGAGCCAGATCCTGAGCCAGCTGACTAGTTTGTCTCTACAGGTCGAGGATATGAAGAAGGACAAGGGGAAGGACAAAAGAGAAGATATATGGTGTGTAATATGCAGATCCGAAGGTCATGATAAGGAACATTGTCCCTTGTTTCATGAATATTTAGCCTCAGGAGCACCGAGCCCCTTGAAGCAAGTTAACCTGCCCTAGTGCGAAGTATGCAGAAACCGACATTGCCCTGGTGAGTGCTACTATATGCAGAAGTATGTTCAAACACCCACAAACTTGTATTGCACATTCTGTAAGTTTGTAGGGCATGATAACAGAGATTTTAGGGCATTTGGCATGATGCATGAAATATCAAGAGACATATACAAGATCAAAGGCAAAGTGCACCAAGAAGGAAATAATGCAGAGTACAATTCCCCAGGAAGAGGAACTTTCAATCCTCACAGTGGATATGGAGGAGGAGGAGGTATGGGTCGAGGCTGAGGACAAATAATATGTTACAACTGCACGCAACCAGGACATCTAGCAAGGGATTTTCATAACCCTTGCACCACTTGTAGTTATTGCAACTCCTTCGAGCATGTTATTGAAGACTACCCTGTGTTGCTAGCCAAGCTTCAAGAAAGATGAGGACCCCAACAGATCCCTCAAGTACAATTGATATATGCTGATCCTTGCGGAACAGACCCTAGAGTCATTGTTATTACTCAAGGAGGTGTTGCTACAGGAGAGGATAGAACAATCCAAAGAAAGATAACAGAAGATTTAGGTATCAGGAAAGCTGCGGAGAAGACTCAGGCTTTTGATGCAAAGAAATAAAGACAAATCTTCAAGGAAGCGAGACAGGAATTCAAGAGAGACCAAGGGTCCTCATCAAAAACACGACCGAAAATAAAAGAGTATGGAATGCCTCAAGCATTTGACCAGTCGACTGTGCATAAAGAAGGAAAAGAGGTAAGTAAACTCATCGGATTTTTGTACACTTGTCTTGAGTTAATTCAGGATAGGAACATTGTGCAAGAACTACAGAACTTAATCAGGCAGTATGAACTAGGGAAGATAGACCCCTTACTGAATAAGGAAGTACACCAAATTGGAAAGAAGAGAAGAACAAATAAATAATTACATTTGAATGCTAAGATAGGAGAATATGATATAGACTATGTGGTCCTCGACTTAGGATCAGAGGTCAATGTCATGACGAAGAAAACTTGGGCACTCTTGGGAAAACCCAAGATGATCTATTACCCTATCAGACTTTGCATGGCTAATCAACAAGTTGTGAGCCCATTTGGATGATTGGAGCATGTCCCTRTGGACATCGACGGAGTTAGAACCTTTGCATATTTTGAGGTAATTGAAATTGTTGATGATCGATGCCCTTATCCTGCATTGCTTGGAATCGATTGGGCCTTCGATAACTCTACTATTGTTGATTTGAAGAAAAGACGTATGACCTTTGAAAGAGATGGCCTTAGGGTCATTGCACCCTTAGATCCAGATGAGGGTCGGCGTTACACAGAGCCCATCAGAGAAGAATACCATGCATATGAATTGGAAAACATCTGCAAACTAACAGCTAGACAACAAGATTATATCAATCCTACAACCGATAGGAATCTGAGTTGGCATAGTGATAGCGCATGTTCATCAGACTTGGAAGAAACGCTGGAGAACTGGAAGAACCAAATGTATGAAATATCTACCAGAAGATGTGCTAGATTAACCAGAGAAGTTCCTTAGATCGACATAACAGTGAGTAAGTTACCCACATTTGATGGCTTGAACCCCCTAGAAACCTTCCTTTCAGATTTTGAAACAAGTGTACCAACACAACAACGATTGTTGGCAATGGATGAGGCCCTGAAAGCTACACCATCAATATGGTGGGGGATGCACAAAAGAAACATCACAGACTGGACACAATGCCGAACCTTGATGACAACACGGTTTTCAGCACAAGAAGTAAGCTACGAAGTAAGGTATATTGGTCGAAGTTGCCCAAAGGACCATGTGCAAAGATGTGAAGAGGTCTGGAGTGATATTCCTCGAGAACAATGGGTGCACAAATTCATTAACACTCTAGATATGACCCCTATCATCTAGTACCTTCAAGCAGAACTACACCTCATCACCACAGATTGGGAAGGTATGATTCAAATTTTTTTTACCACTTTTTTATTTGAAAGTGAATATCCTTCAGTAGACCAAGCACTACAGATTGTGAGGCATAAGGTATTCGAAGAGGCATCTAGCCTACCTATGGAACAAGAGGAGGATGAATGGACTGTGCCTCTCCAGAAATTACAGATTTGTTATAACATCAATGTAGATGATGACGATGACCCGAGGAAGGTCAACATCGCAGAGACAAAAGGCCAAAGAGATGTGGAGGGACCAGGGGTTGAACTACCATTCATTAGACAACCAATCAAGATCAGAAAGGTCAATATTGGAACAGAGGAGACACCAAAGCTTACCAATGTCGAAGATTATTGGGATGCTGCTACCATTGACAAGATTACAAAGTTATTGCACGAATATCAGGACTTGTTTCCAACCAAGTTCACTGATATGAAGGGAATCAAAGGACCTATGGGAGAGATGAGAATACCTTTGAAACCAGATGTGAAGCCAGTCAAGCAAAGACCCTACAGATTGAATCCAACATACAAGGAAAAAGTGAAGATTGAGCTCTACAGAATGCTGGAAGCAGGGATTATTGAACCTGTCGAAGGATCAAAATGGATCAGCCCTATGGTGGTACAAGACAAGAAGACAGGAGAAATCATAATATGTGTGGACCTCAGGAAATTGAACGATGCTTGTCTGCACGACCCTTTCCCTACACCATTCATTGATGAAGTATTAGACAACGTGGGAGGCCAAGAGGCAAATTCTTTTACAGATGGATTTCCAAGATACCATCAGATCTAGATTGCTAAGGAGGACTACCATAAGACCATGTTTGCCACAGAATGGGGATCCTTTCAATACACAGTAATTCCATTTGGACTGAAGAATGCCCCAACCATCTTTTCCAGGGTGGTGGTTGAAGTGTTCAAAGAATTTTTGCATAAATTTTTAGAAGCATATTTTGATGATTGGGCTGTATTTAGTTTGTTGAAAAACCATATTGAATGTCTAAGGATAATGTTGGATAAATGCAAACAATGTCAAATTGATTTAAATTTGAAGAAGTGCATCTTCTTCTCACCATTTGGAGTATTATTAGGCCATATTGTATGCAAGCAGGGATTGTTGGTTGATCCATCTAAATTTGCAATTATAGTTGATTTTCCACCTCTTACTTCAGTTAAACAACTGCACATTGTGCTAGGACACACTGGCTATTACAAGAAATTTATTAAAGGATATTCCCAAATTAAAGCACCAATGGAGAAGCTGCTAAAGAAGGACTATCAGTTTGGGTGGAAAGATGAATGCCAGCAAAGCTTCGACACACTGAAACAGAAGATGGTCACTGAGCCCGTTCTTGTTTTTCCATATTGGAGCAAGGAGTTTCATGTGCACGTCGATGTGTCTTCAATTGCACTAGGAGCAGTATTGGCACAGCCAAGAATAGGAGACATTGATCACCTGTTAGCCTTTGCTAGTAGGAAGCTATCCACAGCAGAAGTTAACTACACCACCACAAAGAGAGAAGGATTGGCCATGGTATATACACTACAAAAATTCTGCCACTACTTATTGGGAGGACACTTTAAAATGTTCACAGATCACTCTGCGCTGAAATACCTAGTCAATAAACCAGTGTTGAGGGGGAGGATATGCAGATGGCTCCTGCTATTTCAGGAATATGATTTTGAGATCATAGTTAAGCCAGGAGAATGAACAAGGGTCTTGACCACTTGTCAAGGTTGGAACATGGAGAAGAACCCATCGGTTTGGAGGATACACTACCAGATGCACAACTGCTCGTCATTAGAAAGATTGATGACCACTTCGCAGACATCGTCCAGTTCCTGACAACAGGGATAGCACCTAGTAAGTATACAATTCCCCGGAAGAAACATCTTGTGGTGCACGCTACATAATTTTCACTGATAGTTGGTCAGCTATACAAGATGGGACCTGATGAGATACTAAGAAGATGTGTTATGGAGGTAGAGAGCCTACTGATCCTCATAGAAGCTCATGAAGGCATCACTAGAGGACATTATGTAGGGAAAACAACTGGATAGAAGGTCCTGCGAGTTGGCCTTTGGTGGCCTACCTTACATAGAGATGCTAAGGATTATGCTAGAGCTTTTGATATATGCTAGAGAGTTGGAAAACCATCCCAAAGAGATGAAATTCCATTAGCACCGCAAATGACCCTATAAGCATTTGAAAAATGGGCCATTGACTTCGTGGGACCTATAAACCCACCAAGGAAGCGCACAGGAGCAAGGTACATCATTACTGCGACTGAATACTTAACTAGATGGGCCGAAGCAAGAGCAGTCAAGGACTGTAGTGCAACTACAGTTGCACGCTTTATATTTGATGACATAATAACCAGTTTTTGATGCCCTAAGACCCTTATGACTGATCAAGGCACCCATTTCATCAATAAGACAATGGAAGCCTTGAATAAAGAATTTGCAGTTCACCATCAGAAGAGTACACCTTACCATCCACAAGAAAATGGAATGGTTGAAGCATTCAATAAGATCTTGGAGACGACATTGGCAAAGGTTTGCAGTGTGAACATGGACAACTGGGATTTAAGAGTACCAGCAATACTCTGGGCTTATAGAACCACTTGCAAGAAATTAATAGTGCAAACCCCTTTCAAGTTGGTTTATGGCCTTGAATATGTTGTCTCGATGGAATACTTGGTACCAAGCTTAAGAATTGCTTCATTTACAGACATGGATGATACTGGCGCTATCCACGAGAGGCTAACACAATTGGTTGAATTGGAGGAAGACCAATTCATTGCAAGATTCCACTAGCAGGTTCAGAAAGAACGAGAGAAGACATATCATGACAGACACATCAAGAAGAAGACATTCAAGCAGGGTGACTTAGTACTGTTGTATGATAGTAAGTTCATAAGACACCCAGGGAAGTTCAAGACACATTGGTTCAGACCATACGAGATCACTTATGTTATAGAAGGAGGAGTTGCACAACTGTAAACATTGAAGGGAGAATGGAAGGAAGGATTGGTGAACAGGAGTCGGCTGAAGTTGTACTACGACAACCAGTTGCCTTGTAGCTCTTAGTAAAAACAAAAGGAGAAGGGTCCAGGTACCAGGTGTAGTTGAAACTGGGTACTAGACACAGAAAAGACAGTCTACACAAGGGAAGAGAAGTGGCACAAAGCAGAAAGCAAAGACTGCACTGTGCAATCCAAAGTCGAAGTAAAATAGAAAGATCATATCTGAAGTGCCTCGGGATGAGTCACATGTGAGTGTTGGGGGCCTGTTGGCCTTGGGTATGGAAGCAAGTGAATATCGAAGAAGAAAAGGTCAAACGCAAACTACACGGAAGACACGGTGACTGCCATTGGGTTGAAGTAATAAAAAGAGCAAAAAAGCCGGAGTGAAGTGCTGAAAAACTAGCCGTTGGATGAGGATATCAATGATGACAGATAAGCAAGGGAGATGGATTGAGGAAAACTCAGAAAGTGGGGAAATCCATCATTACCACTACGTAGAAAAAAAGGAGAGATAGGCTGGCGAAGCCTAGGAAAAGTGGGTCAAGTTGACCTAGGGTTTTAGACACCTAGGGTTTTGGTAATTAGGGTTTTGACACCTAGGTTTCGACCTAAGGTTGTCGGTGAGGAACTATAATGTATAAATAGAGGTCAAGAGGACCTAGGTCGAGGGGGTACTATTGTTGGGCATTGATATTGATTAGTGTTGATTGAGAGATTATTGTACTGTGAGAGAGGGAGTTCTGAGAGCGAGAGCTTCCTAGTATTGTAAGATCTTCAACTGGATGTGAGGATAAAACCCTACAGTTGGGTGCGTAGGATGGTAGAGGAAGAGAGAAGATCTGTTGGCTAAGAGCACAGATCATAATTGTAGGCCTTATCTTAATATATTATAAGCACAGTTCTATGGATGTAGCCCTAGAGAGAGGGTGAACCACGTATACCTTGTGTTGTGTGTGAGATTTATGCTTGATCTTTGTTGTTGTTATATTGTTAATTGCATTACTGTGTTAGATCAGATCTATAACTGTGCAAGATAGATCTAGCTTGATAAGTGTTGATTCATATGGAATTGTTGTTGTACTTGATCCACTTGACATTCTTTTTTTTGTAGACATCTTTGTCCTACAACCCCCTCATAGTTGTTTTGGGTGAGACTGCATATGCTTCGCAGGTGTTGCCAAAAGGGCCAGTAGCTAGGGCTTGTTGGTGTGCTCTTGGAGTGAACCTCTGGTCTTCCCCTGTGCCAACAAATGGTTCCATTGTCGGGACAATAATCTTCATGAGGGAATGTCAAGGTGGTTCTCATCAAAGACAAAGATTCAAAAGTTGATAGAATATCAAGAGAGGGACTTCGTTGAAGCCTAGAACAAGAACCCTAAACTGAGTACTGAAGATTGGCTACAAAGATATATTTTCACCGACATTCATGAGATTTTCTTTGGAGGAATCCATCAAGAGCTACATGAGTGGTTGGCTAGATTAGCTGATACACAATTTGAGATCAGATTTAGACCTCCTGTGGCTTGGACATCGGTGTTGATACAGAGGGTTAAGAGAGTTGATAACGTTGTATCCAAAGCCGTAGATTATTGGTTTGATAGTACCATTGGAGCATATATCATTGAATTTGTTTTTGACAGAGTAGAATCGTATAGCCAAGACGAGAGATACTTTTTCAAAGGACCCAGAGGGAAATTTTTGAATTTTATGAAGTTAAGAATCAAGATGCTCTTGCATGAAAAACACATCTTGAAGATATAGTAGATTGGTTGGACCTGAAAATGATAATGTTCAAAAACTCGGACAGTGACAGGGACACAAAAGTTGGACATACACGCAGTGGAAGAGTATTTAGAGGGATTCACCTTGAGAACCTATTTAAGCAAAACTACGGAGAAGAGGGTTTCTATAGTGTATAAGAGGTAGATCTGACAGACGAAGAACATTCATAACCCACCGGAACATAAGAAAGGAAAGCTGAAGAGCTTCGCCAAAGCGAGCCAAAAACCTCAGGAACTGCACAAAATACTGAAGTAAGTAATAACGACCCCCCTGTTGTTTCAGAAACATTAAACCATCAGAATAGTCATAATCACCAGAGTCCATAGAGTACCATTACAAGTAGTTTAGTGTCTACTCAGACACGAAACCTAGGCAGCTTCATGACAGATGAGATGAGTCTCCCTATATTTAGAGGAGATGGATCTGAAGATCCTGATCAACACTGGTTCCTATGTGAAGCCTTATGAAACATTAAAAACATTACCGACGAAGCTGTTAAAAGAAGCCAGTTTAGCACCACACTGAGGGATCGCGCATTAAGTTGGTACATGAAGCTTGTCCAAGGACTTGTGCAACCTAAGCCACTAAATTAGATCAAGAATGCATTGGTTGCAGAGTTTAAGAAACCTAAGTCGGAGTCACAATGTATCATAGAACTGAAAGAGATCAAGAAAAAGGTCACTGAACCTGTTTGGGAGTTTGATCAAAGGTTCAAAACCTTAATTGAAAGATTAACTTTTAAGATCCCAGATGAATATAACAAGAAATGGTTCATCGTTGCCCTTCTACAACATATTAGAGTTCCCTTGATGCAGCAGAAGATTGCATTGCAGGCATAAGCTTTAGAGACCGCCATGAAGCTTGAATCAACACCTATGGGAGAATCTAGTTCAGGCATGAGCCAGATCCTAAGCCAACTAACTAGTTTGTCTCTGTAGGTCGAGGATACACGACTGTTCTCAAAGAAACTTGTGTATGTATGTGATTGTGTTTTATGTGACCTGCATACACCCATGTACACCTGCAAAAAAATTGTTATAACTTACATCAATACTAGGGGGGCTGAATCAATATTGCATCAGAGCTCTCAATTTTCTTTCCTTTCAACAAATTAAAGTTATTTAGAAGTTCTTACATAATAAGCAATACATGCAGAACACAAAACACAACACATAAAACACATTACACAAGAATTTTTATGTGGAAATCCAATGCGGGAGAAAACCACATAACATATTTATTTATGTTCTTTTGCAAGCACCAACTTACAATTTACAATTATTTAGCTTGACAGGAACCCACCTGTCACAAATGAGGACGCCAATCCTCTCAGGCACCAAGTTGTCACAAATAATTAGGACACCAATCCTCTCAAGCACCAACCTATCGTAGATAATGAGGACATCAATCCTCTCAGGCACCCACTTGTCACGGATAATGAGGACACCAATCCTCGATGAGATTCAACTCGCCCTAGCACTGATCTCTTCTATGCTTCATATTTGTTTGCATAGTTGGGTTGATCCAGTTCTAACTGCTTCTTCTTATCATATTTTTTTTTGTTAAGATGATTGTTGTTTCTCTTGAGAGCATTTTCATAACTTGTACGCTTCTCACTAGTTGACATGTTGGTGCTTGATTCACCTTTGACATTTTTCAGACTTTCCTTATATCCTAGCCCTATCCTTTCATCTAGTGATCTCTTATTGCTGAAAATGTTATCTAGAGTTTCAAATCCTTTTATGAATTCCATTCGAGTCTTGGACTTCTCTAGATCTTTTCTTAAGGACATTATTTTTTCTTCTAGTTTGTCACACATGTTCTCCTTTTCTTTTATCTGATTCATCGATATTTCTTCCCTTCTTTTGGCCTCTTCTAGTAGAATTTTTAAGATTACTATATCTTCGTTGATCTCATTGTATTTTTCTTTATAAAACTGTAACTGTTCTTTTCTTAGTATATTATTTTTCTTGATTTGAGAGATTTCCTGCATAGCACTAATGAGTTCTCCTTCCATGTCTACTACAACTTCACACTATTCTATGCATGCTTTTTCTTGATAAGATTTGAGTTTCTCCAAATCCATGAGAATTTTTTCATCTTTAATTGTATCTGGATCATATTATTCTTCTTCATTGTCTGAGGAGTTGTTGCTATCCTCTTTTGAATAAAATTTGTTCCTTTTAAAATACTTTTTTCTTTTTAAACTCCCTAGGTTTATCCTTACCTTTTTCTTTCTTTTTCATTGGTGTTTTTTTCTTTGAAGGGAAATTTAGATGCAAAATGACCAACTTTACCAAAATGAAAGCATTTGAATGGCAACATACCTTTATACTTTATGTAGCCCCTCCTTAGTTTCCTTACAAAGATAGCTTTTTCTTCGTCTGAGAAGTGCTCGGATGAACCATGATCTTGAGATGTTGACGATTTGATTAATGCCTTGAATACTATGTCCTTTATATCTGGTTGTTCTTTCWTGGTCCTTCTCTCAAAAGTAGTAAGAATTCCATGGATCCTATCCATAGTCAGTTTATCTAGTTCATGCATTTCTTCTATAGCAGAAACCTTTGCATCAAGTATTAAGGGAAGAGATATCAGTACCTTCTAAACCATTATATCTTCTTCAATATTCTCACCTAACCCTTTCATAGTGTTTACAGTCTCATCCACTCTGAGAAAGAAACTTGGAATATTTTCATCTTCACTCATCATTAGGATTTCAAATTGCATTATGTGAGCTTGAAGTTTGGCCAACTTTACTTTATCGTCTCCTTCATAGTTTTTTACCATTTTATTCCATATTTCCTTTGCGGATTCCAACTGCATTACTTTAACAAATTATGTTTCTGCAAGTCCACCTTAGATAGAATTCATATATCTTTCATTACTGTAGTATTTTTTCTTACCCGCTTCATCAGTAGGAGGGATTGTTGGGATTTTTAACCATCTACCACAATCTGCGAGACTTCCATACCAAGAGACATCAAGTAGGTATTCATTTTAATTTTCCAAAATGAAAAATTTGTTCCATTGAACAAAGGAGGTATGGTTGAAGAAGAAAAGGAATCTTGACTTGCCATACTTTTCATGTGATCTTCCTTCTAGCTGTTAGGTTGTTACTGAAGGAACCTGCGCTCTGATACCAATTGTTATAACTTACAACAATACTGAGAGGGGGGTAAATCAATATTGTATCAGATCTCTCAATTTTCTTTCCTTTCAACAAATTAAATTTATTTAGAAGTGCTTACATAATCAGCGATTGTTATAACCCTAAAATGCACCATACAGGTTTACCTGGCATCAGGCCAACTCATGCCTCTTCCTAGCCAAAGCCATGCTGAGTATTTCCTCAAAAAAACACTTAAAACAAGCAACCCGCGCCCTAACTGCTCACTGGGCGTGGGCATCCACTTGTTGTCTTCGTACTGCACGCGGGTATCCGCGGGCTAGCCCAAAACAGCCCGCGAGTACCTAACAATGCAAAAAATCAGGGAAGTTTCCGTCGAGACACAAGGCTTTTTGTCAGTTAACTGAAACTCTCTGCCATGCATGGCCGAGAGTTCGACTAAAACCCTAGCTCTTCCTAGCCTATAAAAGGAGGGGTAGGGGTACTATTCAAGAGAGGAAAATCATAGCAAAGGAACTCTGCCAAATTGCCAAGCCAGTTTTGTCCCAACCCTTTAGCCTTGCCTCAAGCTTTAGGAGAAACTCAAGAAGCAGCAGTTGGAGGACAAAAAGAAGAGGAAGAGCCCAGGATCAGGATCGTGGAACGGTGGCCGATCTAAGAAATCATTGTAAGTTGGTTCATATTGAGATTAATGAAAAAGATACTTTTCCCGTCCCGAATACATGAGCCTCATCTATGTTATTTGATTCATGTTTTATCTCTAACCCCCTAGTAGATCAGTAGCATGCATGCGTAGTTTGTCTTGATTGCAGGAAGCTTTGTGGAAGGAGTAGCAGCAGCAAGGAGATAATAACTCAACGGAGGATCTACTTCAACCGTCGGAAAAAGGTTGGTTTATTCTTCTCGTGTTTGCCTGAGAAAAGGGGTTGAGATTTTGGGTAGGAGGTTAAAAGTTAAGTCTTAAGGGTCATTTTCTGCGTATAAGTTTAGAGCTCTAGCTTATTAGTCCGTAGGGTAGAATACCCAACAACAACGATACATGCAAAACAAAAAACACAACACATAAATCACATTACACCATAATTTTTGTGGAAACCCAATGTGGGAGAAAACCATTGAACATATTTATTTATGTTCTTTTGCAAACACCAACTTACAATTTACAATTATTCATCTTGACAGACGCCCACATGTCACAAAGGAGGACACCAATCCTCTCAGGCACCAACCTATCACAAGCAATAAGGACACCAATCCTCTCAAGCATCAACCTGTCGGAGATAATGAGGAAATCAATCCTCTCAGACACCAACCTGTCATAGATAATGAGGAAAATAATCCTCAGTGAGCTTCAACTCACCCTACCACCACCCTGCCACCCTAAATTCAGTTTAAAAATTATTCTTACAGATCTGGACCTTTTTTTACAAAAATTAATATGATATGTCTCATGTTCAGTTTCATTGAACAGTTGCAGGTTATTTTTCTTCTCTTTTCATTTTGTACATTCATCAAATAGAGTGCATCCTTATTTATAATGTTTTTTTCGTGAGGTCCCCTTCCTATATGTGGATGTGTATTAGTTACATTGTTGACATAATTTGATCGGATCAAAATCTTGTTAGTTATACTTATGTCTAAATAAAATATGTGGACGGATGACAGTTACATTGTGGAAAAATATTGATCAAATCAAAGTCTTGTTAGTTACACTTTTGTCTAAATAAAGTATGTGGACGCGTGGCAGTTATATTGTGGACAAAGCTTGACTAGATCAAAGTTCAGTTACAACTGGACATTCTTTGACTAAATCAAACAGACTGAATCTTCCTACGAATGAGCTCCAACTAATCTCTAGCAATAGAACTTAGTCTTATCAGATCATCTACTCATGAATGACACAAAAACTCACATTCTTGTCTATAGAGCACCTACTGCACTTATAGAATAAAATCCCAAGGCTCAAGCCACAAGTCTTCATCCTATTGCACTTTCCCTGCAGTGCGCTCACCCAGTGTCTTCATTCATCTCGTCACTTGTCACATGCGATTCATTTCATCCATGGGGGCTTCACCCAAGAACCAATATGATATCATGTTCATTCATATTGGGGGTGAGAAAATCCATAAAATGGTTAGGTAATATATTGACACATATTAAGGGGGGAAGGGGGCTTTTAAATACTATACAGAAATATGGGTT
>ML776574.1:2115904-2149107 GCA_009831015.1 Picea engelmannii | reverse complement strand
GTGGAATTTGGGGGGTTGGGGGAGTTATGTGGGCATTCAATGAGGTAGGTTTATTCAATGAGGAAGGCTCATCACATGTGCATTCAATGAGCCATGTGTGAGACATGAAACATAATGAATTAAAGAGAAGCCGAAACAATAACTCATTATGAGGCCAACAAAATTTGAAACCTAGCTCGTTGTTTAGCAAAGGTGGTCAAAAAACATTCAACACTTAGTATTCAACAATGATCCAAGCAATATCATAGATTTGGAGAATTTGTGGATGAGCAATCGACCCTTTTGATCGATTGTTTGGACAAGTTTTTGCTGGGATGCATGATCTTTGTTTCTTAATTTGAAAAGGAGATAATATGCACATGCATATTTTGTTTATTTATAACACGCCTAGCTAACTTTTGGTCATTCAATGGAACTGAATCTTTAGAAAAATTAGTTGATATTTTCCCACGATTTTCTTGGCTTTTTTCCAATCCCTAGTCAGAATATTACTCTCTGACCTTCCCGAGTTTTCCATTGAGACAAGTTTTGTAACACGTCACCAAACTATTCATCAGAATATCATATAGAATTTGTATTCTAATCCATTCCATAACTATGGGTTCTGTTATTTATGTGTTACAAGATGTCAAATATGCAAAAACAAAATGGGAGTGTTCAACAGTAAAAGTGCCAATACATAGCTCCACATTTCGTTGTTGTTTTCTTTGGCCTGGACAGATCTGTATGGGCCAAATTGAAAACTATTGAAAATTGACACACTTTATACTATCTAAACACCATAGTAATTACCATCAAAGGTTGCTAGGAACACTTAGTAAGTAGGGCTTGAAATTCTAGCATTTTCTCTACTAAACATTATCTATTCTTTGGATGGGCTCTTGTTGATATATCTTTGACTAAGGTAAATCCGAGTTTTTTCTTCCAATATATTTTTAGTGTGATTATGCACTTCTATGATTTATTGTAAAATTGAGCATACCTTTCATCACTTTTCTGTTGACATACTTTACTCTCTTATGGTTAAATGATAACCATCTCTTGGATATAATGTTGTGTGCTTACCGTACTTATGTGGTTTTTTAGCACTATTCGCATAGGTTTCATCTTAAATATGTCTGATAATTAGTTCTGAGGGTTGACATTTCTTACAATATTTGATACCTAATGAAGTTGCCAAACGATCTGTACTTTTAATGACATTTTGAGGATCTAAACTAAGCACTGTTTTGGAAACATAAATCTAAGTAGAATGATATGTCTTGAACTGAGTTGATCAATTGATATGTTGTCCCTTGATTGGGTAATTCTAAATCCTCCAGGTCATGGTAATTATTATGGTATTTAGTCAGTAAGATTACTGTATTTTCAATGTGGCGTCTACAATTTTGCCAATCCATGACGAATTTTGAGTCTCCCATGACCCGGAGGATTTGTGTTCTTCTCTACATTGCATTTTTTATATGCATCCCTAAATCCTAAAACTCAACTCTATTATTTGTGCTTGAACCTACTGCATATTGGAAATAACTAAAATTCCTCAAGACCCACAAATAGTTAGGGTTCCTTACATGCACTGTTGAATAAACCCCATGCCTTGTTTTTATTGATTTTTGTCTTTTCAATATTCTTAGAGTAGGTTTAATATTTTTAGGTGTCCATGACCCTCCATAGGAGAATATTATTTGGTGGCACGCCTACACAAGAGAAATCTCACTTACTTGGAATATCATACTATTTATAGTGAGCCATAGCTCCCATATTACAAAGCTTGATAAGCTTGATGAGCTTCCATTGTCTTATCCATGTGCTAGTTTTCAAACCACTCTAAGAGAAATTCTCATTTACATTCATTCTTCCCATTTGAATATGAACAATGAAAAAAAATATGGTCTTATGTTTCCTCATTGTTTTTGCACAAAATGCATCTTAGAAGATTGTGCCAATTTCTCTTATGCCCATTATTCTGAGTTATAATTTAGTTGATAGGGCCAACCACAGGAAAGTTCTAGTTTTTCGAGGAAATTTTAATTTCCAATTATTTTTCCACCACCATTTCTTCCCCCCTTCATAATTTTCCTCCATCTTAGCTGCATACCCAAGTTTTGTTGTGTATATCCATGATCCCTTATTCTTTGACCATTTAAACTTATATTCTTGATCATTGAGCATTATGTCATTATGTTTCAATTTGAGAATGTGTTGATTCCATTCCTCAACTAGTTCACCCTGCAAATTTAAGTAAGTAGCACTTTTCCATTCTTGTCCCTACAAAGAACATATTTGGATCTTTAGCATCTGATATACTAAAAATACCATGATTATGTAAAACACTAATTAATGGAGTTGAGAGAGTCTATAGTTCCTTGAGAAACCAACCTAGGAATCCTTGCCAATCCTCACCTTATTTCCTTTGCTTATTTTATAGGTTAGCCATTTTCCAACTATATGGATGCCTTCATCAATTCTTTTGATATTACTCTAGTTTCCTTACAATTTTTCCTTTCATTCATTATCCATTTCTCTATTGATGGATCTCCTTTATATTTTTCCTTTATAACTTTGCCCCATAGGCTCTCATTGTGAATCATCCTTGAAATGCTATTGGTTTCCAGTGCTTGCCAAAATAAATGAATATTTTTAAGGCCAAATCCACCTGCCTCTTTTTGTTTTGCTAATTTGATCCATTCACCAATGGAATACCTTCCTTATCCTGCTTGCCTTTCCACACAAAAATAAAGCACTTCCTTCTAATTTTATCCAACATCCCTTTTGGGATATGCGTTAGGGACATCTAGTATATTGAAATTCATTTTAAGACCAATTTAACCAGGTTCAACCTACCACCTTGGGAAAGCCACCTAAAGCACTTGTTTGTCAATCTATCCTCTATTTTCTTATACAACCACATCCAATTAGAGAACTTGTAGTCATTAGGATTTAAATGGAAGCTGAGATATTTGTTTCCTTTCTCCAAGGGAGTTGGATTATAATAGATGACTTGAGCTATCTATCATTTCATATTTTATTCTAGCCTATTGAAAAGAGTAGAGGACTTGTGAATGTTTACTTCCATCCTAGTAAATTTGCAACACAAGTCCAATATTTCCTTATATTTTTTCACCACTTGAAGAGTGTCTACATCATGCCCTGTACATGCAACTGTACATCAATAACTAACCTCCTACTCCACCCTACTTGTGCTAAGCAACTTTTTAGTGTCATTCTAATTATATTGGACACATGGACACCTAGCCAACAAAATATTTGGTAGTTACCTATAAACCCATATTTGTTTCCACTATGATAGGAAAGGTGTTAGTTATGATTTTTGCATCGGTACCTCAACTTGCAACATTAAGAATGAGAATTCCAGGAAGGTTAAGTAGTTGTGCCTTGAGTGCACAAACCCTATTCTTTCATATTCCCTATAGGAAGGGATATTAAAAGCAAAAAGGATAGTCATCATGTGCTCATGGCTATATGATGAGGTGTGGAGTCACATGAGAATCACCAATCTAGCATTTTCCTATATTGGTATATTATGGTAGTCTATGAACTTATGGCATTGAAATTTAGAGGAGGGTCTCCATTTAGGTGATTTACAAATCAACAATATAGCTTTCTCTAATTGTGTAGGACTATCCACTATGAGAATACACTTAGAGATTGAATAGGCGTGCATAAAATATTGATCGTTACAACAAAATTGTCTATTTTTTGTTTTGATTCAGGTAAGAACACCAACACATATCCACACATATATTTCCAACTGACCACCATAATTATGACTAAACTACCCTCTTCAAACCATCTAAAACTAGTATTAAATCTTAGCAGTGAACATAATTAACATAGCCATCTAACCATATTGATCAAAACCATTGAACCATTCCAATCACCCATGTTCTCAACCTGCAGAAAACTGGGAATGGGAGTGTTAGAATAAAGAATAGGAATAGATGTAACATTTGTAAAAAGTAGAGATGGAAATATATCTACTTCTAAAGGTTTGAAAGCTCAAGCCCCATTATGAGATCCAAACTAACTTTAGGCCAAAGACAACTCTAAGATCAAGACAACATGAGTGGATCTTAAAATTGGGAAATACAAGAAGTCCCCTATGAAAGTCAAGCCCAAAAGTTATACCTTCCAAAATAATATGATGAAACATTATTTACTTCACTATATTCATACATGCAATCTACAACTCAAGTCTTAAAAAAATTAAGATGGCATTAAATAAATTCAATACAGTAGTCCATTGTAACTAAAAGTAGAATCATTTACTCTATCCAATATGTAAGAAACCAAGAGCCTCCCAAATTCCAAACAAAATGCAATGTCTATAAACAATTTCCAAGATTCATCCAAGTATACACATGTTGGCCCTTGACCAAGTTTTGGAGATCCTTGGTCATGTTTGACCTATTTTGGGACTTTGATAGGCTGGTCGAAGGCAGAGCGCAATTTAAGGCAGAGATCTCAGGATCTCGACTCCTTTTTAGGGCATCTTTGGGATTAGGGTTTATGTAACGGGTATGGGGATGTTGGCCCATGGATTTACCCATGTTTAGGCCCTTTTGTAATGTATAAATAGAAAGCTAGGCGATGTAAGTAAGCGGTGTGATGTTAAGTGCTAAGTTCAAGTAATTGTAAGAGGCTCCATTCTTAGTATATGTTGAGGCTGTAAAGCTAAGTGCAGGTCATCTATAGTGCTTTGTGCACAGACTGTGTAAGGAGGCTTGGTCCTGTGATCTAACTCGGGGAAGGAGGATCTGGTGAGGTGTGTGCATATCTCCTATCCTCTGTGGAGTAGGGTTTTGATGCTCTGTACCTGTAAGAAGCTTGGCATAAGATAATAAAGAAGAGAAGAGTTGGTGGACGTAGCCCCACACTAGGGTGAACCACGTATATCTTGTGTTATGGTTGCTTTATGCATTCTAGTTATTGTCTTTTGTATATAATTTAAGCTTAAGTGCAGTAATGAATGTTTAGATGAATCTAGTATGATATATTAGTGCTTAAGTGATGTGAATAAATGTTAGATATGATATTTTTCCATGTGCTAAGTACTTATATGTGTTAGATCTGGTTGAATACTGCATTGTTTTATAATTAGGATTTGGATCTGCGACGTGGATAAGGGTTAAATACTGATGAATGTTAACTGCTAAGTGCTTTGTTAGAGTGGTGTAATCACATATCTGTGTCCCAGCTAGGTTGCAAACATTTGAGTCCTGTAACCACCCCTGCCTCTACCTCAGGTGAGACTTCATCTGCTTCACAGGTGTTGTCGAAAGGGTCGGTAGTTAGGGTTTTGTTGGTGCACTGTTGAAGCATTGAACCCTGGGTCCTCCCCTATGCCAACAAATGGTTCTATTGTCGAGACCTGAAACTGTGATTGCTAGGAACTGAATAAAAGAAAGATTTGTGCATAGATATACTACTTTAGTGCGCAGTATTCTACTTGACTTGTGAATCTTTGTGCTAAGAAGAGAAGTCTGATCTGAAGAAAAGCGCTAATACCTTGAAGCTTTGTGCTCTGAGAAAGGTAAGATAAGTAAAAAAAATTGTTTCAAAAGAATGAATCTAGGTATGTTTGATAAATTTTGTCCTAATCTAAAAACTGGGGTATAACTAGAAGAAAGAATATTTGATATGAATAGATCTGATAGAAATAATGAAAGGTATGTTATCCCTATGCATAGAAAGATTGTTTGGACTAACAAATGGATGCAGGATCCTAGAAATAATTTTTTGCAGGTTAGTTACTGTGATCCCAATTCGCAGTACAGGAAAGGTTGGGGATCGTTTAAAAGAAAGAGAGGATTAACTCTTTGCTATAGTTGAAGAAGACCGGGACATCTTGCTAAGGAATTCCCTGGTAGAGGTCTTAGTTGTCTTTGTTGTAAATATATGGACCATGAAGTTTTGGATTTCCCTAGAATGATTGAAAATTTTGAAAAGATGAATATGAGACAAGAAAACTATGAGACAAGCCAAGAAACTAAGAATATGATAGAACCCTAGAAAGAATCAGAGACTGCATTACTACAGATGAAAGAAACCATGAATGATCATAGAGATATCAACTTATCAGCGGTCTTAAAAGAGAAAGAGTACATAGAAACAAGAATAGGAGACTTTGACATAGATTGTGTCCTGGATGAGGAAACAGGGGTGAATATCATGACATAAAGAACTTGGGAAATTTTGGGAAAGCCTGCTATGGTTCCTTCATTAGGAGGAATAGGATTATTTAGAGGAAAGATGATAACCCTATGTGGAAGACTTACCCAGACATCTATGAGTGCTCATGGCACTTCAACAGAAGAAGAATTTGAGATTGTTAAATTTGTTGAGAACAACACCCCATTTGCTATCTTGCTAGGAAAAACCTGGATTGAGAAAGATCAGATACGAAGGAAACAAGACAAGGAGGATCTAGAACAAAAAAATCAAGAACTAAGAGATTTCATGGCTAGGATAATAATGTACTTACTAGAAGAACAAGAGAACCATTCGAAGCTACTAAGGACCAAATATATGGACATCGAAGTTGAAAAGATACAGGAAGATTGGAGACACATGTCTGTACAAGAGAGTAGAGCACCTACCCCAGAAAGAGAAGAAGTATTACCCTTGAAAACTATGAAAGACCCTCCACAGTGCAAAGTTATCATGTCAGGAGGAGATAACAACGATAATGGAAAGAGGAAACTAGTGATTCAGATCATAGGAAAGAAGGCAAGAAAGGTTAGTAAGAAGAGAGCAAAGTTAGAAAAATTACCTGAAGTTCCAGGGAAGACTTCGCAGAAGGAAGGTTTCTAGAACTTGAACTCCGTCAGAGTACCAATATAGCGAAGATTGGCACTTTTCCACGACAAAGCAATATGATCTTTGGAGGCATTATGACTGTTAGAACGATGCTCCAGAATGACTAGAAACACATTTATTGTCAGAACGTTCGCCCTTGGACTGTTGGGACTGCACCATAACAGATGAAAATGCATTGATTGAGTCGTTCCTGCCCGTTGGAAGAGTCCATTATGATAATATTTATTTATCATGCCGATCATTTCACTGAGAACACTTTTTACCAATTGTGATTATCCAAGCCCGCAAAGAACTAGTTGATTTCTCGCAGTGATCATTGAGACCTCACCATCCATTCTGTTACATTGAGTATTGTTCATTGACCTGAGATATCAGATCTCGAGTGTGCATGTCAGAAGAAATTAGCGCAATAGAAAAATTTGTTGAAGTGATTCTAATAGACCTCATGGCCGAGAAGGTGATGTCCGTAGGCATCCAAGCCTCATCGACGAAAGGAGTGCAAGCCTCCCCATCAACTGCTCGTGGATCTGGATCATCCTAAGCTACAACCGAGAAGAGAACCAAGCATCATGATGACTTGGCGAATGTGAAGCTAATTCCATCTATCCTGCCTGACTACATCCCACCCCTGGCCGGTGTGGTGAGTCGTGACAATGTTCCGAGGGACTTCGACTACACAGTCATCACTGCATACCTTCCGAAGGGAATACAAGTAGTCAGACTACAGTTGGAGAGGATTGTAACCTTGAAGATCAATGACTATAACCTAGGAGACTGCAAAAGCTATGGCATGCTCACACCTCACAAATATTTGACCAAGACCAAGGGGAAGAAGTCAAAGATCATCCACCAACCATGGACTATGGACATCGCGAGGTCCACAGTCTTGAACGTGATGAAGATACCACATTTTGGAAGGCATCAGGAGGTTAACGCGTGCATTAAACTCGTTTTGTCATGCTTCCATGGCAGGTATCTATGGCTATATAGATGTATCACCATCGATCCGACATTGATCCATAGGATCATTGGATTAAGCATGTAGAGACCAGACCCACAAGACTTTTTTCCAGGCAAGGCTACAGATCGCGCCCTGGCACAGAAGATCAAAGACACCTATGAAAATGTAGAGAAGGGGACATGAGGCTAAAAGGTATCCTCCATTCAGAATGGTGCAGTGTGCCTTACTTTCCAGTTGATTGTTGGTAAGCTAGTGTGAAAGAACAGACCCACACAGGTCACAGAGTTTGTCGTTGACCTTGCAGGAAAATGCGTGGAAGGACTACAGATGAACTGGGTCAATTACCTAGTCAATCAGTTATAACTGGACTATTATGAAGCTTAGGATCAGGGCTATGAGTTCCATTTTAACTGGTTGTTGATACTCATCACATTCACTGCTTGGGAGATGCCAGAAGGTGCGACCTTCCCTGACATTGAGCCGTTCGAGCCACTAGCTGCGAAGTTCACCATGCTCTGGTATTCGAGCAATATGGGGAAATAATGGTAGTCGAACACAGTATTCCATACCTACTACCTGCACCTGAAGAGGGTTATTGAGTCTTTCCCCCATATGACGTCAAACACCTTAGACAAGTTCAGGCCCCTTATGAAGTTCCGCGCAAATAGGAATTTTATTTATATCACTGCGCGCGCAGACGAAAGTAAAGAAGATATTTAGTCCTATTACAAGCTCACAGAGGAGGAACTGGAGGAAATCACTAAGGAATGGCCCACAAAGTTCCTTATGATAGTCCACCAGGCAGAATTGTCTGACCCCGACCTCATTGGAAATCTAGTGGTTACTCCCGAAGAGTATGATGCATCCAATAGTAGTAGGAAGAAAAATAAGGAAGATGTACAGGAAATACACAAAAAAATAGAAGAAACTGCATCAGATTCACCTAGCAGAGGAGGTGGTGACGAAGTAGACAAAGAAGAGCACAATGGGGAAGAATATAAACATAAGCAAGGCGAAGTAACACCACCGTAGAATCCCCTTGATGACACAGTGACATCTAGGAAAAGAAAGGTTTCCCCAACGAAACCTACATCACAGAAGAATTCCAAATCTAGTAAGTCGAACTTGTAGACTATACTCACAGTTGATGACTTCGACTTCATCATCGCTGCTGTATCAGACGTCTTGGAAGATATTTTGCAGAAAAATGAAGCCAAACAAAAAACCATGTATGAAAGAATTGAAGCAGAAATGTGAGGGGTACAACATGCCCTTCACTCCAGCTATGCAGTGTCCACTGCGCCCCTGTCATCAAATGAAATAGAGTTGGGAGATGAGCCTGCCCAAATATGCAAAATAGTTGATGTGATCGAAGCTCATCTTTGTTACGTGCAGGAAGAAAAATAACATGCCACAGTGGCCCTGAAGCAAGCATAAGAGGAAGTCATAGAACAACACTGAGTTGTGCAACAAGAGAAGGATGACCTCCAAATCAAGTTCGAAGAGGATAAAGCGCATATCTGGAAAGAAAAAGAACAGATGCTCACAGAGTAGGTGGGAGTTAAAGAAGCAATCAACAAAGCACTTCGCTTTGTGACAGGCTTAGAACAGATAGAAGAAGACCTAGTGGAGAGTCAAGAAGCGAAGCTTGTTGCAACCATCCAACAAATTCAATGGAGAATAGATGAATTGGAGTTACAAGTAGTACCAAGGACTCTGTAGGAAGTGCGAGACCAACAAGAACAAACTGCTCGAAGTGCAGTCCAGAGAATGAAGGCATTAACCTTGGAATGTAAATAGCTTAGAAGTCGCAGTGCACAGAATTATGAGTGCCTTACTGAGGACCCTGAAATAAAGACATTAGAGTCACATCTCTAGGAAGAAAAGAAGTAAGCAACAATAGTACAAGTGTAGTTGAAGCACTTGTCAGCGGTCAAGTGAATGAAAAGATCCCAAGACAAATGCATGACTCAACAACATGTCCATGCCATACAAAGCAAAGTCATGGAATTGACCTAGAAGCTCCATCCAGTCCAGGATGCATCTTGCCTACTTTTTGAAGAGATTGAAGGTCGAGGAGAAGAGCTGGAACAAGTAGTCATTTCACTAGAGCAACGCTTAGAGGGACCTATGAATGAGGAACTTATTTAGGAGTTCATTGAGCAGGAGGCCTTGGCGAAGTAGCAGGTTGAAGCAGCTTGAGCCAAGCTTGAGGCATTTGTGGCAGAGTTACCCAGAGAAGAATGACTCGGGATGAGTCATAGATGAGTGTCGGGGGCCTATTGGCCCTTGACCAAATTTTGGAGATCCTTGGTCATGTTTGACCTATTTTAGGACTTCGACAGGCTGGTCGAAGGTAGAGCGCAAGTCGAAGCGGAGGTCACAATATCTTGGCCCCTTTTTAGGGTGTCTTTGGGATTAGGGTTTATGCAACAGGTATGTGGATGTTGGCCCATGGGTTTACCCATGTTTAGGCCCTTTTGTAATGTATAAATAGAAATATAGGTGATGTAAGTAAGCGGTGTGATGCTAAGTTCTAAGTGCAGATAATTGTAAGTGGATCTAAGCTTAGTATATGTTGAGGTTGTAAAGCTAAGTGTGGGTCATTTGTAATGCTTTGTGCATAGACTATGTAAGGAGGCTTGGTGTTGTGATCTAACTCGGGGAAGGAGGATCTGGCGAGGTGTGTGTGGATCTCTTTTCCTCTGCGGAGTAGGGTTTTGATGCTCTGTGCCTATAAGAAGCTTGATAGATGATAATAAAGAAGAGAAGAGTTGGTGGACGTAGCCCCACACTAGGGTGAACCACGTATATCCTCTGTTATGGTTGCTTTGTGCATTCTGGTTATTGTATTGTGTATATAATTTAAGCTTAAGTGAAATAATGAATGTTTAGATGAATATAGTATGATAGCTTAGTGCTTAAGTGATGTGAATAAATGCTATATCTAATCTTTTTCCATGTGTAAAGTGCTTAGATGTGTTAGATTTGGTTGAATACTGCATTGTTATGTAATTAGGGTTTGGATATGCAATGTGGATAAGGGTTAAATACTGATGAATGTTAACTGCTAAGTGCTTTGTTAGAGTGGTGTAATCATAGATCTGTGTCCCAACTAGGATTCATACATTTGAGTCCTGCAACCACCCCTGCCTCTACCTCGGGTGAGACTTCATCTGCTTCGCAGGTGTTGCCGAAAGGACCGGTAGTTAGGGTTTTGTTGGTGCGTTGTTGAAGAGTTGAACCCTGGGTCTGCCCTTGTGCCAACAACACAATTGTTAGTTTCAACCATTACAAAGCACTATTTTGGGCGATATTCACTTGGACATCATTTCTATCGAGCCAATTGCAAGAATAAACTAGAATACCCAAAACTTTTAAAGGTAGAAAAATATTTGATTCTTTCATTTATATCTTATCTTCTTCTACTTTTGCTTCACTCCTATTAAACGAAAAGAAATTTTAAATAAAAAAGTCCCACTTATCAAGAATACTCTTCATATTTAAAACAAGAATTGACAAAAAATTGACCTAATTGTAAGGTAAGTACACTGAGGAACTTAAGCATGCATTTTTAGAGTATTTTTATCGATGTTCGTGGGCAGCTTTTGTACGATATCGGTGTACATGCATTTGAGTTGTACCAAGAAGCCAAAAAGAACAACATTGCGTTGATAAACTTGTCTTTCATTTTCCCAAAGATATGGCTCATATCTATTTCATATAAGATTTTCATTCAAAGGAAGTACAAAGTCATTATTTAATTAGATCATACACAAATTTTGAACCACAATTTTGTCATAATTAGCTATGTATTGTGATTTTAGGTAACATGAAATCATTTTTTCTCTCATTTTCATGTTCGCACTACTATGTATTCGGTAATGGAAAAAGTGTTGAAGTGCATAAGGTGCATAAGGTCACAAAAGTTCTATCAATCAAACTGGTGGATTAATTTGCATAGTGAACAATTCTATAGCATCATCGGTTCATTGGATGTCCATGACTATTAACCTTATTGAGAAAACACAATATTAGCATGCTTAAATGGCCCAATCTATTGGATCAAGTTTTTGACTAAGACTTTGAATAAAGGAAGCAACCCACTTTCTCCAGGAAGCTTCAGATGCCTCAGATTGTGTTGGTTTCCTTCTATAATTTGTTGGTGATGTTAAATATCTATCGTGTTTCTTATCATTGTTTTCAAACTCAATAGTGATAAAAGATACATCTCGGCCACCAGAAAGCACATCTGCCACAAAATGTAAGTCAAATAGAACTTGTAGAAGTCCCTTTTATGACATCTGGCTTCCAAGGTCCTTTCGATAAGGAAGACAATTTGCATATATATTCAATACCTGCATTAAAAAAAAAATTACGTCCAAAGTTAAAAATTAAACTAGAATTAACAAGTGGAAACTTCCCTAAAAATCAGAGTCACAGATGGCAAAGTATGTTACCTTCAGTATAAAGGAAGAAACATGATTCAAACTAGAAGAAAACAAGTTGTACTTTATAGAAAAGAAAATATTATATGATGCATATCATCCCTGTAAAATAAAACAATGAAAGATGGCATAAGAATATAAGTTGTTCAGTAAGCACTATGTCTACTTGGCTGGATACTTACCAAATGGGCATCAATTGAATAAATTGGGGAATAAAACAATCATGCCAGAAAACAAGAGAAGTGGAAGAAGAATGGAAATATTTGAAAAGGAGAGGATCTGCACATGCATCTTTTGTTTATTTATAACACCCCTATATGACCTTTGGCCATTCAGTGGCGTTAACTCTTCATATCATAGTTACTTTTGAACTCGAAATTACATTATGTTCTCTCTTTAAACAAATATCTAATTGAATTATGAACAACTTGACCATCATATCACCATTTATTATTTAATTTCTAACACCACCTCTAAATGGTCACATTGAAAGATCAAATATCCCCACCCAGAACCTGATAAACAAGTCAAGCTAAAAAGACATTGTGGAGCTTAATGAAGCTTCCACAATCCTCAGCTTGTATGCTACATTTCTACCCTGCATCTATGGCATGTAGTGCATAATTTATATGTGTGTGTGTGTGTGTGCGTGAAAAAACAGACTCATTAATGATGATGGACTCTGCGGTTAGACTCCTCCCTCTGGTCCACAACTATGGTTAACCCTAAAAGTCCTTACTCCCTCTTAATCGAGCGGTCTGGTTAAGATCAGATTTTTACAAGGGTTATTCTCTGGTGGCTACTTTCACGAAGGCTCTCGCGGTTTCTTTTCCCGATATTTTCTTTGTTCGCAATTGTTGTCTCCACGATAGGTTCCTCCATCGAGCTTCATCTTGGAATGACGAACATGGAACATCAAGAAGACACCATGGAGAAGGTGCCTGAACATGTGGCCTCTAATCAACTTTCGAGCGGGGAAGGCATAGGTATGGGAATCCATGCGGAGGAGGAAACCCCACTCAGTCAAGTTTTGCTTCAGAATCCCCACGTAGTTCTACCTTCTCACACTAGTAAGTCGACCCCTTCCTTGTCACCATCCAGGAATGAATTTTTTGATGGTTGTTTTGGGACCTTTTCATATTTTTTTGCTTCGGGCCCTTCAGACTCTAAAGGAGGTATTCCTTCCTCTCTTATCCCTCCAGACGACCTAGGTTTGGACTGGATCTCTTAGGAAGAAGGGAGTTTTATACTCTCTTCACCCCCTACCAGTCCATATTTTGTCAAAAGTGGGTTATCACCTTGTGGTTCAAAGGTTTGCCCAGTCACGAGCGAAAATCAAGGTAGCACGACATATATTCACACTCGACGCACGGGTTTTCTGGAGGATCCAACTCCCTCCAAGGGTTTCATTTCAACCCTCCTCAATGTGGAAGAGAAAAGGGGTTTTGTCCAGAATAGAGGGGTTTTCTCATCATTCACTCAAATATATTCAGCCAGCCCAGAAGGTTCCTGGGAACATAGGGGAAAAACCAGTGTGGGGAAAAAACAGAAGAGGAAAGGTCTAAAATCCAAAGGAAAAGTGGGGAATATTGTGCTCGGGGAAGAGGTAGGTATGAACCTGGTTGTTCGGTTGACAAATCAGACCCTATTCGGGAGGGCCAATGATAGATCCTTTGCACTCAAAAACATCATTGAGTGGGCACATTCGGTTTGGAAAGAACATCTTGGATATGTCCCAGAGATTATTGAATTAAACATGAACTAGTTTGCCCTCATTTTTTTCAACTAGAACATGCAAAATGGGTTTTGGGAAAAAATGGAGTGTCAACAACTCCCCTCTCTTCCTAAATCCCTAGAACCCTCTTTTTGATGCCAGTAGAGAAAAAATGGACAAAATGCAAGTTTGGGTCTGCCTACCAGCACTACCACTACAGTTATGGACTTTGGATTACTTCAAAGCCATAGGGAATTTTTTGGGTGAATTCCTAGAAGCAAATTTATCCTTTGAAGAGACAAAACAAAGGAAAGTAGCAAGGATTCTAGTCAACTTAAATGTTAGAGAAGGACTAGGAGAGGAAATTGATTTAAGTTGGGGAAGCTTCACTCATTCACAAATTCTAGATTATGAAAACGTTCCTTTTAGATGTCGTCGGTGCCATATGTATGGGAAACTGGTGATGAATTTCCACCTGCCCCTAAGAACTAGAGGAAGAACTTTTTACATAGTTAAAGGGAAGAAAGTGACTCAGGAAGAGAGTAGCAGGCCCGAAGTATGTGCAGACGCAACAACTCAAGATACAGTGGTCTTAGCGCAGCCCGCAACTACTTCCAAAGAAACTTTCCAACAAGATTGCTCATTTTCTCCTTAAAGACAAGCAGAGGAAGGACCCGGGATTACAATCCTTACCACTCTTGGTTCGGGAAGCTCAAGGAATTTGGTTTTGGGTAACTCTTTACCCTTTTCTCCCCCTATTATTGTTTTAATTAAAAATTTGACTCTAGATGGAAATGAGTGGTTGGAGGCTCTTAAAAACTTGTCTTTAAACATCGGTACTTCTCCATTGCCTGAGAGAGGGTCAAACCCCTTTAAGGATGTTTCCCCCTCGGATTAACCACCCTCCCCAAAGTGACTTTGATGTGTCGAAGATGACTCTTTGTCTTCCTCTCTCTCTATCGATACTATGACTTAAAGGTATTTTCTAAGATCATAGAAGGGTTCCTTATCCTCGGGAGGGCTAGGAAAGGAAACAATCTTGTCCTTGGACACAGGATGTCCTGGGAGAAAATATCTATTTTCAAAATCACAATCCAAAGCCAGGATAGACCTTCTGGTTAGGAAAAATAATAAATTAGGGCACTCAGAGCATCGAGGCCCCAGTGAAGGGTTCCGAGATGAAGTGCATGTCCTTCAACTGTAGGGGTTTGGGAGGTGCCCTAAAAAAAAAAGCCTTGAAAAGGGTGATCTCTTCGGAACACCCTGATGTTTTACTCCTACAAGAAACTATGGGAGTAGGTGAAGAGGTAAAATCTTGTCTAGAGAACCTCCTCCTTGTCTTGGAAGTTTGAAACTATGGATTCTTTGGGAAGGACTGGGGGTTTGGCAACAACTTGGAACACTCAAACCATACAAGTCATTAACACCTGAGGATTGGATTAAGGTCTTGGTATTTATGTTTTATCCCCGGATTTAAAGGATGTCCTCCACATCCTTAATGTATATGGACCTCATCAGTATAGAAAACCTTTCTGGGACTCTCTCCTCGCAAAATATTTCCTAAAGGAACATATGATTTTAGGGGGAGATTTAAACCTCTCTCTGGGACCTTCAAAAGTATGGGGGGACAATGTCAGGTCTGACCCTTTGGCTGATTATTTCAATCAAAAAATTTTGGAATGTAACTTAACCGACCTAGACCCTATATTGCTCAAATCTACCTGGAAAAATAACAGGGTAGGGATTGAAGGAGTTGAAAAAGATTGGACCTCTTTTTGATAACCGACTCCCTCTTAGATAAACAAATAACTATAAAAAAATGGATGGGTTTTGGAGGAATCTTTAATCATTACCCGATCTTCTTGGAATATAGATAGGGAACAAAAAAGCCAGCCAACCCTTTCAAATTTAACACGACTTGGCTGGAAGATGAATATTTTCTTGGCCTTATAAAATAAAATTTGATACCTTATCAACAGGACTTCCCACAGTCGATGGCCTTTCAGTTTACTGAAAATATGAAAAAGATCAAAGAGGTAGTAAAACCTCGGGCCTCATAAAAAAAAAATGAGGACAAGGAACTAAAAGAAATTGAAATAGAACTACAAATATTCTTTGAAGAAGGAGGGGGCGTATTTTCCACTCTGGAGTCAAAATTCAATCTACTACTTCTAGAGAAAAGAAGGAACAAACTACTCAAGGAAAAGGAAGAATCTTTGAGATTAAAAAGTAGAGCTATTTGCTTGGAAAGTGGAGATGAGAATACAAAGTTCTTCCAAGCCTTCCCTAAAGGAATAAAAAACGTCAACACTATTTGGCAGTTTAAGGACTCTATAGGAAACATGGAGAACACTTTTGAAGGTTTGTCAAGTTTGGGGAAAAATTATTTTCAAAACCTTTTCAAAGAAGAGACTCAAGCTTCAATAGAAGAAGTGGTGAAACTCGCTCAATTTTTTCCTAGATTTGTAGATGAAACAAAAAATTGACTCCTGATGGAAGAAGTAATGGAAAAATAACTCTTGGAAGTGCTTCATAGCTTTCAAAAAGACAAAATCCTAGGCCCATATGGTTGGACTATCAAATTCTTCTTGGGATGTTATGATATTTTAGGACCACACTTGCTAAATATGGTAGAGGATACTAGGATTTTAGTATGAATACCTCAAAGCCTAAACTCTACCCTTTTAGCACTTATCCCAAAGACAGATAATCCAGAGACATTGGATGACTTCTGACCAATCTCACTATGTAATCGTTCCTACAAAATTATTTCAAAAGTAATTGCAAAAAGGGTTAAAAGAATCCTCTCTGAAATAATCTCTGAAGAACAGTTTGGTTTCTTGGAAGGAAGAAAAATTCATGAAGCCATAGGAATTGCACAAGAAGGACTTCACAGCATGAAGACAAGGAAATTAAAAGGACCAGTGTTAAAGATTGATCTATCCAAATCATATGACAGAGTAAGTTGGTTGTATGTTTTATTATTACTTACTCACTTGGGGTTTGATGTTCACTTCATAAATTGGGTCATGAATTGTCTCACTACAATTTCTTTTATTGTACTTATAAATGGCTCAGCCTCTTATTTTTTTACTTTAGAAAGAGGTATAAGACAAGGGTGTCCTTTATCACCTCTACTTTTTCTCTTAGTTTCTGAAGGGCTCAACAGAGCTATCTCGGAAGAAAAAAGTGCGGGTTCTTTTCCTGGAATCAAAATTTCACAAGCTCTGCACCTCACACATATTCTCTTCATGGACGATGTTTTAATATTCAATGGAGGATCCAAAAGGGAGCCAGAGGCCTTAAGGAATATTCTTACTCTTTTCTCCAAAGAAATAGGAATGCAAATCAATGAAGGGAAATCGACACTCTACAAATTTACTATCTGAAGAAGAAGAGCAAGCCCTTAGGCTTCACTTCCCCTTTGAGGAAAATAAAATATATGATGGACTAAAGTATTTGGGATTTTTACTAAAAAAAAATGATTACAGGAAAGAGGATTGGAAGTGGATTTTGAAGAAAATGGACAAAAGACTAAACATCTAGAGCCACGGGTGGATTTCACACACAGGTAGACTGGTACCGGTAAAGTCAGTTTTGGAATCCATTTTGGTATATTGAATGTCCCTCTCTTGGATCCCAAAAGGAATCCTAGAAGCAACAAGAAAACTTACCTCAAAATTTTTGTGGAGTGGTAAAAAGGAAGCACATGTAATCCCTTGGGTCCTTTGGGATAAAATTGTTGTTCCAAATCCACTGGGAGGATGGGACCTGAAAAATTTCTTCCTCTTCACCAAAGCACTTGCGACCAAGGGTGGATGGTGTATTCTAAACACTACCAGTCTATGGACAAAGGTAGTTGTGCAAAAATACATTGAACCAATTCATTTGGATATTTGGCTCGGAAGTCAACAAATATCATTAAAAGGTGCCTGGGTGATCTGGAAAGAAATTTTAAACACCTTCCCTATCATAGAAAACGGACTAGCATGGAAGATAGGTAACATACAATGTTTCATACTTGGAAAAGATCCTTGGCCAAGTAGTGAGGGATAACATGTACTCTTAGATCAGTTGATTCAACACTTGCACACTTTGGGTTTTGTTCATTTGAAAAATATGTCTGATCCAAGACTCACCACTCTTTGGTCACAAGGCTGGGAGGATGTAAATAGGTTGGGATTAGGCAAAGAAGAAACAATTGAATTGGAAATATACATAAACTTTTTAAATATTTCTCAAATAAGGCTCAAAGACTGTGAGGACAAATTGATCTGGGACTTGTCTACCTTAGGGACTTATACTCCAAAGATGGGTTATTTAAAATTAAACTCAGAATTGGGCCATTGAGAGACTGTTTGGTGGTGGGGAAAAATTTGGAAGATTAAAAGTCCAGCAAAAACAAGATTGTTTATGTGGAATGACTTACTCAATAAAGTCCCAACATGGGATAATCTACAGAAGAGAAACTTATATGGCCCAGGTTGGTGCACTCTCTACAAATATGAAGGAGAGAATATGACACATCTCTTTCTAAAGTGTAGTTATATCATCAAAGTGTGGATTGAAGTATCCAGACTTTTAGAACTTCACTGTAGCTGGGCGGGTCAAGACCTGGAACATGCATGGAAATCTTTGTGGAATTCCATAGCTTACAAAAGTTATAGAGCACTTCCGTTATTGATCATCTAGGGCATTTGCATAGCACGAAACTCTATTATCTTCAAAGGATTCCCTTTGGCACCAGAAATCACAACATCCAAGAGTATATCTATTATGTCCTCCTATCCCTCGCAGATTCCAAGAGTCACTGTTAGATATTCTCAGGAGGTCGAGATCGACAAGTCTTCCCCATGGGGATTTTTTGACGGGGCTTCAAAAATTAATCGTGGTGGAGGAGGAGGACTTCTCTTTCTTTCAAATTCACATTAATACTCTTTGACTTTTGGCTTTGGGATGGGAACAAACAACTTTTCTGAACTAATGAGCCTCAAACTACTTATTGCCTTCGCCATTGAAAAGGGTTGTCGCTCCTTAAATGTTTTTGGGGACTCTTTAAATGTCATAAATTGGATAAAAGGCACACAAATATGCATAAACACAATACTTGCTTCCTTAGTGGAATACATTGTTTGATTACAGACATCTTTTGACCCACTTGTTTGTCAACATGTTTATAGGGAAAACAATAAAGAAGCGAACTGAAGGTCGAAAGAGGGATTCATTTGGCTATGGGCCAATGGAAAGTAAATGAATATCAAAATGAACAAGACTACGAATATATGAATCAATCCTTATGGGAATGACCTCATACAGAGTCAAAAGATACTTTTTGTATACAATTTGCAATGAAAACATTTGCAAAAAACAACCAATATTAGAGACCTGACAGAGCTTCATACAGCAGCGCTTGAGTACAGAATCTCACAAAAGGAACATAAGACCTTTTTGAAGACACTAATGAAAAAATATACTTGAAATACAATGATAGAAATCAGTTATAGACTCAAATGTAATAGAATACACCAAGAGGTGTATATGAATAATGTAATTTTGTTCTCAAATGATGAAATAAAATTACACTTTTTTTCCTTGGAAAATAAAATTATATATATATATATATATATACCATGTACTTCTGAGTACATGTACCATAATTATGCACTATATGTGCATGCCATGGGTGTGCCTTGTACTTGTCTTTGTATAAGAATGATTGCATGCACTTTATGCATATGCATCCTGCCTTGTACCTACAACTGTACATCAACAACTAACCTCCTACTCCACCATGTTTGTACTAAGCAATTTTTTGGTGTGATTCTAATTATTTGTCTCCTATATTTGTAATGTATCAAAGGCATTCATGAACTTCACACTCCCAGATATGCACAATAAATACATATGGGTAAGAAATAAAGACTAGGCTCAACAAGCTTTGGAAAGAAAATTGCATAGCCACAATTTGCAAATAGGTTGCTTGGAGAGTGTGAACCACCAAGGGAGTCGAAAAAGCACTTTTCCTTGGTCTCTTATGCATCATGGAAAGGACCTCATTTTGAAATAGTTGGACTAAACACTAAGGCCAAAAATTCCTTAATTATGGCCTAAATGAAAAAATTACAAACACCTTTGTGTAGTGTCTAGAGGCTAGAGCACTTTGGAATTTGGTTACCAACTTTTCCAAGATTGCAACCATCTCTAAGTTTAGTTGGAGATATACTCTCCTAAATTAAATCAAATCCTACTCTACAAATTTCTAGAGGTGGAAGATAAACAAAATGTCATATTTCACTTTTGGAAGGAAAGGAGTTATCTCATTAATAACTCTCATGGAAACCACCATATTCTAAATATTCCAAGACAATTGCCAACTATGATATTTGACCTAGAGACTAGAACAGGGAAAAAAAAATGGCATGATTCTTAAGCATCTTAGAACTGTAATAAAAGTCTAGGAGAAGGTTTGCTAGGTTCAAAACTAAACATGCTTCCTTCCAGGTTGCAAAAAAACAAAGGTAACATTGGTTGGGGTCTATTGCTTCAAGAAAGAAAGTTGACATATAGACCTCCCCTGACCCCAGCTAGCAGCACAACACCCCATGCCTAATCCTAGACCTTATGCCCATTCCTTTTGTTCCATGTTCTCTACCATCATAGGCATATTTTTTCTCTCTCTATGTTTTCCATCCATGGTGTAACACCCTGTTTCCCCCATTCTGTAAATATAACTATATTGGCCAAGGAACTATGGAAAACTCAAAGGTGTGAATGTTTGTTTTGATGGACCTTTGAATAAAAGGTCGATGAATGTAAATTATGTTATTTTAATGTAAAATGGATATGTATTGCATGACTGTTGTGAAGGGGATGTGATAAGAGAGACCACGATTTCTAATGAAAAGGTGGGGGAGGGGACCCAGAATGGTTGTGTTAACCTCCATTGAACCAATACCATGCTGGATTTAAATTGCTCAATATCAAAAAAACCCTCTAACCAGGAATGAATTCCTGTCAGGCTGATAGGTGGGAAGTCCTCCTCAAGAGTTAATGAGGGGATGGGGTAGACTTCCCATCTATAAGGCTTCCAGACCTGACCACGGACTGGGGAATTTGAGCCACACAAAATCTTGATGAAGAAGGCAACAAAGGAAGCGTGGTGTGGGCAGAGAGGGCTTGCAAAGAGTGTAGGGACGAGAGCCAGAGCTCTCAGGTTTGAGGAAGTATTGAAAGAGAAAAAGTGAGTTATGATCACAGATAATAGAAACAGAGCCAGGAGAAGGAGAATAACCTTCGTCCTTATCTATTCATGTATTGGGAGAAGGAGAGTAACCTTCGTCCCTAACTTTCATTGAGTTGGAGGTAAGAGATTAAATCTCAAAGCATCGTGGACTAAGCTCGAGGGTGGTCAGTGATAAATCCATTGGGAGTGATTGAGCCTATGGTTGGGTGGAAATGAGCACCCCTCTCAGCAGTCACATCACACCTTATTGTTCTGATAAGTATTTGTATGCCTTGTGCTTTGAATTGTAAATAATGGATACATGCTTGTATTTATGTGCCTATAAATGGTTTTTGTATTGAATGATTAAGTTAGGAGTATGATTTCGTCCCTTGAGAACTTTTACATCTGCTTGATTTTCCTTATGCTCTAGTTTAATTCCTCAAGAACACTTTCCCCAGAGAATTTCATTACCATCCTAGAGTTGAGTGAGCACTTCCCTTATTGTGGAGGTTGAACCCTGCAATCACTGTGAGAACGAAGTCTATTAAGCTCATGAGAGGTAGTGCAGGTATGCTCTGAGTCTCTGCAAAGTGGGTAGAGACCGAGACCATCTTAAGTTCTAGAGTTGAGGAATGAACGTAAGGGGTGAGAGGAAGAATCCTTCCAAGCGTTATGTTCAAGAGAAAGAGCGCAAAACTCTTAATTCTTTTAGAGCCAACAAAGCTCAGGAAAAACATCAAAGATTCAAATACTGAAAGGGAATATCCTTTTGTCTAGGAGATGAATGGACGAGACCCATTTGGGAGGACCCAAGTTCTGTCGCACCCGTTAGGATTGAAGAAGGAGCACAAGATTTAATGACTCGACTCCTTCAGTCTTCGTAAGTTAGAAGAATGTTGGTAATCATTGTGAAGGGGATGGATCCTCCAAAACCCAAAGTAGCGATGTGACCTGGACCATAGATACAAGGATCTATCGGGACCCTCCTTGATAATCGGATTGGTGAGATCAGATTTCACACATCGGGAGAATCGTACGTTGGTGTGAATAAACTCCCAAACCCAGAAGTTGCGATGTGATCTGGACTGTTGGATCGAGGAATGTCGTGGACCATCGATCCGACGCAAGCAGAGTAATGCAAGGAGCACATGGGAATTAGAAAATCCCTAAGGACCGAGCTCAAAAGAGATAAGCGCTTTTTAGAAGCGCAGATGGGGTTCGAGAGGCGAACTTGTTTCAAGTTTGTAAGATGATCATGAGGGAAAGCGAAAGTCAAGACCATACATCAGGGCTAACAGGAAGAAAATTGAAGTTCGAGATCTTCAAAACATATGAAATCTTCCAAGTCAGGGAATAAATAGAAATCTCAGGAGGAGGAGAAACAATGATCATTGGATCAAGCATTGTGAAATATTTGGACCGTTGTAACCCATGTCTAGACAATTAGAAGAATGCGCAGGGAGGAGATCAGATCTCAGTGGTTAGATCTGAGCGCGTGGACCAATAGTCGTTGGATCTAGAGGAAAGTGCACAAGGTTTAAGATTTTGGAGTTGCATAGGAGAGTGGACTTTGCGAAGTCTAAGTTCGAGAAAGGATCCTAGTCATCCATCGAGAAGGGACGTGTGGCGAGAGATCAATGTTTTGTTGACTCACAACTCAGAAAGTTAGAGATAGGAGTCGCAAGAACTCACGAAGTCCAATTTCGCGAAAGGATCCTAGTTTTCCATCGAGAAGGGATGTGTGGTGAGAGATCAGCGTTTTGCTGACTCACAACTCAGAAATTCAGAGATATGAGTCATGAGAACTCGTGAAGTCCGAGTTCATGAAAGGATCTCAGTCGTTGATCGAAGGAGGGATCTATACCATTCATCTGGAAAGCGGATATCGGGAAATTAGGAATCGGGGAAACAGAGTTAAGCCAACCTCCAAAGTCGTGAAATGTGAAATCTCGATTCGTGAGAGAGGGGATCATGACCGTTGGATTACAGGGGAGTGTGGAACATTGATCTGGCGAGTGGAACTTACTAGTTCGAGTTTCGGAAGAAGGGAGATGAGCAATCTTTAGACAACGCGAAGTCGTGAAGCACTCAAAATATTGTCCCCGGGTCATAGTGAGGGGTCACATTGACAAAGATTTAGGGAGGAGCTAGTATGCACTAGGTTCTAGTTCGGAAGTTTGAGAGTCGAAAGAGTCAAGGCTGGCTCACATGAAAATACCCAACATGCAATGTCACGAAGCACCTTCGAATAAGTGTGTGGTCACGACTTGAGGTCATAGGAAGGAAGGGGCTAGAATGGGAGATAACACTTGTTTCTCAAACCCTTCAAAGGGGCCAGGAAAGAGCCCATGGGTTGGAAGAACCTGCAATTGAAGAAAGAAGAATCTAAAGAGAGTTAAGAAAAAGAGAATTTTTTTTATGCCCCGTCGTGGGTGTGTTACAAATTGGTATCAGAGCATGGTTACAACACTTGGCCTACTTGGGCTTACTGACGAGTCACTTAAAAACTTTATTTGGAGTACCTTTAAAAGAGTGACACCCTACCTTACCTCTTTCTTAAAAAGTCTGGTTAAAAAATGTTATTAAAGAAAAGAATGAAACTTTATACTATGTGTATGCATTTAAGAAATTGCACCGTGTATTGCTCATGAACTAATAGACTGTTAGCTAACAAGACGTGTTTTTGTCAACACTCGAGCGGTTAGTAAATCATGGGAAAACTCCAAAGATAAAGGATGGTGACGTGTCACAAAGTGGGGGAAAGCTCCCACAACAGAGACGAAGAATCTGACGAAAGGAGGGTAGTAGAAACCCCTCTAGATCTGGCAGAAATTGTAAGGAGCCTCAGGGCTGAATTACAGAGTTACAAGGCTGACAACAATAAATTGATAAAAGAGCAAGAAAAACAGGCATAAATTAACGTAGTCTTGCTGCAAAGCTTATCCGACATACAGAGGCAACTACAACATGAACCTGTAACCGATCATGTGGACCGATGCCATATGAAGAGAAGTCAAAGTCCACCTGAGATCCAAAAACATGACTCCATAAGTGACCACACTGGGAAAAGTACCTCGAAGAAGGCCCAGCCTGGAGGCAGGAGACACTCATCGGTAGAGTCCTCTGGAAAGGAAGTTGGAAACTCTAAAGGATCTTTTGGTAGCAGAGACAACTCACATTCTCAAAGGAAAGGAAAGAAGCAAAAGAGTTCCAAAACCCATGGACCTAAAGAGTTCAAGAAATCCAAACCACCCTCTTTTGATGGAGAGATTAAGAACGGAGAAGAGGCAGAAGCTTGGCTACTTGGTTTAAAGAAGTACTTCAGAGTCCATGACTACTCTGAAAACTTGAAGGCTTGAATAGCCATCTTAAACTTGAATGGAAAGGATTCCATATGGTGGGAAGACCTTAGGAATGTGAAAGGAGTCCATGAGAAGGACTTGTCATGGAAATAATTTGAGAAATACTTCAAGAAGCAATATCTGTCAAAAAAATACATGGATGGGAAGACTAGAGAATTCTACGAGCTCAGGCTGGGGAAACTCACCATAGATAAACTTGTCAATAAATCCCTTGAACTACTAAGGTATGTACCCTACATAAAAGATGAAAAAGTAAAAATGCAGCAGTTCATTAGTGGGTTACCTCAGACCTATCGGGACAGGATTGAGTTCAATGAACCAAAGAACTTAGAAGAAACTATCTGAAAGGTGAGGTATCGCTATGAATAGTTTGGGAATAAGACAATACATCACGAGGACTGGAAGAAGAGGAGTAGTTACGGATTCCATAAGAAGGGCTTTAAATTCTAAAGATTTAAGAGCTATGGAAAATATTCTAGAAGGAGCCTTCCTAATAGAAATGTGTATTAGAAAAATTTCCCCTCTCAAAGTGGAAATAAACCTTTTAAGACAATCCTAAAAAAGACTGATAACCTAAAGAAGGAACCCTTAAAATGTTGGGGTTGTGGAGAAGATCATCGATTGAGGGACTACCCACACAGGCAACAAAATAGTAAGAGAGTCTACAATATCCAAGAAGATAACACCGTCATTGATGTGGCTAGGAGCATGCCATGAATCTATGCAACCTTGGACAATAATCAAGCCGGCCACCAAGCTTCAGTAGTGGATATGGAAGGTATGATCGCCAACCATCTAGTTTCTATTTTAATTGACCCGGGTTCTAATTTGATTTATGTGGCCCCTTGGACTATTGATAAGTGTACACTAAAACCAATTAGACATGTTAAATCATGGTTGGTGCGATTATCCACTGGGACCAAACGAAAAGTGGAAGAGGTCATACCAGCCTGCCAATTCATCATGGGTGGATTTCCCACCCAAGCGACCCTTAACATATTTCCCCTGGKATCTTATGACTTGTTGATTGGTATGGATTGGTTGGCTGCTTATAAAACTAAATTGGAGTGTTATCATAAAACTTTAGAATGTGTAAATGAAGAAGGGAGAAAAATGACCCTCCAAGGGATTCATAAGCCTATCTCTATGAGACAAATATCATCCCTTCAAATGAAAAAGTATTGCAGAAAGGGGTGTTCCTTATATGCCATACAGGTACTGGAATCTGTTGAGAATGAAAAACCAAACCTAGAGGACCACCCCATATTAAGATAATATAAGGACGTGTTCCAAGAAGAGGTACCAGGTCTACCTCCGAGAAGGGATATTGACTTCTCAATAAAAATTACACTAGGAGTAGTACCAGCATCTAGAACGCCATATAGAATGAGCACACTAGAATTGGTTGATCTCAAGCTACAAATAAAGGATATGATGGAAAAAGGCTATATCCGACCCAGTCTATCACTGTGGGGAGCACCCGTCCTGTTTGTGAAAAAGAAAGATGGCACACTTTGACTGTGCATAGATTACAGACAACTCAATAAGACAACCATAAAGAACAAGTAGCCCTTACCAAGAATCGATGATCTGTTCAACCAATTGGGAGATGCTTCCATCTTCTCGAAGATCGACTTAAGGTCTAGATACCACCAAGTTTGTATTAAGGATGAAGACATCCACAAAAAAACCTTCAGGACGAGGTATGGTCACTATGAATTCATGGTGGTGCCATTTGGGTTAACCAATTCCACCGCCACTTTTATGTTCTTGATGAATAATCTACTCAGCAAATTCCTGGACAAATTTGTGTTGGTTTTCATTGATGATATCCTAATCTAATCCAAGAACAGGGAGGAGCACAAAGAACATCTTAGAATTGTACTTCAAGTACTAAGAGAGCATAAACTCTACGCTAATTTTAGCAAGTGCAATTTATTTCAGAAGCAAGTCCATTTCTTAGGCCATGTCATTTCTAAGGAAGGGGTGGTAGTGGACCCTGAAAAGATCATATCTATTATGGCATGGCCTACCCCGAAGGATGTATCTGATATTAGGTCATTCATGGGCCTAGCAGGATACTATAGAAGCTTCATAAAAGGGTTTTCCAAGATTGGTTGTCCAATCATTGCCCTTCAGAAAAAGGGGATTAAATTCATTTGGACATCAAAATGTGAAGAAAGATTTCAAGAACTGAAATATCTCCTGACCCATGCACCCATGCTGAAGATTGCAGACCTGGATAATTATTTCCTCATGTGTATAGATGCCTGCAAGGAAGGACTTATGAGAGAGGGATGTGTAATTTGCTACACATCCCGGAAATTAAATGAACATGAGATCAATTATGTGACCCATTATCTAGGGTTGGTTTCCATAGTACATGCTTTAAAAATGTGGAGGCACTACCTCCTGGGAAGGAGATTTGTGCTTATGACAGACCATTGTGGGTTGAGGCACCTGTTTGATCAACCAAAACTCAATGTCAGACAAGCTAGGTGGATGGCTCTCCTTAGTGAGTTTGATTTCGAAATCAAACACATCAAAGGAAAAGAAAAATAGGGTGGTTGATGCCCTTAGCAGAAGTATAAAAACAATTCATCTAGCAACAGTAAGCACATGTGAAACAGATGTCAGGGAAAGAGTTAGAAAGGGACAAGAGACAATTGCATTCTTCAAGACCATGACCTCATACCTAAGACAAGAGCCTACATGGATAAAGTAAGAAGGCAACCAAATGCTCAAGGAAGGGTTGCTGACTTACAAAAACATATTGTATATTCCAAACTATGATGAATTAAAGAGGTTCATCATGGATGAACTGCATAAGAGACCCTATATTGGTCACCCAAGATATCAGAAAATGATCACAGCCACTAGGAAACAATTTTTTTGGCCTGGATTGAAGAAAGACATAGCTAACTATCTAGCTAAGTTCCTAGAATGCCAGCATGTTAAGGAAGAACACTGGCACCCAACATGATTGTTACAACCCCTACCAATCCCAGAATGGAAATGGGAAACCATCTCCATGGATTTCATCACCGGACTACCAAATTCGACCAAGGAAAATGATGCCATCATGGTCATGGTGGACAAACTGAGTAAGTCTTCTCATTTCAACCCTGTCAAGTCAACTTGCAAGGCAATAGATATTGCCAACATCTTCATGAAGGAGATATTCAGACTGCATGGCATGCCCAAGAAAATTGTATCTGACAGAGATACCAAATTTACTTCAAACTTTTGGAAATCCCTAATGGTTAGTTTTGAGACTAAATTGTTGTTCAACACAACCTATCACCCTCAAACTGATGGACAGACAGAAAGAGTGAACCAAATAGTAGAAGACAAGATAAGGATGCATGTAATGAATAATCCTAAGAAGTGGGAAGACTACCTACCATTGGTAGAGTTCGCCTACAACAACGGTTATCAAGAATCCTTGAAGATGAGTCATTTTCAAGCCCTCTATGGTAGACAGTGCAAGATTCCAATCAGCTGGAATAATCTAGTGGACAGAATTACAATCAGACCCGACATGCTGAAAGAAATGGAACAACAAGTGATCCAGATAAAGACAAATCTAAATATTTCTCAAGATAGAAAGAAAAGTTATGCCGAAAGAAAAAGGACTCCCCGAGAGTTCAAGATAGTAGACCATGTCTATCTTAGAGTTAGACCCAGGAAGAGTTCCCTGAGAATGGGAGCCTGTGCCAAGTTGGCACCTTGGTATTTTGAAGTCTTTGAAGTCTTATATAGAGTGGGACATGTAGCCTATAGTCTATCACTTCCTCCCACTATAAAGGCACATAATGTTTTTCTTGTTTCATTACTGAATAAATATGTACATGATGCTAATCATATAATTGACTGCTCTGTGATCCAGGTGGAACCGGAGGGAGAATTCCTGCTAGAACCCCAATTCATACTAGACAGGAAGGAAACCTCACTCAGAAACCGAACCATTGCATAGGTCAATGTGCAGTGGAAACACTTTGGCCCAGATGAGGCTATGTGGGAAATGGAATATGCCATGAGACATGCATATCCAATTTTGTTTACTTCTATACATACATATTCTGTTTATAGATAGAACATCGAGGACGATGTTCCTTTAAGGGGGAGGAAATTGTGACACCCTATTTCCCCTAGTCTATAAATATAACTATATTGGCTAGGGAACTATGGAAAACTCAAAGGTGTGAATGTTTGTTTTGATGGACCTTTGAATAAAAGGTCGATGAATGTAAATTATGTTATTTTAATAGAAAATGGATATGTATTGCATGACTATTGTGAATGGGATGTTATAAGAGAGACCACGATTGCTAATGAAAAGGTGGTGGAGGGGACCTGAAATGGTTGTGTTAACCTCCATCGAACCAGTACCATGATGGATTTAAATTTCTCAAGATCAGAACAAACCTCTGACCAAGAATGAATTCCAGTCAAGCTGGTAGGTGGGAAGGCCTCCTCAAGATTTAATAAGGAGATGGGGAAGACTTTCCATCTATAAGGCTTTTGGACATAACCACGGACTAGGGAATACAAGAAAGGAAGCATGGTGTGGGAAAAGAGGGCCTATGAAGAGTGCAGGGACGAGAGCTGAAGCTCTCGGGTCTGAGGAAGGATTGAAAGTGAAAAAGTGAGTTTTGATCATAGAGAATAGAAACAGAGCTAGGAGAAGGAGAGTGACCTTCGTCCTTATCTATTCCTGTATTGGAATAAGGAGAGTAACCTTCGTCCCTAACTTCCGTTGAGCTGGAAGTAAGAGATTGAATATTAAAGCATCATGGCCTAAGCTCGAGGGTGGCCAGTGATAATCCATTGGGAATGATTGAGCCTATGGTTGGGTGTAAACAAGCACCCCTCTCAGCAGTTGCATCATGCCTTATGGTTCTAATAAGTTTTTTTATGCCTTGTGACTTGAATTGTAAATAATGGATGCATGCTTGTATTTATGTGCCTATAAATTGTTTCTTTATTGAATGATTAAGTTAAGAGTATGCTTTCGTCCCTTGAGAAATTTTACATCTGCTTGATTTTTCATATGCTCTAGTTTAATTCCTAGAGAACACTTTCCCCAAATAATTTCATTATCGTCCTAGAGTTGAGTGAGCACTTCCCTGATTGTGGAGGTTGAACCCCGCAATCACTATGAGAACAAAGTCTATTAAGCTTAAGAGAGGTAGTGCAGGTTTGCTCAGAGTCTCTGCAAGGTGGGTAGAGATCGAGACCATATTAAGTTCTAGATTTGAGGAATGAACGTAAGGGGTGAGCGGAAGAATCCTTCCAAGCGTTACGTTCAAGAGAAAGAGCGCAAAACTCTTAAGTCTTTCAGATCCAACAAAGCTCAGGAAAAACAACGAAGATTCAAATACCGAAAGGGAATATCCTTTCATCTGGGAGATGAATGGACAAGACCCGTTCGAGAGGTCCCAAGGTCTGTCACGCCCGTTAGGATTGAAGAAGGAGCACATGCGTTAACACCTTGACTCCTTCAGTCTTTGTAAGTCTGATGAATGTTGGTAATCATCGTGAAGGGGACGGATCCTCCGAAACCCAAAGTAGTGATGTGACATGGACCATAGATCCAAGGATCTATCGGGACCCTCCTTGACCATCGGATTGGCGAGATCGGAGTTCACACATTGGGAGAATCGCACGTTGGCGCGAATAAACTCCCGAAACCAGAAGTTACGATGTGATTTGGATCATTGCATCGAGGAAGGTCGTGGATCGTCGATCTGATGCAGGTATACTAATGCAAGGATCATGTGGGAATTTGAAAATCCCTAAGGACCAAGCTCAGAAGAGACAAGATCTTTTTACGAGCATAGATGGGGTCCAAGAGGTGAACTTGTTTCAAGTTCGTAAGCTCAGGAGGGAAAGCGGAAGTTGACACCATACATCAGAGCTTGCAGGAAGTAAACTGAAGGTCGAGACCTTCGAAACATCTGAAATCTTCCAATTCAAGGAAGAAAGCGAAAGCTCGAGAGGAGGAGAAATAGTGATCGTTGGATCGAGCGTTGTGAAATATCTGGACCGTTGGAACTCATGTCCAGACAATTAGAAGAACGTGCAGGGAGGAGATTGGATCTCAGCCATTAGATCTGAGTGTGTGGACCAACAACCATTAGATCTAGAGGAAAGTGCATGAGGTTTAACCTTTTGGAGTTTCACATGAGAGTGGACTTTGCGAAGTCCGAGTTCGCAAAAGGATCCTAGTTGTCCATCAAGAAGGGAGGCGTCACGAGAGATCAGTGTTTCGCTGACTCGCAACTCGGAAAGTCAGAGATAGGAGTCGCAAGAAATCATGAAGTCTGAGTTAGTGAAAGGATCCTAGTCGTCCATTGAGAAGGGACGTGTGGTGAGAGATCAACATTTTGATGACTCGCAACTCAAAAAGTCATATATAGGAGTCATGAGAACTCGTGAAGTTTGATTTCGCGAAAGGATCCTAGCCGTCCATCGAGAAGGGATGCGTGGCAAGAGATCAACGTTTCACTGACTCGCAACTCGAAAAGTTTGAGATAGGATTCATGAGAACTCTCTAAGTCTGATTTCGCGAAAGGATCCTAGCCATCCATCAAGAAGGGATGCGTGGTGAGAGATCAACGTTTCACTGACTCACAACTCGAAAAGTCAGAGATAAGAGCCATGAGAACTCGCGTAGTCCGATTTCACGAAAGGATCACAGTCATTGATCAAAGGAGGGATCCAAACCATTCATCTGGAAAGAGGATATCCAGAAATTGGGAATCGTGGAAACAGAGGTAAGCCAACCTCCAAATTCGTGAAACGTGAAATCTTGATTCGCGAGAGAGGAGATCATGACTGTTGTATCGCAGGAGAGTATGGATCGTTGATCTAGCAAGCGAAACTCGCTAGTTAAGGTTTCAAAATAAGGGAGACGAGCAATATTACGACAACGCGAAGTCACAAAGTGCTCAGAAGATAGGCCCCAGGTCATAGTGAGGGGTCGCATTGACAAATATTTAGGGAGGAGCTAGTACGTGCTAGGTTCTAGTTTGAAAGTTCGAGAGTTGGAAGAGTCAGGGTTGGCTCACATGAAAATACCCGACATGTGAATTCGTGAAGCGCCTTTTGATATGTGTGTTGTCACAGCTTTAGGTCATAGGAAGGAAGGGGCTAGCATGGGACATAACACATGTTGCTCAAAACCTTCAAAGGGGCCAGGAAAGAGCCCGCAGGTTGGAATAACCTACAATTGAAGAAAGGGGATTCTAAAGAGAATTAAGAAAAAGAGAAAAAAAATTATGCCCCATCGTGGGTGTGTTACACATGGAACATAGATATTCTCATTTTGATTGTTTGTCATCCTCCTGGAGTCTAAATAGCGAAGCTAACTTGGGTGTGCTATCATAGCACTTATGTTGTATAATTATTATAATTCATAATCTTCTCATTACAATAAAAGTCATTCTACAATGGAAAAAATAAAATAGTGATGAGTTCAAAAGAATCACCTAAATGTGCCTAAGAAGTAAAGGGACTTTATCCTCAACATTAAGGGCAACTTTCACCTCTAGCAATTCTCATAATTTATCTAATGTCTATACGCCTTTGAGCAATATGGTTCCCTTTCTATCCCATAGAAATAATCATGGAGTAAATTATACAAACATCCACAAAGTGACTTGATTCAACCATATTAAAAATCTTAAATTACTCCAATTAAGAAGGATGAAAGAAGACTGAACCAGTGCATTTTCCAGATTATGCTCGCAGTTGTACTTATTTTTAATCCACCTATTACATTCAATGAACCCGTGTAGAATGCTTTACTCATCCCATAGGTAGATTTCCTCCAACACTCATTCTCCATAGGCCAACTTATCCATTGGCCTACTTTTCTCGCTAGCGTGGACATTGATGCATTGGACAAATTTCCATGTTATTTGAAATAGAATGAAACACATAAGCATCTAAAAAAATACCACAAGGGTTGGGTGGAAACATTTTGACAGTGTCTTGATAACTGAATCTACACATAACAAGGTTCAAAGTTGAAACATATGGCATTGAACAAGTAGAACATGTTCAGTTTGCATATCTTTATGTTGCATAAGGCGATACTATAATTAGCATCAATGGATCACATATATATCTATGTACTAGAATTTGTGTGATGTTGTTCAAACTTCAATGTTTTATTGTTAACCATTGTCTAAAAGAGAAATAGGCCAACACTGTAATCATAAAAAAATCCGAAATGTATGTTCCCCGTAGTATTTCAAAATGAACTTTGGTGACATGCAGAGAAGGAAATCCAAATGCAGAATGTATTGTGGAATGGTCAGTTGCTTGTTATTACAAGATTTGGCACTTGTGCAAATCTCTAAAAAGATGTTAAACTTGCATAAAATTTTTAAGTAGATGCCATTGTCACCTAGGCAAGGGTGAATATCCAACACAAGGGAGGCTTCTCTTGTGACCTCAAGAGATCCAATAGCAAGTTGAAGGCAAGTCTATGGCCCCCTATATTAGTCACATGAAATTATAGGCTAGTTTTGAGGGAAAGGTTGAAACGAGACAAGACAATTGATTTATTGAAGATATGAGAGAGATTTCAACAATTATCAATTGAATATATGAGAGAGATTTTTAAGTTATTCATCCTTGTATT
>ML776574.1:2093510-2105672 GCA_009831015.1 Picea engelmannii | reverse complement strand
CAGAAAGAACCATCAACACTTCATTCCAAGAAAACAATTTTACACAGTTGCAATACTTAAGGAAATCACAAACCAATACACCTGAGCCATTAATCATTTCATAACTAGAGCAGACTCATGAATGGCCAAAAAAAGACATACCTGTAATCAAACACCTTAAAATGCGAGTTGGTCGAGCAGTTTCCCTTTGCTAAGAAATCGGAGCATAACCACAACAACAAGGTTGCACAATAGCCCGACTAGGGTGGCGCCCAACAGAAGGAGTAAAGGTGACATGCAGTAAATGCACGCCATCTCCACCCACAGTCAATTAAGTCATTATTACAAGCCAACCAATAATCCATTAACTCAATTAATTGGACCATGTATCAGAACCATCAACCATTAAAACCAATAGTGTGATCCATATCAAATCATGCCATTAAATAATCACCATGCATATCAACTATGTAACCCAAACAAAATCACATAGCTATTAACGTCAAAAACCTTGTCAAATGTGCCACCAACATCCCATACATTCAAATACACCATATTCATATTACCAATATAACTCAATCAAATCGCATAACCATTACTTGCTAGATAGGATTTAACCCTAATAAATTTAATCCTTCATGCATGTAGTATAGCATAGTTCAAATTCTTCCCCTTGCATTTGTTACATTGTTTTCATTTCTTTCCAATTTCTTGTATGTGTTACTAACATGTCTGTTATGCAGGTGTTCCAAGAACAAGTAGTAGTGGTGTCAATGAATAGCATAGGCTGTAGTAAGACAAAGAACCAATACTTCATAAACCTCAAACCATAGCCACTAAAAACAAGATCTCATTAACCATGTAAGCCATGTCGAACATCATCACAACATCACATATGAAAAAACCTGATCTCCAATCTACAAGGGGGTCTCACCTACTAGTATTATTTAACTTTATTAATAATAGACTTTAGCAACACTTTGTGGGCAAAACTTTGTTGTGATTTTAATCATCAACAAACTGGCGACCCCACAGGGAAATTTGTTTTCAATAGATTTAGACATCAGATCTCACAGTTTCATAGACCGAGAATAGAAGGCATAGAAGGTATAACCAGGATGATTATGCAACAAGGGGAAGTGAGCGGATTTAATGGAAAGATGACTGGGAATTTGGGAATAATTTATGAAAAGTGATAAGTATGAGAGGTTTTACCACTGTATGCATAATCATTCAACTGGAATCTGCTCTTAACTTCAAGGAGAAAAAAAAAGTACTTTCTCTCAAAACCTCAATGGATGAAGAAATGGTAAGAAGAAGCGGGAGGTAACCAATTCTTTGTAAAACAACAGTGGAAATATATAGCAATTTCAAGGGCCCTTCAAAGGAGACATCATAATAATTGTGTAAGCTTGATTGTTATTGGCTAACAATGCTTTGTAGGAGTGTCACTCTAGCAGAATTGATCCAACATCCTATTTGACCAAATTAACTAAATATAATAAGAAACAAAACCGCGACAGAAGTAAAGTTACAGAAACTAAAACAACAACAATAAAAGATAGAAATTAAATGCAACAAGAAAAAAAAAACTTAACTCAAAAGGCAGAAATCAAAGCACTGTAAAGCATAGAAAAGAAGCACAAAAATTGAAAGCAGAGCTAGGCTACTAGAATACAGAAAATCCAATCAACATTACAACTTTTCACGCTGACCCCTCGCAATACTTCAAGCGAGGACTGTTAGTGTTGTAGGAAAACAATTTCCTCTGTAAATCCCTTAAAATGTATGAGTTAGTGTCCAAGACAAAAATAATTTGGAAAGGACCCAACACTTGAAATTCTGATGTAATTATCATCCCTTTGACGCACACGATTAAATCATCAAGATAAGCATGGAGACTGACCAATTCATCGAAAGTTGTGTGTATAGGCCTTTTAAAGGCGGTACTTGCATCAAGTAATCCAGAAGGCAGGCATCTGTAAGACATAGTATCACAATTAGTAATAAAAGTGGTTTTGTGAACATTTGCCCCTTCTACCTTGATTTTATTGTAGCCCGAAATTTTGCCAAGTAAGGGCTTCAACTATAACTCTACAACCTGCTGCAGAATCATTCTTGTATGGAGGGGGGGAGAATAATTTCTCATAATATTCTGACTGAAGGTGTGAAGATGAATGCGGGTTCTAGTATGATTTGTGGTCTTTGAAGCAAGTACCCAATTTTGAACTCGTTCAAGGTGGATAGAAAAAATAATCATAGACCTTAAAAAAATTCTCAACTCCTTTTGAAAGGGTGCTTCCAGTGCAGAGTTAACAAGTTCTTGTTTTTACCTATCTAGTTCCATAATATGATGAACAATATCAAGATCAAAACCATGAAGATCCTCATAAGACCAAGCAAAAACCTTTTGAGATTCACCGAGTAGCCCGATGGACCCCATCTCTCCTTTATCAGAACATTGGACATTTATTTTAACATTCATTGAAGGTTCATGTGTCCTAATGTTCAGGGGGATGGTTTCAACCACCTTCCTTCGTAACTCCTCTTCCTTTTGTTCCTATTTATTGCCTACAATACTTGACAAAAACAAACTCTCAAGAGGAGTTGAGCCCTCAGGAATCTTATGATTTTCTATGGATATAATCTCCTGAGGCTTAGGAGGTTCATATTGAATGACAACACAAATTATCTCATCATTAGGGAGGGCCTTCCGAGATCCTATGTTGTCAGGAATACATGGATGATATAGAGATTGAAAAACACAATCAGGCTTGTGAAACAAAAGTTGTTGATTAGGAGAGGTTGTAAAGACAACTAACCGATCAACCATTGAATTCAACTCCCTCTTAACATGAGTGATGTTGAAAGATAGAAGGTTCAAGACAAGTGCCCAAATAGTTTGGGAGTATCGTTCCATCAGCTTGTTTCTAGGACAACATATCCTACGTCTCAGGTTCACAACAAGCTCAGAATTTCCAAAACCTGAAAGGTGGCCACAACCAAGATTAAGGGCGTTCTCAATGCCTAATAATAAAGCTTGGAATTCAACGACATTGTTTGAACAGATAAACTCTGACCTGTAAGATAGATTATGAATTTTCCCTGCAGGAGAAACCAAAATAATGCCAGCCCCATTACCTTCACTAGAGAGTGAACCATCTAAGTGCATATGCCACATATCATCATCTAAATTGATTTTTTCCAAAAGAGTGTTATCCTCTTTAGCAAAAATAGAATACACTCCTAGGCATGGATGATTTTAGGGGATAAATTTTGCTCATGGGATAATTTTCCATGGTTTTTCCAAAAATGAGATTCGCTATTTTAAAAATGATTCGCCCAAATTCTATAGGATAAAATTATTTTACCTTAAAAATCGCCAAATTTTTATAAAAACTATATAAAATCCTTAGAAATCTGAATATTTTTACAAAAATATCGCCAAACATTTATAGTTGGCATATGAAGGATAAGTAAGATTTGCTAAGGTTTCTACATTTTAAAATAAATTTCCATCCTTAAAATCATCCCTACTCCTAGGTCCTCTTCGATATAGTTTACACTAGATTGTGGAACATTCTCTATATAGGGTGAAATTATTCCTTCTCTAAGGACTACAATGTTCTTACCATTCCGAGAAACAAATAAATGTGTCACGTTGAGTGAGAGGTATCCACCTATTAGGGCTTCCCAATATCTTCCCAAGATAATTGAGTAATTTCTTACATGCATATCAATCACTTGAATAATGAGGGTTGTCCTTATCTCAGGATGGGTGCATAAAACCAAGGTTACATCCTCAATCTTTCCTATAGTTATTTGTTGTAGACTATTATAGGAGAGCATGCTTCTGGCATTTTCATTTGTACAAGACAAGCCTAGCTCTTCCATAATAATCTTCAAAATCACACTTGGGCCCGAACCGCCATCAATGAGGCAACAATGGGAAATCTTATCCATGATATTTACATAAATATAAAAAAGGGGGATTTTTTATAGGGTATCTAAATTTATGTACACCTAATTTATTTACAAAATAATCATCTTTGTTTACCTCTTCGGAAAGGTTGGCTACAATGGAATCTTTTCCTTCCACGAATTGTTTCAGATGCATCTGTTGTTCAGGGACGACAACCATGTCTAGGAGGGTTGCATCTTCTTTGGTGTTGGCCAATTGATTCAAGATATTGTATTTGGAAGAGGGGAGAGGGGAAGTGATTCTTTGACTCTCAGGGAACTTAAGAACCTGGAGCGCAGCAACGGTTGAGGATGAGCTCAGGCTAGAAGAACTGTGGGGAGGATCAAATTTTCCCTTGGGAGTATAGGCCTTGTTCCTAGTGTTGATGACCATGACATCCTCTGGATCTTCAAAATCTATGACAACGATAGTAGCTTCTCGTCTTTTACCAAAGATCTTATCTCTGGCACTCTTCTTTACCTCACATGTGTTTTCTTCGTGGTGTTCCTCACAAAAGTTACACCAACTCTGAGGCAGGATAGCTTTAGGCTGAAAATTGTTTTCAACTGAATTTCTAAAGGGGGGTGCAGAAGAGGATGAAGCTCTAGGGGTGAGAGGGGAGACAGTACCCTTCTGCTCAAATGCTATCATACGATTTTTCATATCTTGTACTAGTTGTAAGAGAGCAGACATGTATGTTTGTCTAACTGATTCTCCCTGGGGAAGACCAGTTCTTTCAAGTTGTTCTTCATACTTTGAGAAAGCATGCAAAGCAGAACCAAGATTATCAATGGATTTTTCTTCAAGCCTATGATGGTAAGGGGAACGAAATGCATTGTAGTAATGCATGAAATCAACTTGGTTCTGATGGCGGATAAGTTCAGGGATTTGATTATATAACTTGGTCAAATGCAAGTTGAAATACTTGATGGTCTCACCAACTTTATAGGTGACGTTATTGTATTCTCTTAACTTCTTAGCGAGGATTTTATATTTCCCATAAGTGGATCATAACCAATAGATTAAATCCTCCCAAGTAGACATAATATTAGGAGGAAGGTCAAAGAAGTCGGTCGTGGCCTTTCCTTCCAAGGAATAGATAAATAAGCACATCCATGTATCATTGTCATTGGACCCTATGTTATGACAAGCATTAGAAAACACCACCAAGTGTTCATTGGTACTGACAATGTTATTCCCCAAAAACTTAGGCAGGTGCTCTTTAAATTTTGGAAGTGGACGAGTAACAGGTGCTAGGTTAAGAGGAGAGGACACATGCCACGGTGTGGCTGTGGCGTCTTCTTCGAATTGAAAATTTCCATACTTTTTTATGACTTTGGTGGGGTTTGTGGTAGATTGGATAGGGATATGGTGGCTATATAAGCTACCAATCACTGATGACGACAAAAATTGAGAATATGGAGCACTTCCAGTGCCACCAAAGCCTCCACTAGATGCCATCTCGTGGATGATAGGTGAGGAAAAGAGAGACAAACTAGATGAATCAGATAAAGTTCTCCTTAGAGTACTTTGTTGGACAGATAACACAATGTTTCTTCTTCCTATTTCAGAAATAGGATTGATTTCAGGTGACAAGCCTCTTCTTCTTCTAGAATCACGAGAATCTAAGGACATGAAAGAAAAGCCAAAACTTGAAGAAACAAAAGGGTTATTGTTGATTTCTAGGCTGTCTACGTCTAGCCTCCAATTGTTATTGAGTACTAATATCTCATTCAGTCGCTGCCCAAGAACGGTTAATCTCAGCATGGGTCCTGGCAGTGTAAAAAATAGTATGAAACAAGTTCAAAGAAATGTTGGTCTGGTCTTGGAGACCAAGCTCAAGATTGGGCTGCCTTGCAACAAGAACAATCATTAATAGAAAAATAGTCAAAGAATCAATTTCAGAAAAAGAAAGATGTATCTATGAAAATCGAGTATAAAAATTAACCGGAGAGATATCCAAGATCTCCCCAGTATGGTCACCAAAATAAATGTTGAGGAAAAGATATGAAATGATCTTACTCAAGCATTTTCAAATTCTGCTTGGCTAAAGAAAAATAGACAGGAATGTCACCCTAGATTTATAGCCAACAAAAATAACATCCTAACTCACAACTAGTAGTTACGAGTGCTTAGGCTAGTCTTTTTTCAATAAATAGCTTGCTAGAAATTTACTTTTATTTAATTTTCTGAACATGTCAGTTGTTGAAATAAATGTAAAGATAGAAGTAAAGTCACCAAGATGATAATCAAGACAGATGAGATATAAAGAAATAATTTATTTCATTCAAATTCACCAAAGAGTCATTTTCCTTACAAAATCTCATGCAAAAATTTTGGACCAAATTCAAACTTAGACATCCCTGATAGAACATACAAAAGGACCTCTGACAGAAAACCAAAACTGAACTCTAAAAGTTGGATCAGCTTGCCACATATTTCTGCCCACACGACTCTACACAATAGCCTTTGTCAGTCATGAAAACTAATTCACAAAGAGACAAGTCTACACAGACTATCAAAGATAGATCAACACCTCTGAAAACAAGTGTTTGAATGATGTGATTCAACCCTAAATATTATTGTCTACAATAAGACACTAATATCATAAAATAGAATTAGGCTTGTGATGAATAAATGAATGAATGAAATTTGAACTATCTCAACATAAACTCAAAGAGAAAACCTTGGTATGCTTCTCCTTATATCCTCCTCGTCTTCCTCCCTTTCCTTTTGATTTTAAACAATTCAGAATGGGTTGAAGTAGTTGAACCAACTTATTAGTTAAGTTAATTAAAAGACTCAACCAACTTTAGTTAGGGGAAAAAGTAATAATCATAATAAAGGTCATAAATAAAAAATAACTAATAGGTGGGACCCCTTGTGACTCCCTTTAGCTCATAACAATTATAAAAATCATAACATAACTATTAATCACGTAAAACACACCTCCTTCTGTCTCCCATCCACATATTTTATTTTATAATTTAGCTCATGACATTTGGAATTATTTTCAAAAATATTGCTCATGTAACCAGAAAATAAAACATGTTGTCCAAAGCCTCCTGAAGTTAACAGTCATCAACAATAGATAAAAATAAAAACTCAAAATCCATATTTCCCACTCTGTGATGCAATATTTCCTTGATTTTTGTTGTCACCCTTTGATTTTCCTGAATTTTCCTTCGATTACGTTGAGCCTTTAGGCATAATCTCGTTGATCACATGGGAACAATCGTCCCTCAAATGCATCCGGGAAGACACATATTTGTCAGAGTCATTGGAGGGCGAGGAAGGGGCATCATTTCCTTTTCCTGTGTAAAGGGCATGGTGTGCCTCAGTTTTCAATCTCTTGTTATCATGGGAGGATTGTACTGGTGAGTGGGGAGCGGCTTGGACAATCTGGTTATTAGGTGGAGGAACAGGCAAGGACAAGTTGGGCTAGCCATGATGTTGGGAGACTGTTGGGTGGAAAATATTTTTCCATCCATCATTTTCAGGAACCTTGGGTTGCAAAGAGACGTGAGGTGGCACATGGATACCAGGGGCTTGCAGAACTTGGAAGGGAGCCCTTTCAGGTCTAGGTTGGACTACTCCCTGCCCAATCCAATTGAAGAATCTGTCCAGAAAAAACTGGCCAAGCTCTTGTGAGTTGGCATCAAAATGTATGGAGAACCTTGGCCTTCTTGGGCCTCTGTTCCAATTACCTCTACCTATGTTTCCTCGGCCATGGCTACCTCGACTGAAAAAACTCATTCCTGCATGCATGATTGATTAGAAGATAGTCTTTTAAATAAACATACACAACAACTCTTAAAAATATGAGATAGATTTGGCTCAACAGTGTATCAGACTCATGCAATCCAATCCATACAAATTGTTTTATTGTTTATCAATGAGCAGGGGGTGAAAAAAGGTTCTGCGATATGTGAGGGGTTTGTATTGAGAGAAACATGATATAATGAGGGGGAAAAGAACATGGTTACTACTCAATGACAACCATAATCAACTGTAAAGAAAACCAATAAAACATCATTGTAATCCAAACAAGACACTACCAATTTCAATTGCTTTAACACCGAAATTCTCTTGATTGTAATCAATCTTAGAACAGGGAGTGAAAAATGATGATGGGAAGGTGATGAGATTTGTAATTAGCTGAAAATGAAATAATGGAAGGGAAAAAGAGTGATTTTTGTTCATAAAATTATTTAAGTGATCCATAAAACATTATGTGAAAGGAGATGCACTAACCAACGATCATTGTGACCAAATAACAATTATTGTGTATTTAACTAGTTCATTGTTCATAATCAAATGTCCAACGCAGTGCCATCACAAGATAGTATGCATTCCACACAATCTGTAAAGGAGTTCTATTCCTTTCATTTATACACTTTGCATCTTATTACAATTATCAAATAGTAACCATTTCCACTCTGTTAACCACCAGGATCAACCACTGCCCACACCTTACTTCAATCAACAAATACACTCAAAATTCATGTTTCCAAAATTAACAATGAAGTCACACTATCACTCCAATCGGGCCTGTCATTTAGAATACAATGATATTCGTTAAACATATATAGAGGCAGTAAACCCAATAATCCATATTAAATTGCAAAACTCGAATTGACATTTAAATAGACAGACAACAACCACCATTCCAACACAAGCTATGCACAAAATAATTCAATCATGCAAGTGTAATTATGTCACTGTATAATCCCAATTCAATGTGACTCTAAAAAGCTAGGCCATCCATCCAACACGACAAGGTATCAACAACATGCATATCTTCATAAAACAAATAATCGGATTGCCACAAAATCGTGCTTAAAACTTTGTGACTATTTCTTAGTGTGGAACCCAAAATTATCCATATCATGCACAGTGGGCAACCACCCAAAACACCACGATCCAACATTTACATTCTACAATTTCAAACACATATTCATAGTTATTAACTCAACCCCTTGTGTTGAGCTATCAATCTAATACAGTAATGCTTCAAATTAACTAAACTGCAACCAACCATGTTGTGTAAAAACTCGGGCTCATGCAATCGAATAATCATAATGCACATAGTTGATGAAATTTCTACATTCATCCCGGTTACAATAACTGTTTGGCCCCAAAATAAATTATAGTTACAATGAACAAATATTTGTGGTGTAGCAGCACCACACACACAATTGCAGTGTGCGCAATCATCATTTAGCAATTGTAACCAGTGCCAAGTTAAACATCCAAATAATATTAGTGCAAAAGGATAGTGATTGTGTATCAACCAACCAAGTTATCACTGTCGTAAAAATCAGTCAACCTAATAAGTTGTGGAAACCACACACACCCACACATTAACTCGAATTGGGGTTGTGACCCTCTCAATTAAAAAATACTGAGTTATTAAACATAAGGAGAGGGACTGTGTATTTTGAATTGTGCAATTAACAATGTAGGGTTTACCATTGTTATAACAGAGGCAATGACTATATACCAAACCAACATGACTATCACACGACCAATTGGGTGATCCTGTACTCAAATTAGTCAACAATATACAACCATTCAACAATAACCAAGTAGTAAACCCGACAGGCCAAGTCGGTCGTCTCTATCAACCTTCAGACTGGAGAGCTAAGGGTTTGTTTTGTAGCCAACACAGGGAAAACAGAGCCAAATCCTTGTAATGGTGAAACCTTAGAGGCCAACGGTGCATACATAGAGAGAACCACGAGTCATTCGTGGACATGTAAAAAATCCCATGATAGGGGGCTATAATTGAGGAGTGAGACTCCAACTCGGCTAGTAACGATACTTAACACACGCAGGGTATAGCCCTCATGGTTCTCCAGTCAAACAACCACAACGTTGAAGTGAAGACAGGGCTGAGAACTTAATAAAATAACCCACTGCAGGACTTTCTAGCGGTGGAAACAAACTAATGCTCAAGTGAACAAACCTAGTGACACAGAGTGCCTCCAACCATTAAACCCACAAAAGCCAAAGACTTGACATAGTGATGAATGCGTGAGGATAGTTATCCACCCAAGACCAAACAAAAAGCCTCCAACTAAACCATCAAGGATAACGGAGAGCCCTTATGGCTAATAACACCCAGGATGACCAATAACTTCTATGAATTCAAGATTATTTTAGAAAGAACCATCAACGCTTCATTCCAAGAACACAATTTTACACAGTTGCAATACTTAAGGAAAACACAAACCAATACACCCAAGCCATTAATCCTTTCATAACCAGAGAAGACTCATGAATGGCCAAAAAAAGACATACCTATAATCGAACACCTTAAAACGTGAGTTGGCTGATCAGTTTCCCTCTGCTAAGAAATCGGAGCATAACCACAGCAGCAAGGTTGCACAATAGCCCAACTAGGGTGGCAGCCAATGGAAGGAGTAAAGGTGACATGCAGTAAATGCACGTCGCCTCCACCCATGGTCAATTAATTCATAGTACAAGCCAACCAATAATCCATTAACTCAATTAATTAGACCATGTATCAGAACCATCAACCATTAAAACCAATAGTGTGATCCATATCAACTCATGCCATAAAATAATCACTATGCATATCAAATATGTAACCCAAACAAAATCACATAGCTATTAGCGTCCATTACCTTGTCAAATGTGCCACCAACATCCCATCCATTCAAATATACCATATTCATATTACCAATATAACTCAATCAAATCGCATAACCATTACTTGCTAGATATGATTTAACCATAATAAACTTAATCCTTCATGCATGTAGTATAGCGTAGCTCAAATTCTCCCCCTTACATTTTTTGCATTGTTTTCATTTCTTTCCAATTGCTTGTATGTGTTACTAACATGTCTGTTATGCAGGTGTTCCCAGAACAGGTAGTAGTGGTGGCAATGAATAACATAGGCCATAGTAACACAAAGAACAATTACTTCATAATACTCAAACCATAACCAATAAAAACAAGATCTCATTAACCCTGTAAGCCATGTCAAACATCATCACAACATCACATATGAACAAACCTAATCTTCAATCTACAAGGGGGTCCCACCTACTATTATTATTATTTAACTTTAATAATAATAGGCTTTAGCAACACTTTGCGGGAAAAACTTTGTTGTGATTTTAATCATCAACACTCTGCAATTGAACCCTTTTGCTTGAGATTTATCAAATGGATGAAGAAGGTATTGTTCCTTGTATCCTCATAGTGTGCTATCATTTCTTCCATGAAAATTTTCCAAGTGACAAATGGTTTACGAGAACAAAGCCATCGATACCACACAAATTGATTGGGTTCTAAATATAAAGATGTAATTTGTGCCTTTTGTGTGTATGGCACATCATGTAGATCAAAGAACTGCTCAATCTGGAGTATCCATGTGATTGGATCCTTTCCATCAAACATCCTCATATCGATCTTAGGAAAGTGGTTGGTCTTCAACCCAAATTTGGAGTTTCTTCAGTCTTGATTCATCTTCCTTTTGTCCTCATTATGAATTTCATGGGATATATTGTCAATTTCATGTGGCCTCTCTATTAGCAACATTTTCAATCCTTCCATTATCTCCCCTTTTAAACCATCCATTATTACTTCCAGCTTAGCTTCAGTTGAATCCATCATCCTTTGTAGTTCATATTTTGTTACTTCCTTCTTTTTTAAATCATCTATGTCCTTGCGCATTTCTTCACCTTCATCAAGAGTCATAGTAGGATAGTCTGAGGGATTATTTGGTGTAGAAGTTCCCTTTTTTGGTGGCATGTTGGCCAAGTATCCCTGCGAGGTAGGAATTCCTAATTGGCTTAGGCAGAGGACCTCATAGACAAGGGAGTGTCAAGTGCTATAGCTCTCTGATATATGTGTGAGGTTCAACAATACTACTCTTCCCAATATCTCATGGCACTAACTAAGGAGGCTTGACCATGCGATTATCCATACTATTCGACCACCCAGGTACTAGCGAGTGGTCTCCTCGAGTGCTCTTCTCGATGTACTTGTTGAGCTCCAGTTTTGTCATACTTTCAGCCATACAAATACACTCATCATTAAACCTTATCCCCGCATTTCGTCAATAATATATCGCTAATTACACCATAAACCTCCATTATCTCCTATTATTCATCATATGTGGTTAATACATAGTTTTCCATATTTTTAGTGATTAAAAGGATGATTATACAATAGTTTTGTCGATGATG
>ML776574.1:2074322-2085190 GCA_009831015.1 Picea engelmannii | reverse complement strand
ACATTATCCTTTGTACTTTCATTTGTTATGCTTCTGCACCTTGATTGAATTCCATGTTTCATGCACTCACAATTATTAATATAGCCACTCCATGCTTGTATTCATATTTCTCACACTCAATTTGATTATGGTAGTTGAGTTTTTTTTACACAAGAAAATAAATTAAAAATACAAAATCATTCATCCATATATTTGCACCCTCATTCCTCTTGTGTGAATTGATTAAGATCATACTCTTCCACCACATTTATATGATCTATCCCATATCCATCAACATTTTTATTAATAAAATATATATATCCTTTGTCAATTAAATATACTCAGATCAGATTTGAAATTTAGATATTGATTGACGAAGATATTTCACCTCACCCATCATTGATTCTCTATGAGAGACATTTTCCTCTAAGTCAGTCATCCAAACCATGGAGAATCAAAATCACTTTCAGTCCATTTTTTCCTTTCTTTTTATCCTTCTTTCTATTTTAAGAGATTGTTTGATTTACAAAGAATCACTATATGCACACAGTCTTTAATTGCATAAATAAACACCATCTTCTTACACTYTGATTTTTTACTGTTTGTGAGAAATTGTCAAATCCGTAATTTGAGTGAACATAAAAGAGTGCATTTCTCATTGGGCAATCTTGTCATTAATCGGATATTCATTATTATTTTATGCATTTTCATGTAGAGTCCACTCTTATTGTTGACACTTGTAACCATTTGAAGAATTATTCTTGAGATCTAATTTTAGATTAATTTCACTTATTGGTCATTATTAGTTTTCTTTCATTGTGATTTGGCTTTCCCATAGTTTAGTTTCTATCGAGAATTTCAATTCCATTTGCTTGTTTCTTTTATTGCATTTAAGTGTGGATCCGCTATAGGAAATAATCATTGAAGGACAGAAGACTTGAGTAAGCTACTCAGGACGAATCACACGAACATCACCCCGAGTGCCTGAAAGACTGTGATCTAAGCCTTTATAGCACTAAGTATTCCTATGTCCCAGTGATGAATCCTTAGTGTTGATTTGATGTAGTGTGGGTTTGAAGATTGTTTTGTCGGATTTAGATTAGGCTAGACTAGGCTCTGATCCTATGTTTCTTGTGCCTGCACCTCGAAGCTTACGAGCCTTGGTTGATAATTAAATGTGGGAATTAATAGTGCATATATTTAGCCCCAACATTTTGGTGCCATTGTCGGGGAGGTGCTAAAGGGATTAGAGCATAGGTAGGTTGCTTTTATTTCTCCAAAGCCTTGATTGTTCATTTCATGCAAGTCTGTTTCTTTTTATGAAAGCGTGTTTATTTTCATGCAAGTGTGGTGTGATTTTAAGGATGACCTAAGGGCAGAGAGAAGACGGTAAGACGTGAGGGAAGAGACCACACATCCACTTTAGTGGGGTTACCCCAAAATTAGGTTGTCCTCTTCCTTTTAGTAGTTAGAATTTGTGTTTCATTAGCATTAGCCATTTTTTATATATATGAGAAGAGAAGCTAATTTGTGTGAACAGATAACTTGGTGACAACAGGATCCTAGTAGCACAGTGGCGCTTCAAGTATATAATTGGTTTGCTTACATTTTCTTTTAGTTTGCTTCTTTTTATTTCCTTAGGATTTAAAAAAATAATAATTTGGGCACTGTAAGAACACCCCCTCTACACTAATCCATGTGTGAAACAGGACCCATAAACCAGCAACAAGGACTCAAAGATGATCAAGAGTTTGGAAGAAATCTCTCCATCCTAGCAACAGCTGGGATCTCAATCTCCGCCTCACAAAAAGAAAAATTATTGAAAGCAGTCAAGAATCTATCTGCCTCTCCAGAAGTGATAGAAAAACAAGATTTCCATAAGCTACATCCAGAAGAAGATCTAGAAGCCTCCTTTGATCACCATTTCCAACCTTTAGAGGAGACTGAAGAATCATTCAATGGAGAGAGACTACTAGAACCTGAGATCGAGGAGTTTTTGACATGCATATAGTCAGATCCAATATGCATCCAATTGACAAACCATTCGAAAGAAGATGATCTATGTGGCATGATAAAGGGAGACATGCAGATTGATCTAAATGAGGAAGTGAACCAAGAACATCAAGATTACATTGAACATTGGTTCTAGACGAAAACAATATTGAATCACCACTCTCTTCTTCAACAACTCTCCACGTCATCATCAAAGCAACTGGTTCTTTGTATTCTAGTATACATTAAATCTTATCTTTCAAACTCGAGTATGAATGTGTTTCTACACCTGTTACGCACATGGTTACATTGGAAATATTCTTAAACGTAAAATCTAATTTCTTGTTCTTAGGTAGGATAGAGTAAAATTTGCATGTTAGTTAACCTAGTTCTAAATAAATGCAACATATTTTCATGTTTCTTTTCAAATAAATAAAATGAGATGAAGATAATATTGGCGATCTATCATCAAAAACTAAAAAAACTTAAGATATTTATTGTTCTTATTACATGCATATTTCTGACTATTAATAATAATAGTTTCTCATAAGCCTAATCTTTAAAATATTATGGGGATTTACAAAATCTTTAAGGTCTTCATAATGATGCCCATAGGTAACTTGTACATCCTAGTTTCATATAAGAACTTGTTATTCAGGCATTCTTATCAAATAGTAGTAGGAGAGTGAATGAAACTTATACTTGTGAGGGAACACAATCTTATATGGAGAAGATGAAGTTGGGGACTAGAGGCACATTTAGGTCATTCTCTCATGGCCTCATCCACCACACATTAAGTAAGTTTGACCATGATATGTCTTTCGACTAATTTCGATACATACATCTATTTTTCATACGAACAATCTTTTATGGGAAATCTATAAAATATCTTCCAACTCAATACCATCCCATCTTGTAAAAAGGTTTTCAAAGATGCTCCTCCTTTCACCCATGCAAAAGAAATCTATAAATTTTATCTTAAGGGTAAAGATTGGGATAAGAGCCTTTGTTGGAAAATGGGTGTAAGAGGCTAACCCATTGGGATACTGAACATGTCTGTTGGCAGCGGGTACCAGCTTGTGGTATAACTAGGAAAACCCATCAAGGTACTGAACATGCTCATGGGCAATGGGGCATTCTGCCTGGGAAGGATATTTCTTAGTTGTCAAAATTACCCCATCAGAGTACTGAATAGGCTTGCTGGAAATGGGTTCTGATTTTGATGTCTTTCATCATGCCTAATCTATATTTGTCCGTATGAACAATATACTTGTGTAAATCGTTAAGAAGAAGCATGCATGGTTGAACAAAAGCATAATGAACCTCATCTAATTGCCATTTGGGAATGACTGTAAGATGGTCTTAAGACCCCGTCATTCATACCCAGGATTTCATTGTCCTAGAGGTGGGACCCATAAGTGTAGGAGTCTAATAAACTCAAATGCGAGATTTATGAATATCACTTGAATGACAGAAATTCTTTGAAAAATCAAACAGGGATGACTGGTTTCCTATCAGTTTCTCATTTATCAATGACCACTTATTTCCTCACGTTTTCCTGTTCAAGGATGAGAGGAAAAATACCCCATCATAATTCACATGGTTTCTTGAGCATACAACTATTAATGATTGATGAAATCGTATGTAATAAGTAATTTAGAAATTTCCTTTATGCTTGTAATATTTTAAAATAAATTTCATTTCCAAATTTACAAGCATGAATAAAGTTTAATTTTTTGTTGTTTCTTTAAGCATGGCATAAATGTATATTTCTTCTCTCATAATAATAGTATTGGTTTAGTTCTCTTAGATTTTTCTGTTCCGGTACTGYTGGTACAGAAACCAGTAGGTTCCTGTACCAACAGTACAGAAATTTGAATATTTTTTCGAGGGTAATTTTTGCAATATATTTTTAGCAGCTCTCAGCTCTAGCATACTTCATTTCTCTCCTTCAGTCAACATGCATTGGTTACACATAGTCCACTTTCAACTTGTAGAAATTTTATGTGCTAATGAGAGTTTGCATGAGGACATGCAAACCAATGGGTTTGGGTGAGACAGAGACATAAGGAATCTCAGTAGATCAACATTCATCAACTCTCTGTCCTAGATATCCATCAATTCACAACCTTGCTCCACTTCATCTTCAAATTTCAATAGTCTACATCATGGTTTTGCAGAGATTTCGTCGTGTTCTACATAGTTTCCACTTCAACATGCATTAGAATTCAAAGAAAGGGTAACTTGAGGTAAAACTGGTACAAATCTTTTTAATTTACTAAAAACTTGGAAAACATGATGCATAACCACTATTACCCACTCCACAATCCACTATGCATTATCACAACTACTCAGTAAACCCTCCATCTTCACTCCACTTGTCGTAATGAACAATATACTCTGATGATAAGACCAAGTAATGAAAATGAAATATGTGGTATCCAAATACAAAGAAACATCTATAGTGTCTTCTCTTCATACATCATAAAGCAATCTTAAGTCATGTCAAAGAKGATTAAGTCATTGTTTCCTATCCAAGCAAAGAACCACAAAGTAAATATTGGTCTTAAAATTGATGTCCAAGTCCATGCGGCCACCACCACCAACATTTTATAAACCATTCTCCATATGCACACCATTCACCATCACTTTGATACCTCATCCATTTCTTGTCCTCCATATTTATGATAATTTTGTTTCTCTATTTGAAATCAATCGGTGGCAGTTTCCAAAGTGTCATTTCACAAGAACCAACACTTACACAAAAGAAACAATGCAACATAAATCTATAAGAAAAGTATCATAAGTTATTCCCCTTGTTTGCACGAGGACATGCAAATCCTTTGGTTTGGGGGTATATTGAGCTCCAGTTTTGTCATACTTTCAGCCATACAAATACACTCATCATTAAACCTTCTCCCCACATTTCATCAATAATATATCGCTAATTACACCATAAACCTCCATTATCTCCTATTATTCATCATACGTGGTTAATACATAGTTTTTTATATTTGTAGTGATTAAAAGGATGATTATACAATAGTTTTGTCAATGATGGTTTAATCTTATGTTTCTATGTCCAAGCAACATGTTATGTATTGTTCAGTTTCTGGTACCTATATTGTCCATGTTCCGATACCCGCATTGCAGGTCATCTGATACTCTAAGTCATCCGGTACCAGAAGGTTCTATAGTCAATCGGTGCCTGGACAGTCATCCGGTACCCACAATCCATGTCATCCAATACTCTGCAGTGATCTGGTACTACTTTTGCATTCATCCGGTACCAGCTCTCTGCTTCTTCCGGTACCAACTTCATCCGGTACCAGATTGCATCTACTCTGGTACTAGCTCCATCCAGTACTACCATAACGTTGGTCCAGTACCCATAGTCATGACTTTGTTCATCTGGTACTAAACCCCTAGCTACAAGATTCTGGTACTAATTGTTCTAATCCGATACCAACTATGCTAATCTGGTACTAGAAATAATTCAAAATTTTTGAAAGCTTACAGAGGAAAATTGAGTACATGGGTTTTGTCTAGAGCCACGTTTACATGCAGAAACATGAGGCTGAATTCACCCAGCTCACATGTGTGGAACTCCAGCTTAGGGGGAATGATTCTGCTAAAATTATTGAAAAACTCAAACTACCAACTTGCGCCTTGATTTCTGTGTAGATGGCATCAAACCTAGAAATTCTACGAAATGGGTTTTGTCTAGAATATGGAAAATTGAGTACCGGCAGTTTTTCAAAATTAGAATTGGTTTGGAAGATATGGGTAGGGGACTAACTCAAATCTGCCCAAATTGCAATAAAACCCAAATTTTTGAGGATTTTATCTAAAAATGTAATATTTGAAATCTGAGCATTGGGATTCGGTCCCATCCACTCCTCAATGATTATTTATATGAGAAGAAGCCATTAGTTTCATGAAGATTTTGTAAAGGAGATATTTATTCTTGCGAGAAAGCTTTAAGGAGTTGGTTGTCATGTAAAAACAGAGTTCCATGACTAAATGAAAAGATGATTTATGTTGAGCTATTATGCATCTCCTTGGCTTGATTTGATCTTCTCAGGCATCACTGACCATCTAGGAAGGGCCCCTCAGTATGGGTAAGTGTTTCCATGTTTTATCTTGTTTAGTAGAATAGAATATAATTGTATTTCTAGTTTTCTTATGTGTGGCTTAATTTCCACTTGTTTATTTGATTTATTTTTATGAATTCAGAGTTATTAAAAACTCAAGAGTGATTCTTCATTGGCATACAATTCACATTATCCTTTGTACTTTCATCTGTTATGCTTCTGCACCTTGATTGAATTCCATGTTTCATGCACTCACAATTATTAATATAGCCACTCCATGCTTGTATTCATATTTCTCACACTCAATTTGATTATGGTAGTTGAGTTTTGTTTACACAAGAAAATAAATTAAAAATACAAAATCATTCATCCATATATTTGCACCCTCATTCCTCTTGTGTGAATTGATTAAGACCATACTCTTCCACCACATTTATATGATCTATCGCATATCCATCAACATTTTTATTAATAAAATATATATCTCCTTTGTTAATTAAATATACTCAGATCAGATTTGAAATTTAGATATTGATTGACGAAGATATTTCACCTCACCCATCATTGATTCTCTATGAGAGACCTTTGCCTCTAAGTCAGTCATCCAAACCATGGAGAATCAAAATCACTTTCATTCCATTTTTTCATCTCTTTTTATGCTTCTTTCTGTTTTAAGAGATTGTTTGATTTACAAAGAATCACTATATGCACACAGTATTTAATTGCAGAAATAAACACCATCTTCTTACACTCTGATTTTTTACTGTTTGTGAGAAATTGTCAAATCTGTAATTTGAGTGAACATAAAAGAGTGCATTTCTCATTGGGCAATCTTGTCATTAATCATATATTCATTATTCTTTTATGCATTTTCATGTAGAGTCCACTTGATGCAGGAGCATCTCTCCACGTCAGCTAGCTAGCTAGCCAACCCACGTCAGCACACACATTCAATGGGAAGAGGCGCAACCTCATTTCAAATTTGATTTTCAATGTAATTAATGTTGTAGGTTGTTGAGCCATGGAGTCGTGCCCTTGCATAGGCATTAGATTAGATAGCCTTGAATGTTTGTAAGGCTGAGCTCTAGATCTGATTTTGGACTAGACAGCCCATTCAATGTATGATAACATCACAGATAGAGAGAGAGAGAGAGAGAGAGATTGGAGAAGGGGCCAAGACTCTATTGAAGTTCGCGCCCATAACACCTTTGTAAAGAGGCATTTTATTAATACAAACAAAAGCAATTTTTCCTATAAATATTGTCTTTGTTGTGTGAATGTCTTTGTGTGTTCTTTATATGTTGTAGATGTATGTTATGTATGCATTTGTAGGAGTTGTTTGATTTCAGGGTTAGAGGTCTTTGAGGCTTCACACCAAGAGGGTGTGACAAAGCACTATGGGTTCTGATAGCCGTGCACAGGGGATGCATTTCTGAATTCTACGGGTTCAGACAAAGGCGTGCCAGGAGGGCACAACAGCTGAGATCATTAGCTCAGAGGAAGACCTCAAGGTTGTTGAATACCTTGGAGGCAAGGTTGTGTAAGGAAGACATAGTTGCAAAAAAAATATCTGAGGAGCTCTATAAGGCTCTGCCAGGAGGGTATTGAGCACAGGCACAGAGTGCATAGAAGAACTCTGTTGTGAGTTCATAAGGAGATAGAATCTCTGAGGAGTTATGTAGAGCTCTGCCAAGTGGGCATTGAGCATATGCATAGTGATGCATTGAGGAAGAACTCTGTTGTGAGTTCAGACAGAAGTCAGAATCACTGAGGATTCTAGACACTCTACCAGGTGGGCATTGAACAGGTGCAAGGAGTGCACAAGGAGAAAACTCTTTGAGTTCTGGAAATTGAAGAAGAATCCAAGGAGAGAGATCTTCATTGGGTTGTTGAACACCTTGCATATTTAACAAGAGGTTGCTTGAGCGAAGAAGTGCCAGGAGGGCATCAGATTCTCCATCTGAAGGAGAAGGAAAAAAGGACCGAGTTCCTTAGAAGTCTAAGTAGCGGGGAAGCTCAGAAGGGATAACACCTTCATGTGTGCAAGGACTCTGCAAGGAGTGCAGGAGTCGTGGAAACCTCTTAAGGTTTCAGAGAAAGTCAAGCTCAGGAGGGATAACATTTTTATACGCACAGGCGAGAACTCAAAGTTGTGGAGCTCACAGGAAAGAATCTGAGGTTAAGGCCTTTAGACATTGGAATTTCTTCCAAGTCCAGGAAGAAAGCACATAAGCTCAGGAGGGGCACAACTACCATCGGATCAGCCGAAGAGATTTGGATCATTAAAATTTCCATGTCCAGGGAGCAGCGTAGGAGGGGCGCACAGCAGGAGCAGTTATGAGCCATTGGATCTCACATGGATCATCGATAGCTATCGGATTGATCGGAAGTTGCACAAGGTTTAAACCTCAAGCACAGAGGTGAAAGTCTCGAAGGAGGAGTTGGTATCGAGATTTCGACATTCGAGATTTCAGAAGTCCTGATGATGAGAGATCAGGACATTCCATGGTGAAATTACTGAAATAGATCTGGACCGTCTGACTGACGAGGACACGTGTCGCGAGATCGCCCACATCGGGGATTCGAACACCGGGACTCACAGAGGAGAACATTTCGACTTCGCATGTGGCAAAGTCCTGAAATGATCTAGGCCATCCATTCGTGGAGGACACGTGGTGGAGATCGAGGGTCCATCGGTATTTCAGATATCAGGGATTCGAGTTGATAGAGGATTTGTGTCACTGGAGGTCACAAGTCACGAAATCACGAAAGGAGAAGACTCAGGAAGAATAGCATTTCGGCATTCCGAGTATCAGCTTTTCGGGAGTCGGCATTTCGGGAGTCCAGAGGACAGGAGGTCAGACTCTCATATTGGTAAACCCCGATATAGGACTACGGTCATGGGGATAGTGGTCACATGGACCAAGGCATAGCCCAGGGGGCTAATTTTTGATAAATCCATTTCGACACTTCAGCATTTCGGAGATCTGAAGGTCAAGGAGTCAAGGACTCTTGACATTGGGAAACATAAAGTCCTGAAACTCGAAATTTCTTGTCAGGGAAAAAGCCATAGACGTGTACAGAGCTTGTGGCCGAGAACAAAAGGACCTGTGGATCAGAAATTAAGATTCTAATAGGGAATCAAAAGAGCTAATTCATCTTGGGCAAGCGGAATTTGAACGATCCTCTGAGCGGACTTCGGCTCAAGGGTCACTAGGGGTCTGCAACACCACTGTTATTGTTGACACTTGTAACCATTTGAAGAATTATTCTTGAGATCTAATTTTAGATTAATTTCACTTATTGGTCATTATTAGTTTTCTTTCATTGTGATTTGTCTTTCCCATAGTTTAGTTTCTATCGAGAATTTAAATTCCATTTGCTTGTTTCTTTTATTGCATTTAAGTGTGGATCCACTATAGGAAATAATCATTGAAGGATAGAAGACTTGAGTAAGCTACTCACAACGAATCACACGAACATCACCCCGAGTGCCTGAAAGACTGTGATCTAAGCCTTTATAGCACTAAGTATTCCTACGTCCTAGTGATGAATCCTTAGTGTTAATTTGTTGTAGTGTGGGTTTGAAGATTGTTTTGTCAGCTTTAGATTAGGCTAGACTAGGATTTGATCCTGCATTTCCTGCGCCTGCACCTCGAAGCTTACGAGCCCCAGTTGATAATTAAATGTGGGAATTAATAGTGCATATATTTAGCCCCAACATTTTGGCGTCGTTACCGGGGAGGTGCTAAAGGGATTAGAGCATAGGTAGGTTACTTTTATTTCTCCAAAGCCTTGACTATTCCGTTCATGCAAGTGTGTTTCTTTTTATTCAAGCGTGTTTATTTTCATGCAAGTGTGGTGTGATTTTAAGGACAACCTAAGGGCTGAGACAAGATAGTAAGATGTGAGGGAATATCCCACGCATCCACTTTAGTGGGGTTACTCCAAAATTAGGTTGTCCTCTTCCTTTTAGTAGTTAGAATTTGTGTTTCATTAGCATTAGCCATTTTTTATATATATGAGAAGAGAAACTAACTTGTGTGAACAGATAACTTGGTGACAATAGGATCCTAGTAGCACGGTGGCGCTTCAAGTATATAATTGGTTTGCTTACATTTTCTTTTAGTTTGATTCTTTTTATTTCCTTAGGATTTAAAAAAATAATAATTTGGGCATTGTAAGAACCCCCCCTCTACACTAATCCATGTGTGAAACAGGACCCATAAACTAGCAACAAGGACTCAAAGATGATCAAGAGTTTGGAAGAACTCTCTCCATCCTAGCAACAATTGGGATCTCAATCTTTGCCTCGCAAAAGGAACATATATTGAAAGTAGTCAAGAATCTATCTGCCTCTCCGTAAGTGATAAAAAAACAAGATTTCCATAAGCTACATCTAGATGAAGATCTAGAAGCCTCCTTTGATCACCATTTCCAACCTGTAGAGGAGACTGAAGAATCATTCAATGGAGAGAGACTACTAGAACTTGAGAACGAGGAGTTCTTGACATGCATATCGTCAGATCCATTATGCATCCAATTGACAAACCATCTGAAAGAAGATGATCTACGTGGCATGATAAAGGAAGACATGCAGAGTGGTCTAAATGAGGAAGTGAACCAAGAACATCAAGATTACATTGAACATTGGTTCCAGACGACAACAATATTGAAGCACCACTCTCTTCTTCAACAACTCTCCACATCATCATCAAAGCAACTGGTTCTTCGTATTCTAGTATACATTAAAGCTTATCTTTCAAACCCGAGTATGAATGTGTTTCTACACCTGTTACGCAC
>ML776574.1:2057486-2071166 GCA_009831015.1 Picea engelmannii | reverse complement strand
GTCCACTCTTATTGTTGACACTTGTAACCATTTGAAGAATTATTCTTGAGATCTAATTTTAGATTAATTTCACTTATTGGTCATTATTAGTTTTCTTTCATTGTGATTTGGCTTTCCCATAGTTTAGTTTCTATCGAGAATTTGAATTCCATTTGCTTGTTTCTTTTATCGCATTTAAGTGTGGATCCGCTATAGGAAATAATCATTGAAGGACAGAAGACTTGAGTAAGCTACTCACGACGAATCACACAAACATCACCCCGAGTGCCTGAAAGACTGTGATCTAAGCCTTTATAGCACTAAGTATTCCTACGTCCTAGTGAGGAATCCTTAGTGTTAATTTGTTGTAGTGTGCATTTGAAGATTGTTTTATCGGCTTTAGATTAGGCTAGACTAGGCTCTGATCATGCGTTTCCTACACCTGCACCTCGAAGCTTATGAGCCCCGGTTGATAATTAAATGTGGGAATTAATAGTGCATATATTTAGCCCCAACAATACTATAGCAGCAAGATGGCCAAATGGTTTACTCGGTTGTTCTTAGGATTCTAGCGAGTCTCCAGATATATGCTAGGTACGTGGGAGCTCAAATCCATAGTAGTGTTGTCTAATGTGCAACCATTTGAAAGGGGCATTATGATATACTTTAGGTACGTGGAAGAAACACACAATCCCCAAGTTGTAGCATTGACAAGGAATGAAAGCTCCTACGTTTAAAGACGTTGGAATACATTTGTACCTAAAGAACCCTAATATTCTCCCAAATTTGTGTGATACTCTTTTTATCCCACTTTATTCCACTTTTTGAATCACCCCAATTGGATCTTCTAGTCAAAATATATGCAAATTTCCAAAAACAAAATGCACCTTTTAAAACTTTGATTTGGAGATTTTTCTGCTAGCTAACCTTTATTTTGTTGTAGATCTGCAATTTCAGCCCTTCTGGGTCTAAAATTTCTACCTGAGGTATCTTTATGTGTCTTATTTCTAACCCCACAAGTTAGACCAATATTGGATTCTCCAATGGAATTTTATGATAACTTTCCCAAAATGTGCTTATTTTTTTCCCTTTCAGGAGAGTGAACTTGTGCGGACTTCCATGTGTCACTGTCTCCACTTCAGAACTTGAAATTTGTACCAGTACAACTTTGGTCCGTACCCTAACCAATGTAATAGGTCTCACTTAATTTGGAGGCCAGTAACTTCAGATATAACAGTTTTCCCAACAACACATGTTTAAGACCTAAATATGGACCAGCCCAAAACCCTAATTTCCTTAGGGGATAACTTTCAAAGTACAATAAAGGGATGAAATTTGTACAAAATATATTTCACTAATCCTACTTCGTACTATAAAAATTTTAGAACCTAAAACCAAGCCGAAGAAAATTGGGAGTGAAAATTCCAAGAAGTATTTTTTCATACTAGCTTCAGGACTAGTCAAAAACCCTAACTTGAACAGAATGTATCTCCAAAAATATAATTAACCAAGATCTTAAATTTAGACCCAATTTATCTCTATGTGTCTCCTCTATACCATATAAGTTTTGTATCCCAAAACCTTCCATAAATAAAGTTGTAGCGAAAATTCCAAGAAGACTTATTTTGAAGAAGCGGATCTCAAGAATTGTCTAGCTCTGAAACCAAATGTTAATAACCAAATATCAAAATATCATAAAAACCTCAGAATAAGAACTCAACTCCTTGACAAAGAAATAAATTCATATAATAAGCCTCTTCGAGGGGGCATCCTCCTTATACATCATATGAATTCACAATTACAAGATGATTCCAAATGTAAAGGTCTCCTTGGTATATATAGGAGACTAGGAGGTACAATTACAACTAATGGACCCAAGACAACATAAATAAAATAAAAATACTAATGTAATATGCCCTAATTAATGGGTAATGTGCCACTATTTAGGGATTAACAACTATAAACCCCAAGTTTCATGCCAACTGGAAACCCCAACTTTCATGTCAATTGGAAACCCCAAATTCTTCCAAAAAATTGGGAACCCCAAGGTTCCCTTGTGAAGTGGAAACCCCAAGTTTCCAACTCGCACTGCAATCATTCACAACCTCGTGCAACCACATACACTTCTCTCTACCCAAATTTATGTGCAGCCAATCTATCTTCTATGATGAAAGTACATCTCATCCCCAACTATGTGCACAACATCCAAGCTGCCACTTTCCTGTTGCAATGATCACACTTTGTTACATTATTGTTGTTGCCTCAACCGTTGTTGCAACCTCAATCAAAACTTTAAAAATTTCTAAGTTATGAACTCCTATGACCTATTGTTTCATCCATACTTTAACCAACTCTACCATGTCTCCACATACTAATATCCCCCATGTCTTGGACTGATTAGGTAGCTAGTCCAATAGTTGTATCCAACCCATGAGAATGCACTTCCTCATGCCCAAACTTAGTCTTTTATTTCTGCATATTTGTCACTCCATACAACTCCAAAGACTAAGAAAAGTGTCCACCCTTGCCTCACTACTACCACATCCAATATTTGTCAAGGAGATCCTCCATAATTTCTAATTGCTACACTTTTAACCTACTGGCGCATCCATACTTCAACCTCTTAATCATGCTCTCATGCAATGTTGAACTATCACATTCACTCCTTGAGAATGCACAACATGCCCATATCTTGTTCACTTCCTTATGCAATTCATTCCATCTACACAACAACCGTAGACCAAGGACAGGTCTCCCTTACCTTATATCACTGTGAAGTCACTCCAAAACAAAGTCATCCATGGAAAATTCACTCCATTTCCCACCTCATGGCATAGTTAGCCAATCTTCTACGCATAGTTTGCATCACATCCAAGTCTGCAAAGAGTCAAGGGAAATCACCATGCATCGACATGTCCAACTAACCCCTCTCTTCTGACTCAAACTGTGATCAATTCCACAAGTCCAATTTCCTTGGTTGAATTCTCCCCATCTTCATCTTTTTCTTTTGATATGAAATGCCCAATCTGCACTAAGAATTGCACACCCCAACTACATTTTCCCCACTACTTCATCACCCAGCCATGTTGTTATGTCTACCTCTCTATGCCTTGGAATGGTTAGGATTCACCCTCAACCATGTTTCCCAACGTGAGATAAATGCCCATAACTAAGTGATATCTTCATGTTGCAATATTTCTATCCACGCAATCCTCCAAACCAAGGAAAGTCCTTAGCTCACCTCTTTCATCAGGTCACCCCACCCCTCCACAACTCAACATTTGTGATGAGTATGGCCAACATTCCTACACTCCTCAAACATCCCAACGAATTGTCAAAAGTGCTCCAAGTAGAATGAGTCACCCCAAAGAACTTCCATGACATAGGCATGTTTGAACCAATACTCTTGCCAACCTCAATCGATGACCCTGTCAAATCTCTGAGTCATCGCACAATCATTCACAAGTCACCAATGTACACTTTTCCCAGTGCCTAATCCAGTATCCCATACCAAAGGTGAGCAAACACCACCCAATTCACTTGGTCTATGTTCTACTCATTTAGATTGACCACCAACAATTATTGGTCGACTTCTTTGTTGACTCTATCCATCTCTTAGAAAAAATGGCCCCGCACCTCATGTAAGCATCCAAAATCTATCACTATCAACATGAATTTCAAGTCATCGCATGACCCAACAAATCTAGCTAAGGCACCATCACACTAGGGTACCTGATCCAATAGTTAGGAAACTCCTCAATTCACTTCCACATCTGCATCCAAATCTGCCTAAGTCCACCATAAGACTCGTCCAAGTAGGTCACCCCAAGGTCTTTGCACATTCTCCCAAGTCAAGGCATCCCAAATTCTACATGACTTCTTCAAATCTGCACCACTTGAGACATACTCAAGTCTACCAATTTTCACCATGGAAATGGATTGCTTGGAAACACAAAGGATACTTCATCCAAATTACGCCTCTTCACCTAGAGCATGTCCATACTCCATTCTAGGCTACAGGCAAGTCACACTACTACTCTAGTGAAACTCTCTTCTATACATATACAATCTTGTTAACAACTTAACACTTAGTCACTTAAGCATACATCCATGAACAAAGAGAACACATGAAAAACAAACAAGAGATACACAGATATAGTGTGGGCGGCACAAGATGTGCCTAACAACCCACTAAGTCTTATTATTGTAAAATAGTTAAAATATGAGTGATATCATATCAATTTACAAATTGGGAAGACTCACACTTCTCACCTCACCTCATTAAGCCACTCATACACAAATTTGTCACACCAAGAATCATTCGTCGCAACAACTTTCGCAACTCCTGCGATGCACCCCAAATGTGCATCCACCTCAAACTCATCGTCTCTTATCTATCGCAAGACTTCACATAGACTTGCAATTCCATCTTGTAGCATGCCACACCCAAACTTGTGACAAGACTTCCCCAACTCCAAATTCACCCTGCATGTTGCTAGACTCAACTCAAAGAAGGTCACTCCAACTTTTTCCATAGAATCACCTCAAGGAAGCACAATTCCTCCCATGTGGAGTGACTTGGCCCCTTGAGGGAGCTGACCCCTCCTTGTCCAAGTCTATCGTAGAACCTCAAAGCTGATCTTTTTGTCCTCACTTTCTCTATGCCTTCATGGTTGTGTGCCTTGTGAGCTTATATGGACTCCAAACATCACCTTCTTAATCATCGTGTCCTTTGGGTGTGTTGTGCCCCTTTATGAACCATCATGCCTGAACAAACTAATACGCCCCTTCACAGACCCAATGTGCCTAAATGAACATGTGCGCTCATCAACCTTTGCATCCCTTGGGACCAATGCACCCTAACTTTGGTGCTCTCCTCATGTCAACGTGTCCCAACCTCTTTAGTGTGCCCTATGCTTCACCTCATGCTTGGGAAATCCCCTTAGTATTTTCACGCACCCAAGGTGCCCACTTTCCTAATCGATTCAACTCTTGGGTGTCGAAGAAACCCAATATTTCATCCCCTTGAGGACTTGGACGATGGTGCCTACACCTTCTAGCCGAGTGCCTTATACTTTTCTCCTAAATAAATTCCATTTTCATCAATGTTTTGTCCGTGTTCTTTCTTGCATCCATATCTGATTTAGTTGGTTTGGGAATAGTTGGTTCTAGAATTGTTGCCTATTTTGGGTTAACAATAGGTCTTAGCCTAAATTCATACTTATGTTGCAACTCAGCTTGCATAGCATTGGAAAAAATATGATATTTGATAGACCATAAATTCTCAACCTCCTCTTGTGGTGTCTCGAAAAATTGATTATTAATACTTAATGATTCTCGATAATCCTCCTGAGTTAAATGTGTGATAATTCCTTCTTTTTATAACCAATTCATTTATAGTGGCAGGTCTTGATCTTCAAACAACTCATGCTCCATCTCATTTGTAGTAAAAAAATCCTCCACTACATTATTTCTCAAAGGAATCTTAATTGGAGGGTGTTCAACTATTCTCTCTTGAGTAAGCAGTTGAGGGTTGAAAGGTCACCTATATGGAATTTGGTTTTTGATTTCAAAGTTTTAATTCCTTTGGCCAACATTCTAAGTTGGATTCCTCTAGCCAACATTATGAGGTACTTGACCAACAACCTTGTTCCCCATTATAAACTGCTCTAATTAACTTGGTCACCTCTTATATCTTGGTATCTTGGGGATTTGAAGAGGAAGCATGAGTGGGTAACTCCTCTTTATGTTTCTTATTTTATGAACTTTCTACTTTTCTCTTAATATCTCCTTAAGAAGCGATATTACCCTATATGTCCACTGCATTGTTTTTCATGTTATCGAAAGTAATTTACCTTCTTTCTCTCAACCTCATAGAAAATTCAGGATCATGAGCAGTTGCATAAGTAACGTTTGTAGATTGTTGAGGGGGTCTAATATTATAGGAATTCTATTATTTACTTTATTAAATCCCTTATTGAATTCCAAAATGGTCTCCCTATTTCACTTCTTTAGAAATGCAATTTCTGTCAAATAATATAGATGATATATTTTCTCCCACCATTGATTCACGAATATTGTTTGGAACAAGTCTGAATAATTTATTGAATTTGTAGGTAGATTACAAAACCATTTTCTAGCATCTCCTTCGAGTCTCTACAAAAACATCATCATGTACACATCTTCATSCTCAATAGCCATATTGTCCATGCAATCTTGGAAARCTGCAATATGGTTTTYTATTGATATCTCACATTTTCCATCAAATTTGGGTAATATTTAAGATATTTTTTAGGYGTGYCATGCAAATTTTGAGGGAGTCTAAGGGGCMCATACMYRGCCGCTACCTAGTGATTAACTCTAGGAGGAGGTGGGTTAGAAGGTTTTTTATGTGCCATTATATGTTGAAGAATATAACTCTTGGATTTAAGGGTAATAGGTTTTGCGAACAAATGAGGTTGAGTATAGAAAAGGTGATGATTTTTTGGTAACAGATAAGGACAAATCGAGACTCAAAAAATCAAGTAATACTTTAGTTTTATCCACAATAGGGTATGTGTGAATTCTTTGAAGAGTTTGTAAATCAAGATGATTTTCAAAGTAATTGGTTTCAGGAATATGAATCTCTTAAAGAACAAGATTACCGATAGATGTAGAACCCACTTTGCAATGTCTATTTCCTTTAGTAACCAACTTTTTGGGTCAAAATATACTAGAATATCTTTAGAACTAGGATGAGACATAGTATGTCTTCTTTCTCCTTCTTGAAACTTTGCTCCTTGGCAATGTTGCCAAAACAAACAATATTCTTGGATGAGGAATAGTTCCAAGGAACCCTATGGAGGTATACTAACCTTCCCACTTTAGTCTATCGTGAAAGAATCCAGTAGCTAGAGGGGGTAACCCTCGAAATAAATTTCTTTGAATAGGAATTTCTCCAATCAACTTAAAGAAATGTTTTTTTTTTCAACTAGCTCAAATTTGTCGATTTAAAGAAGAAAAAGTTTCATACAATGATAGGAGAAGTAATGAAAATAAAAATAAAGAATTTATATTGCTTTCCTTGCATATTGAAGACACCATATTCCCATACAACCAATTATTTAAAACATTGAAAGAAAGATATAAAATAATCAAAGAAAATGAATTTCTTCAAAATAATATTGCTCAAAACAAATACTACATCAAAGAAAACATATATTCAAGTACATCAAGAATACATTATTTAAAAATACTTGGAAAAGAAAGTGTACTGGGCATATATTCAATTGAATCCAATAGTTGTAGTTGATTACAAACATTGAATGCAACTTCAACAATTAATTTGATTCATCTTTATGTTCAACACAATGCAACAATAAATACTGTCAATTATAATTATGAATATAAAGATATCGTCAACTTCATATTTTAATTTAATGAATATACAATACAAAAAAAACATGTGTCAAATGCATGCTACTAATGATATATTAAATCCACAATAAATAAATAAAAATCTTGACAATAGATCTTTGAAGAATTTCTTATTAAAAAAAGTTTTGAAGTCTTGAAAATATAGAGATCCAAAAGTGGCAACTCCATAATTGAAGAATCCATTGAAATTTCTGGTGACTTTGTTTTCAAACCTGTATCAAATCTAGAAAAGTTGCTTCGATCCAAAAGTGCATAACAGAAATCAACCTATTTTTCTTCAAGTATTATTTTTCAACCTAAAGGAACTCAATCAAAAGCATGGGTGATTTTAGGGGCAAAATTTCGCTCATGGGAGAAATTAGGGGGTTTGAAATTTTGGTTGGGTGAATTATTTACATGGAGTGGTTTGAGGGATTTGCAAATATATAGCCCCAAGTTTATCTTCAAAAAATTATATATAAAACCCTTAGCCCATGGATATTTGTGAAGGAAGAGCATGGAAATCCATTTTCGCCCCTTAAAATTCGAACTAGATCCTCCCATTCGCCCTGATTTTCTAGTAAATGCAATGATTATGAGGTATTTCGCCTCCATTTTTTGGTAATGGAAATGATTAAGAGTTATTTTCCCCTAATTTTATGGTATCAGCAATGATTCAGAGGTATTTCTCCATGGGCACCCTCAAATCAGGAGTGGAGAGGCCCTACAACTACCTTACCTTACCTACATTGAAGGTCGAGTGGAAAGAGTAAACAGTGGGCTATTTGTCTTAGAGCAAGCTGAGTTACAAATTTGCTTATATTTTGTTACAACTTGTATCGTTTTCTCTCTATTTATTTGGTTATTTTTCTAAGTAGGTTTTTCTTCTACATTGTTGTTACATGTTTTTTCAATATGAAAAGCATAAATACTAGCATCGAATCGTCAGTGTCTATGGGCACTAGGAAACCCTGCAAAAGACTAGAGCAAATGCACCCTCTGCAGGAGCATTCAAGTACCCATATGGACACATATGTGTTTAGGAATTATGGACACATTTGTGTCCATAATTCCTTTAACTCATTTAATTCTAACCAAACAAACTAAATTGGAGCATTTTGTTTGTCTATGTGTCTAATTAGGGATTTCGCAGGTTTTGAACACCAAAGGTTAAACAACTATTACCAGACCTTGCTGATGCACAAGAACAACGAGAAGCATCCTTGAGAGGAATATTGCAAGGTCTGATTAGACAATTTTGCAAGCACCATAGCATATGGAATGGCATTGTTAATGTGGTTGCAGGTTTGTCTTGATTGTCCTATTTTTATATTTAAAAGTATAATCAATTTTCTTAATCTTATGAGACAATTTTAATATAAAAATGAGTAGTTGCCTACAATTACCATTGTATAGCCAGTAGCGAGAGGTGTTTTATGATGACAAATGTTTCATAGTGCCTTTAAAGCAAAGTATCATTGGTTAACTTGGGATGATCAGAATTAAATTATAGGATGCAACTAGTTATAGGTAATTCTTATAACAATGCAAATTTCTTATCCATATTTGAGATTTGATGGATGCATTTTACAGAATGAATTTCAACATTATTAAGAATTCAACCTTGAAACCTTTTCCGACTTTTCTACCTCTTAAATGATCGTAGAGTACTTGATATACAATTTATGAAGTAGAAGATGCATGTACATTTATATGACTTGTTACACAATATTTTTTAGGTTGAATGTTGTGCATTGTTATTTGTTTTGTATTTGATATATTCACTTATACATTGTGAATATTTAATAATAAACATAGGGGCACTATTTCATAGGTTGTTAGACACCATTTGTGAGTAGGTATCTAGCTGGTGGTGTAATTGGTAAGTTGTATTATCATGTCGTGAGTATTATTGAAGTTAATATATGAGAAAATGTCAATTGAAATACAATAAGAAAAGTAATGAATAGAACATAATTGGAGAGACTTCCAATACAAACTAATTTTGTTTCCATTTAATGTGTTTTGGAGAATGAGTGCTCTTCTAATTCCACGAGTGTTGATTGGAGACTAAGACAAAGTGTAATATGAAACCTTGAACAATCATGGAGAAGGGCGATAATTTTTTTTTGGAAACTTATATTTACAGAAAAATATTTACAAATAACAGTACAAAATGTTGAAGGGCATATACAATGGCCATCATAAACTCTTCCTCAAATCTTCTAAGACTAAAATAAAATTAGAATAATCAGGTGGATCCAAAGATTGGGCATTTTGATCAACATGGCCCCATTAGCTAGGAGTTGTTGGCATACCTCACCCCTCCACTTACAACAAAAGGCAAACAAAGAGTTGTCCTCATGATAGAAAATAGAGTTACACATGTTTTCCATAAAATGAATAAGGTTGGGTCTTGCAAGCAATGCCATATCCGAGATTGTAGTACGAAGTAGAGAGTGACAATTTCCAAACAATGTAGAATGTCATTAAATCCTTCCTTGAAGAAACACTATATATTGATCCTCAATATAACTCCAACAATTTGGTAAATTGATACTCTCAGAAAATATGCTTCACAATCTTCGAGTGATGGAAGATAGGTCAAAGGTCTAGAGGGGCTTCCACAGTCGAACATACGAGATATCATTTTTTAAGATTATTTGTGTAGAGTATGTCATTAATCTATGACCATATCCATGAGAATTAGTTGCAAATGACGAATTTTATAGATTAGTGACTCACTCTATGAAGATAATCCCCCCCAAAAAAAATGATAAGACAAAGGTCATAAAAATGTCCACTCTTGGCCAATCGGGCCTTGGATGGAATGCCTTGATAGACTACTAATCGAGTAAAAACTCTCAGCCTATAAGAAATTCAAACATACCAGATAATTGTGAAGTCTATGCACCAAAAAATCAATTTAGTATGAACCTTATATTGTAGGTGCCAATGCATTCAAGTTGGGTTTAATTACTACAACTTGGCATATATGATGTTTTTAATGGCAACAATTTAAAATTCTATTTTCTTTAATTTAGAAGAACAAGTTGAGGTTTTCATTCCCAAGAAAATGTTTTGGAAATTGAAGAACCACCTGTGGAAGACATTTTGTTGGGTGTAAAAACATGGATCACTAGAGGGAAAAAATTTACATCCTACTTAGGGGGAAGAAAATGCAGCGTACTTTCTAAGAAAATTGGCTTACTACTATTGATTTCCAACATTAATTTTTTCCTTTTTGGTAGAAATTGGGTTTGCTTATTAACAGGTAGCTATGGGAGTTATTAACCTCCAAGTGTAACCTTTGTACTTAGAGTAGAATATTCTGGGAGTAAGAGAACCCTTAAACAAATGTGTGAAAACTCTAGAAGAGAATTCTGCCTAAGGAGAATATTATTAAAGTATTCAAAGGCTCTAGAAAGAGAAGTCGGCCCCAGTCACTTGGAAGGCTAATATAAATAGGGAGGCACCTAGCTCATTTGGACACACTCTCTCTCACTCAGAAACAATTCGCAAGTCTAAGGAGGAGCAACTAGTGTGCATGTCTAAGGAGTAGCAGTGGTAGGTAGGGCGCAAGTCTAAGGAGTAGCAGTGGTAGCTAGGGCGCAAGTCTAAGGAGTAGCAGTGGTAGCTAGGGCGCAAGTCTTTCTCGTATATTCTTCTTATGTGCTTCTCTTGGTAAAGGTATGCTTTATTGGTTATATTTTGTTGTTGTTGTAACAATGGTATTGTTGGTTAGGGTTTATTGTTGGTTCTAGTGTAGACTTGCCAGAATAATTCTATCTAAAGGTTATTGTGCTCGGGGGTGGCATAATGAATGCCTATGGTTGGGTGACAATGATGTGACATTGTCTATGGTTAAATGAGCATATCAAAATTTTAACACGATTTTAGAGCTAGTTTCCTTCGTAACAGTCTAACCGCTGGAAGGAAGATCCTCAGTTTCCTCCATTGTCAAGCTCGTTGAGCACTTACTAAACCCATCAAGAAGGTTTTCTAAGTAGGGCACACCTTTTCCCCTGATCAAATCTACAAAATACTGAAGTTGGAAAATTAGGTTTCCTATAAAACCCTAGTTCAAGGCATCTGGCATATAAAGGCTAGGGAAAAATGGTTATCAGTACTAAGATTGATGAGAAGCTTGAGGGTGCTGATAACTTCCGAGCATGGAAGTATAGAGTGATGCTCATTCTAGAAGAAAATGATCTAGAAAATTTTATTGAAGAAGAAGTTGCAAATCTAGAGGGAGATGAAGCTGAGGAAAAGCACAAGAAGAATCTGGTTAAGACAAAGAGGATCATTGTAGATTCTATCAAGGATCACTTGATTCCACATACTTAATTCTCTATCAGGTTTAGGAATTATGGACACATATGTGTTTTAAAATCGATATGTAGGAAACAATACTTTGTATTTGGGCTTTACAGCTTATGGATATATTTGTGTTTTTGGATTGATATAAGACATGTTCATGTCATTCTCACTGGCAAGTTCCTTTTAATTTTCAATATGTCACATTCTCTTATGTTGACAATCTTTTTCCCATAGAATATTAAAGGTTTTATTGTATCATTATCGTGGAAATTTAAAAATTAGATTCCAAGAAACTAATAGCCCAGATCTTTTGTCCTCTAGAAGACCTTTCCAGTGACTCTAAGATGAGCAAATTTGGACTTCGAGGCTAAAAGCTACTATACTTTTGAAGTTGGCAGTTTGTTATCTTTCAGCCAATTTGTTCCCATAGTCGGATTGAACTAGAAATTTATTGTCCCATCATAGAATTCTCATATGTTCCTCCTCCCACATGCAAATAATTTTTTAACTCTTTCATATATATATTTCCCAAGAAACACTGTGAGCAAGAACCAAAGCATCCAAGCCACTTGCATTAAAAATTCAGTAAGAGGACTTTGCAATTGCATTTTCTTTCCTCTAAATAAACACAACTCATTTCCCATGTTACATCCATTTGAAGAAGTTGATCAGTTGTCCAAATTGGCCCTCCATTATGCACTTTAATCACTGTTAGCTCAAGCAAGGGTCCAGAGGTCCTCATTGATGCCATTCCACTGATACAAGCAAGGTTGGTATGAAATCAGGCTCAATGCACGCCACTCGACTAAGATCCTAGAAGGATGGATCTTTAAACCCAAAAATCTGAACAAACTAATCTATTACATATATTCAGGAATCAGATCCTATTTATTAGGGATTGAATCCCTATCCTAAACTAGGTCTTCGACAACCCCAATAGTATTCCTATATGATTATCATGCCTTTCTAGAACCCTAACTGACATCTGGATCCTGATCTGTTCATCCTTCAACTGAATAAGAGTTTTACTTTGACTTTTCTTCTAAAGAACAAAAAATTTCCATGTTGGCAATGCAAGACACTGTAAAAGTGTGCTCTGTGCTACCAACTTCCTGTAGCTTACATTTCTAGATAGTTTCATCAAAATTCTTCTAGGTTGAGTTAAACATTGACCAATCCTTGCTCCATCTGATAAAAACATCTGAAAAAACTATCTTTATACAACATGAATACGTATCATTCCATTGACTCATGTTATTTCCAACTTTCTATGTTCAATAGCAAAGTATTCATTTGTAATTCCTTGGGTATTTTGGAATACCTGTAGATTTGTAAGATTTTGACCTCTGTATCTGAAAACTGTTGCATATCAATACTATAGACATTGTATTAGCCTCTGTAGTCTCTTGCCTGAAATGAACATAACAAACCCTAAAGGAAAAAACAATTTTGTTTTGTCTCTGTATACTTCTACAGACATAGAAAACCATCAACCTTTCTGAAAGCACGGTGATTTACCTCAAATATGCAAGCACAAGCTTCCATCTGCCGATAGAAGTGATGCTTTATTTTTCTTGGCATTCTTTATTGACATTGTAACCAACTCGGGAATGTGATCCACACCAACATCACAACCCTAGGGACCAACCATCATTGCAAAATAGGCAGTCAAGTAACCAACGCCTGCAATGAATAAAAAAGGTTAAGAGTTAGATAAAGAATCCACCACCAATTTTTTCCCAAATATAAATTTAGTAAGAAGCACTACCCCATGGTTGTAATTCATGGCTGCATTAATCTTTCATAACAAATAGTTATAACAAGTAATTCCCTAGAAAAAAGAAGAATGCAGTTATGGCAAGGTATCATAGTTCAGTTCACTTTCCAGTTAGAGATTATCAGTTCTGGTTTGGTTGAAAGGAACTAGAAATTAGTTTTGATAGGCACTATGGTAAGAGTTTTGTAATATAACAGGTATAAGTTAAA
>ML776574.1:2032145-2047671 GCA_009831015.1 Picea engelmannii | reverse complement strand
TTCTAGAAGATTCCTCCTCTAGAATGTTCTTAGGTGATGGTAGCACTATATAAAGGGGTTCAAGCAATGTAATGAGACATGAAGAGAAATATTGTATTTGGAGTGGTAGCTCAATAGGAGGATGCCCCCTCGAAGAGGCAAGTCAACAAGAGAGGATCCCTTCCATAATAGGATCCATTGTACGGGGTTGCCCTACCTCAAGGGTTTCTATAATAAATTTGTGGTTTTCTATATGGTTTCATATATCTTGTGTGGTGATTGTATTCAGATATATTTGGATCTATTGTGATATTTTGTATTCATCTATTTAGTTCTTAACAAGTGGTGGTAGCTAGAGAGGTAGTTGGGGGGCCCAGAGGGCCCATAGTGATAATAGTGGACGTCATTCAATGTAAGGTGGACTAGGTCCACTATATTATTAAATAAAGCCCACTATGGTAGTTAGATATAATAAATGAGTAATTGGATATAATAAATGTAAGAGGACTTCTTAGAAGGTTCCACTTCTAGAATATTCCTCCTCTATAATGTTCTTAGGTGATGGTAGCACTATATAAAGGGGTTCAAGCAATGTAATGAGATATGAAGAGAATTATTGTATTGTGAGTTGTAGCTCAATAGGAGGATCCCCCCTCGAAGAGGCAAGTGAACATGAGAGGATCCCTTCCATAATAGGATCCATTGTATGGTGTTTCCCTACCTCAAGGATTTGGTAATAATATAGTGTGGTTTCTTCTATCTTTCTCTATGGATCTATTGTGTATTCAGTATTTGTGGTGATTATATTTGTAGATCTATTCAGGCTCTTAACACAAATTCCCCATTAGGTCACAAACATCTCTTAAAGGACTACTATGTACATTTACTACACAATATGCTAAGGCATTGACATCATTTCAAATCTGAAACGGTTACTCTGACATGTTTTATAATGTAAGTGTAGAGGAGCAGAGAATTTTTTCATTGATCTTGAGCCAAACACAGAAGTCATTGAGGAGGTTTTTCCTTGCATAAACTATGAGCACATTCTGAAATATCATTGAGGAGGTTTTTCCTTGCATAAACTATGAGCACATTGTGAAATATTGAAGGCACTTTGAGTAGACATTGTATACTCATTGAGGACACATGAATGGAGGCATGGTATTGGGATTTCCCTTGCTTGAAATGGTTTATATTGTAGTAGCAGTCATGAAGGGGATATTATGTTGAAATCTAACAAGGGATGTCCTCATTCATGTTTGTTTTGTGTTTTGTCATGGGGAGGACATAAAGTCATAATTCCTAGATATGTTTTATTTGTAAAGTAACTTTTTAAATAAAGTGCTTTTATAAAGTGAATGTACTTTATAACTTAAAGTGATTTTAAGTTGTGGGACCCAACAAGTATTTAATGAGCATTTATTGCTTATTTTGTAATTAATGAGGAGCATTAAATATGATCCCTCATATTAGACTTATGATAGCCATTAGATTGAGTTGGTTATGTATGTTAGGGTTTCTTGGGAAAAGAGAAAAGTACATATACATGCTTAGGGATGTGAGAAGAACACACCGAAGAAGACGAGAGGAGTTGAGTTGAGAGATTGCTTAAGAGAGGAAAGTGAGCATCAAGAAGGGCATGATTCCCAAGAGAGCTAGGGCATAAATCCCAAGGAGGCATTTTCTGTTTTGATTTGCTGCAGTGATATTTGTTGGGACAGGCTATACTGTACGGATCCGTACAGGTCGTACAACAAAATTCTTGAGGCACGAAAACTGAGGCAAGATTGGGCACAATTTTTGAGGCAGCCCTTGAAGAATTTTCTGAAGGAGGACGACCGTACAGAAGAGAAGGTACAACTGCCTATTGTGGCATGAATTTCGAGGTGCCAACTTTAGCAAATCCGTACAGTTGTACAGACTGTGGCATGGTTTTCAAGACAGATTTGTGGGGGACAGTTTTTGTGCTGTAAGAGGTATTTCTCTTGGCTAAAAAGTGTTATTGATGTTGTTCTGAACTTTTCTGAAGAAAAATAATAATCTCTCTCTCTCTCTCTCTCTCTCTCTCTCTCTCTCTCTCTCTCTCTCTCTCGTTGCGTTTCCCCACATTGGGGTTTTCCCTGGAATTTGCCTAAATTTCTGTGAGTTATGGTTTGTTGTCCATTGTGTATTTCCACTGCATATTTTGCTTAACAATGTGTATTTATGCTTATAGACATTTCTGAATGTGGGTATGCATTTCTGAAATTTAAGAAGACAGTTATCTCTAGGTTGCTAAGTGTTTGACGAAATGTGTGGATGAAATATTTCTGATTTTTTCATTAAAAATCAACATGGTATCAGAGCTTTGTCTCTGGAAGTGGACAATGCGATATTTAAGCAAAAGGGTGTGATTGTTTTCCTTGAGTTGTGACAAGTAATATGGCTGCAAGCATTAGATATGAGGATCAGTTGGATAGCATTTCCAACTACTTGCAGTGGAAGGTTTGTTTGTCAGCCATTCTCAAGGAGAACAAGATCTATAGCTATGTCATCTCTATTGTAGCAGCTCCCACAGTAGATCATGTTGCTTTGGACTGGCATGAGGCCAAGGAAGCCAGAGCTCATAGGATTATTCTGGATGGGGTGAAGGATCACCTTATCCCACACTTGGCTGAGAAAAAGACTGCCAAGGAGATGTGGGATGCACTTAAGTACTTGTTCGAGGCGAAGAACGAGAACCAAAAGATGGACTTAAGGGATAAGTTGTATGATACCAAGATGGGTAAGGAGGAGAGTTTCTCTTCTTATCTTACCCGGGTGGCTCAAGTTAAAGATGAGTTGGCAACTATTGGAGAGGTCACTTCGGATTCTGAGTTGGTGAGGATAGCCTTAAATGGCTTCACCAAAGATTGGGAAGTCTTCGTGAAGTGCGTGGTGGGTCGTGAGCATCTACCAGATTGGAATAGACCATGGGATGATTTCACTCAGGAGGAGATCCAAGAAAGATCTCATAACAGTGATCAGAAGACAGACAGAGCTGATGAGAATGTTGCTCTTGTGGCAAAGAGCAAGAAGAAAGGAAGTTCTGGAAGGGACTTGTGTAAAGTTATATGCTTTTGTTGTAACCAGTTGGGGCACCTTGCCTCTCAATGTCCTGAGAGGAAGAAGAAGAAGAAGGAGTCATAAGAGCCTGAGACAACTGCTATAGTAGCCATAGAGGACTTTGCTTCAAAGTTCAATAGGGAATTTTCTTTGGTTACCCTAGTTTCCAGTGTCGGCAGTGGAGGATTCGAAGGTGATGTCAGATGGATTGTGGATAGTGGAGCCTCTAACCACATGGCGAGAATCTGGTGAGTATTCCCAGACTTTGCAAATATTGGTCCTAGCCGACATGTGGTAAATGAAGGTGGCATGGCGAGAGTTGTACGTGGAGTTGGGAATGTTAGATTCCAACTTGAGTTTGGGGGACTCTTGGAGATTGATGGAGTTCTCTTGGTTCCAAGGTTGAGTGTTAACTTTCTCTCAATCTCAGCCTTGTAGGATGTAGGATATTATGTATTGTTCAAGAGGGAACATGTATTTATCTACAGAGAGGGAGTGGATCTGGTAGAGCTGCAGCTGATCGGTAACTGGGTGGATAGGTTGTATATGTTGAGAGGATAGCCTATGATGTATGATTCAGCGTCGGATGAGGAGCGTGAGGAGGCTTCTGAGACTGCAGTGGTTACAAGGTATCAGTCTTGCATTCCGAGAGAAGAGAGTGAGTCTCTTCTGAGCACTGGTAGAAGGCTCAACCAGGTTGATCGAACCGATGCTCAAGATGAAGTGAGCTCAAGGTTCCAAGAGGTTGCCAGGATAAGATCTTCTAGTTTGAGTTTTGTGTAGGTGTTGTGGATGGCTCTAGGTTCAGAGGGAGCTCCTACAGAGCACAGTATGATGGGACCAGATGATGGAGATGGAAGCAAGTACATCCCTCGTTAAGAGGGAGTGTTGAAATATAACAAGGGATGTCCTCATTCATGTTTTTTTTGTGTTTTTTCATGGGGAGGACATAAAGTCATAATTTCTAGATATGTTTTATTTGTAAAGTGACTTTTTAAATAAAGTGCTTTTATAAAGTGAATGTACTTTATAACTTAAAGTGATTTTAAGTTGTGGGACCCAAAAAGTATTTAATGAGTATTTATTACTTATTTTGTAATTAATGAGGAGCATTAAATATGATCCCTCATATTAGACTTATGATAGCCATTAGATTGAGTTGATTATGTAAGTTATGGTTTCTTGGGAAAAGAGAAAAGTACATATACATGCTTAGGGATGTGAGAAGAACACACCGGAGAAGACGAGAGGAGTTGAGTTGAGAGATTGCTTGAGAGAGGAAAGTGAGCATCAAGAAGGGCTCGATTCTGAAGAGAGCTAGGGTGAAAATCCCAAGGAGGAATTTTCTGTTTTGATTTTCTACAATGATATTTGTTGGGATAGTTCGTACTATATGGATCAATACAGGTCGTACAACAGCATTCTTGAGGCACGAAAACTGAGGAAAGTTTGGGCACAATTTTTGAGGCAACCCTTGAAGAATTTTCGGAAGGAGGATGACCGTACATAAGAGAAGGTGCAGCTGCCTGTTATGGCATGAATTTCAAGGTGCTAACTTTCAGCAAATTCGTACAGCTGTACGGACTGTGGCACAGTTTTCAAGACAAATTTGTGGGGGACAGTTTTTGTGCTGTAAGAGATATTTCTCTTTGATGAAAAGTGTTATTGATGTTGTTCTGAACTTTACTAAAGCAAAATAATAATATCTCTCTCTCTCGTTGGGTTTACCCACATTGGGGTTTTCCCTGGCATTTGCCTAAATTTCTGTGAGTTATGGGTTGTTGTCCATTGTGTATTTTTGCTACATATTTTGCTTAACAATGTGTATTTATGCTTATAGAAATTTCTGAATGTGGGTATGCATTTCTAAAATTTAAGAAGACAGTTATCTCTAGGTCTCTAAGTGTTTGACGAAGTGTGTGAATGAAATATTTATGATTTTGTTATTAAAAATCAACATATTATACATGGGTTCCAACCATCACAATCCTTTTGGCAGCTCATTTGAAGGCTTATTGGACTCTTACTGAAGGTGCTTATTACAAGACTAAAAATAAAAACAAATTCAGAAACGCTGACCCATGCCAACTAATTTATGGCTGACCTGTGTTGGGAAATGTTATAGAGTCAACCCATGATTACTAGTATTTATATGCAAGTATAAGAGTATTTTTGTTGTTCATTATGTGGAACATTTATCTTTTGCGCCTTTCACGTCTGTCTTGTCCCTCTCTGTGTATTTCTAGTCTACAAATCAACATATGAACAAATTTTAAGAGCATTTTGGGGACCTGTAGTAATGCCATTATTGAGGAAATTAAAGCCCAGTTTGTTTGAGCCACCTTATCAAATTGCAAAACATGTACTCTACAAAAAATTGGATCTTTCTCTTTGGGGTCATCACAAGTTCTCAAAACACCCAAATATGCTACAAGATGCAATATCCTACAGGGGTCGAAGTCCATAGTTTAAGGAAACATAATTCTTGATGGTTGTTTAGAGTTTTGTTATTGCATATTGCATGGGTTAATCACCAAAGATAGAGAGCACTCTTCCTAAGAAAGGATATCTTAAAAAAAAAAGTAGTCCATCAAATTGCACTACACATCACAGGTGTAACACATTCTTTTATGATCCAAACAATCATCATTAAACCTGCAAAGAGAGTTATCTTCCTTGAAGAGGTCTTAGGGTTTAATTTATGCAGTTCTAGTGGAGGAAGGACATATATACTTTGATTTCACGAGTTAATATTATTGTATCATGCCAAGGTTGGAGCACTATGCTTTCATCGTCGACCTAATACTTGTGTTTTGGGTGCATTTATTAGGGTTTGTAGAATCTTTAATCATAAACCTTTTTCTTCAGAAACCAAAGCTAATTCAAATCTCTAATCAGGTGCATGAAATTTGGCATTTTCTTGGATTTCTGATCATTTAAATATGACCCTAAAATCTGTAGTCGAGTTGTCACTTCATCCTTGGTTATCGATCTTCTACCAATAGGATCCCTTTCTAGTGTATATTAGGTCTTTTTCTGCTTCTCCAAAACTTGAAATTTCATATGTCAAAGGGCTTCTAGATCCATAGTTCAATTGCATGTCATTATTTCTTTCTCCCTTCCCAAGGTAGAGAACATAATGTGAAGGTTCATAAGCTCAGTGAGATTTGCTTAAAGCTCCTTATGTAGTTTCTTATTTTCTTGTTGTGCATGTACAAGCTATGTCTTCAAAGAATTAATCACCACCCTGCTCTTCCATACATCTGTTACGTTCACTTGATAATTAGGGGATTTTAATTCCCATCCATTTCATAAAAAAACTAAGACATTTCTATTGATATGGTTTGAGATGTGAAAAAGGCACTAGCATCAAATAGAGGAGAAGATAGACCATTATCATATTTGAGAACCTCTGGTGAAACCAATTCTGGAGAGGTACTTATAACCACTACAACAACATCATCAACATAATTTAACCATGCATCCATACGATCTTCCTAACTACTGATTAGCTGCTTTACGATGGACTGGATTCTCTTGGAAGTAAGTGTTCTTAATCTATTCATAATCCTGCCAACAAAGGTTGTCTTAAAAAATGTCCATAGAAAATTGCATTAACACCAGTAGAATGAATGCTTTCCTCTGTCACCCCTTGTTTCCACTATTGAAACTCGTGGCAAGGAGTCCAAAATGTTGGAAAGCATAGTGGCCCTCCATATTTGACTGTGCGCCTTTGAGTCTCACTTTCAGAGCTGTAATTTGAGGTGCTTGACATCTGATATATCACTTTGATTACATGGCTCTTCATCTTTGAGGATTTTACTTCTTATCACATGTGCTCGAAAGGGAAAAAACCACTCGAAAACAGTTTTGAACAATGAACAGTCGCTATTATATTTGTTACCTCTTGGTACCTTTTGACACATGCATTCGAGATACAACAGCATGATGTAGAGGCTTGGCTAGCTCTCCTTGACATGTGGATATTTTTCATTTTGAAGCCCAGCTCCTATCATACCCAACTAGTGTTACATGGTAGGCATTCATTAAGACACTTGGCATTGTTATGCACTGGGAAATTGCATTTCCTCCTTCGTGGCTTCGGGATTAAACGAGACTTGCCGCTTGGTCAATGTGTCAGGCTTTGATGAATGCTTGAAACTTGCACTGGCAGTATCGAAACCTAACAGCCAATGCATACATGCCTGGGCACCTTTAATTTTCGCAATGAATGCCATTATTTTTGCCATAATATCATGAGGAAGTCGCTTGGTTCTCAGGAAATCCTCTGTATCTTGGCGTTTTGTTGTCAAATTGGCAGTTGTGCATTCATCTAACAATTGACAAAACTATGGACACTGGGCATCTCTTTCAACATCTGCGTATTGATATTTATACCTACACACTGAGATCTGACCTCTAAATGGTGAATGCAAGGGTTGACATAACTCTCGATGCCTATGAGGTTGGCGTTCTGGCGTTTGTTTTTTTTTTTATTAATGGAATATATCCCACATTACCCAGGGAAGAATACTTTGTTGTCTATATATGCATCAATGTTTCAATGTTCATTCAATCTATAGTGCATAATGGCGCTTCCTTGTGGGCTCCTCCTCCATGTGACTTGATGCATGGCGCTTAGGTGCTTGGCCTCGACTGACTTGAGTTGTTTTGCTAGCTGAGATACTAACTTATGTTGTGCATTGGTGCAGGTGATTTCCCTCGGTGTTGGGATCGAATTTGGAGATTGGCCTATGGGCCTAATAAATTTACTAGAATAAACATAATCCCTGTAATAAAAAAAAATTATTTGCCTAGACTTACAAAAAACTGACCAAAGCCATATTGTTATCCAATGCCCAAAAATAAAATAATAAAATTGCACAAAGCCATATTGTTATCCAATGCCCAAAAAAAAATAAAAAATACCATGCATATAAGCCAAAAACCTTTGATTTTTTTTTCCCTTATGTAAAGTGTCCTCAGCCCTGAGAGCACATTAACCCTTTTTGTTTTAAACCAACTTTAGCCAAAATTTTATTTTTACATGTGACAACACACTCTATATTCCTTAAGTCTCTCCTTCCAAGCAACCACTTTATCTCTTTTCATTATGACCATGTTTTCATCCTTAGGATCAACGAGGAAATCTATCCTTCTCCTTGTCCTACTGGTAGATGTCTCTGTTGTATCAGGTGCAATAGATTGTTTTCCTTTCTTGAATCTCTTCTTCTTTCCAAGAGGATTCTCGGGATCTTCTTCAAAGGTGAACTCAGACCAAAACAAAAAATACCCCCATGTTTTATGCCTTTTCTTCAGTTCTTCAATGATAAGTAATTTAATCAAACCACAATGAAAAAGTCTAGTCTCAGCCTTCAGCCTTGGCAGGATTGGCTTTGACCTTCTTAGACATTTTTACGAGGATTTGCCAAAAAAAATAGGGCATATTGAGTGGTTGAGTACCTATGGAATGTTCCAATAATCTAATGTGATAAAGGGAAGATGAATTATACCTCCCCTCACATGTTATATACCTTAGAATAGAAACCAACAATTCATTCCACTCCTTCCTTATGTAATACCTTGGAACACTCTTCTCTAGTTTCCATCCTCGATGTTATGTAATCCCTTGGAACAACCTTGAAAAACAAAACCCTTGATTCTTGCAACATTGTCTAAAGGATGGACAAACTATGTTTCTTTTTCCAAATATGTAAAATGAGTATATTACAGTTTAATGAACATATTTCCCTATTATTATATATGGGTTTTATACTTTATCAAAAAAAATTCCAAGACTTTACAAGGTTTTATAATTCGGTGAAAAATTCGCCAAGATTTTACAAGATTTTATAATTTAGTGAAAGATTCGCCAAGATTTTACAAGATTATATAATTGACTAAAATATACACCAAAAAATTATATATACATATTATATAATTGATAAAATAGACTTCATTTTTTCGTATGTATCATGGGGATTCACCCATTTATTTTTATTATTATTATTATTATTATTATTATTATTATTATATATATATAGGGGGGTTCTTAAAATCACCCATGATCAAAAGTTAATACTTCTAGAGCAAAAACTAGTAATTTTGAATCTAAGTTGACAGTTTCTGAATCAAAAGCTAGTTCATCTGAAATTCAAATTAAATGTCTTGAAATAACAGCTAGCTCTTTGAAATTAAAAGATATTGATTCAGTAACTAGCACTGCTAAGATTGAAGATTCTGAGTTGAAAATTATCATTACTAATCCTCTAGCTTATAATTCAAATATGAAACTTAAGAGTTCTGAAATTATTTTTTAGGATAAACCTACTATTGCAAAGCCTAAATTTACAAAATCTGAAACAAACGTTGATTTCTCAAAATTAAAGGTCAATTTTCTTGAGCTTAGGGTTACCATTCCTGAATTTACGGAAGATCAACTTCACATAACTACTCGATCAGAAGATTATTTTGATTCAAAATTTCCAACTATGGTATCTCCTTTCTTTTCTCCAAGCAAGGTTGAAGAGGAATCTACGATTGATTTTTCTGAACCTCTTTCTCCCTTGACTTATTTTCTTCTTTCTCCATATTTCATTTATAGACCCTTGTCAATGTTGATTTTTCATAAGCTAGGTTAAGCATGAAGTTCATTCCATTTTTAGAATTTCACTTAACCATAAACAATAATGTTGTATCAACCAAGATCACAAGAAGAAACACCATGCACAAGAACACAAGAAGTATCCTAGGAAACCCTTCTCAACAAGGGAAGAAAACCCAGCCAAATCCTTTGCTATATTCTTCAAGAGAAAGACCTTCACCACCAATATAAACCCTAATACACAAGAGGGTGTTTAAACCCTAGAACTCTAGTGCCCAAGAGAGTTGCGCACTTTTCCTAAGTAAATGTACTTGCTGAAATTTCCAAACTCACATGAAAGATATGTTTCCACAATGGGTATTTTACCTTTACTTATACGAACCTAAACCTGTCAACAGAAGTGTATATTGGCTCAACAGGGCCGACCTCTCTAAGTCACATTATTATTATTATTATTATTATTATTATTAACCAAATTAATTATCTTTTACATTTATTATTAATCACAATAAGGTGGGGCCGACTTGTACCCTTTACATAACAATTAGGGTTACAGGAAGGTCTGACTCTTGAAAAATATATAGCAAAGGATCTGATACACCCACTATTGCTCATCCACTAGAGGCACATCCATAGGGGTGTCATATCTCTAGTTCACTGCATTACACAGAAGAACCAGATCTTCACACGTTCACTTGTGCTCATCCACATACACGTTCACTCTACAGATCTTATTTCCCACTGCCTCACATAGGAGAATCATTTGGAGTCTTCTCATCAACTCTGTTTCTCAGAGGAGGCTAATACATCATCTTCATTCTTGTTCACATGATGATGCACCCAGCACTTTGGGATTTCACGTGTTCACCTTGTGCTCAACCATATGCACGTCTAACTCAATAGATCACCTTTCCTACTGGATAATTATTTGGATTTATTCTCAACTCTCTGAATGGAGGAGGTCATCTCTACATTCCTAGCTCTGTCTCAGGAAGGAACCCTGTACCCTTCTTAAAGGATTTGTCTCAGGTTTGTAAGCTAAGAGAAAGACTCACATAGTTGCAATGATCCACATCTCACAGGTTTGTAAGCTGGAGAATGAATCACATAGTTGCAATCATCAATACTCCCTCTCAGCTAGGGAGGCATTCTTTATCATGCCAAGTCTCACATGGATGTATTTTGATTTTTGTCTTAGATGGAGTCATCGACACTCCCTCTCAACGAAGGAGTCATTCTTCACAAAGTTAATTTGGTAAAGATATCTACAATCTGCTCATGTGTAGGAAGGTATTGCATGTGTACAATTTTCCTCTGCATCATATCTCTGATATAAGGATATTTCATCTCATTGTGTTTCGATCCATTAGGAAACATTGGTTTCTTAATGATATTTACACATGGCTCTTGTTTATCATCGTAGGATCCATCTCATGGTCAAGTAAATATGTCAGAAGCTCATGAAGCCACATTTCTTCGCACACTCGATGCTATATACTCTGTCTCTGTGGTACTCAAGACCATAGAGTTTTGTTTCATGTTGTATTAGTAAACCATGACAAACTTCATGGTAGAAAATCAATCATATGTGCTCTTCTGGTACACTATACTTTCTGTTGAATATGAATCGTCATATGTTGCAAACTCAAGTTCACACTGGAGGCAATCTCAGGCCATATCCAATTGTGCCTCGTATATATCTCAATATATGTTTTGTTGTTTTCTAGTGAGTCTGTCTTGGTTGACTCGTGAAATGACTAGGAATACTCATTGCATGGCATGAATCAAGTTTGGTGTTAACCAGATACATCAGTGATCCAATCAGTTGTGGATCAATCTCATCTGAATCATCATTAATCTTTTTCCTTAAATCCATGACGATGGATTTTTCATTCTTGTCATACTAAACTTCTTTAATATTTTACTATATATTTTTCTTGACTCAGGAAAATCTTATCAGTCATTTGTCATACTTCTTATCCCAAGAAGTAGTGCATCATACTCATATTCTTCATCTCGAATTCAGAAGTCAAGGATTACTTGTATCCAACAACAAGGCTTTCTAAATAAGTCATCAAAATCAGGCTCTCGTCACCAACACTGTAATAATATCAGTTTGGATCAGCAACACTCTTAATGAAATCCAAACTTCATCAAGAATCTATCTATTTGATTTAGTTTCTGACTCATGGACGGTAGTATGGTTGGAAGTGTATCAGGTTTACTAGATCAAGTGTCTCATCATAGAAAACTCCCTCTGTTTGTGAAAAAACTCTGACTATAGAGTTTGTTTTGTATTTCTCGACACTTCCATCAGTTGCATGCTTGATCCTATATATCCACTTGGAATTTAACATAGACTTCCCTTCTAGTCCCTGAATAATATCTTATACATCATTTTTTAAGATATATTGGTATTCTTCTATTATGGCATCTTGCCATACCTGTTTTCCTGTTGCTTCTCTAAGACAAGGAGGATCAGCATCAATGAAGTAGCTCATGACTGAATGATAGCTCGAAAACCTCTTTTTCTTTCTTGGGATGTGCCTTGAGAGGCTTGTATGTTTCTTTGCCTCTTGAAGAGTGAGTCTAGGTAGGCATTTTATGCCCTACTGCAATATATCTTGAACATATCAACTAGAGCAATTGGATCAACTAAAATAATGCATGTCTCCCTCTGAATTGTTGAATATCTTCCTTTGATCTTAACATGTCTGGAACAAGAAAACAAGAGGAACCAAAACAAGAATATATCCTAAAGGAGAATAATGAGTGTATCCCTAGAATCAAAACAATTTAAGGATTGTTGTCACATCTACAACACCTACTTGTAATGTAGTAAGCTTTAGAAATATAGGTTACAGAAATGACAATTACAATAATCAAAACTAGAGTCTTCACTTCCAGTGTGTTGTTCCTCTGAATGCACTGAGATCCCTCTGGATCCAAGACTTCAACAAAAGATCCCTTCATCCTAGAATTACCCTCTTGATAATGATACAAATAATATATATGCAGGTGCATACCTGAGGGTGTTGATATGATTTCTCCAATGGCACATGGTTGATCTTTGTCCTCTAACATCTTCATGAAGGAGGTATGTCACAATTACACCTTTTTGTATCACCCACAATAATTCTTCCTTTGAAATCTTATCTTCCAGGAACTGAGTTTGCTTGAATCATCAAGCTTTCCTCCCATTATGATTTTTCTCATTTTTGGATTCTTCACAAACCTTTGTCAACTTGCCTAGTAAACCTAACGGCTAGGCTAGGCTAAAAATTTTAGGTTTACTTGGACTTATGAATGCCAACAATAAGCCTTTTAAAGATAGGATAACACTAGTGAGTTGAAGAGCTCCTTCAAGGAATTTCAGAAACCCTAATTCTGAATTTTCTGCATAAATTAGCGAAACCCTAGAAACCCTAGGGCCAAAAAAATCAAAATGCTCAAAAATGCAATATGAATCTTGTTGGAGGTGCATTGAAGGAGTTTGTACACTCCTATGGTAATTTTATCCCCAATGTCCAAGTTCCAAGTGCTGAAACACTCAAAAGAAGAGGGTCATACAGATTTTCTCGAAACCCTAGGAGGGTCGTACAGTTTTGCAAAAAAGGAGGGATGATTGGTAAAAGCTTGTAGCTTGTGCAATGGGTTCTTCAAGTCATATGCTCTAATACCATGTTGATTTTTCATAAGCTAGGTTAAGCATGAAGTTCATTCCATTTTTAGCATTTCACTTAACCATAAACAATAATGTTGCAACAACCAAGATCACAAGAAGAAACACCATGCACAAGAACACAAGAAGTATCATGGGAAACCCTTCTCAACAAGGGAAGAAAACCCAGCCAAATCCTTTGTTATATTCTTCAAGAGAAATACCTTCACCACCAAGATAAACCATATCACACAAGAGGGTTCTTAAACCCTAAAACTCTAAAKCCCAAGAGGGGTGTGCACTTTTCCCAAGTAAATGTACTTGCTGAAATTTCCAAACTCACATGAAAGATATGTTTCCACAATGGGTATTTTACCTTTACTTATACTAACCTAAACCTATCAACAAAAGTGTCTATTGGCTCAACAGGGCTGACCTCTCTATGTCACATTATAATAATTATTATTATTATTATTATTATATTATAATTAATATTAACCAGATTAATTATCTTTTACATTTATTATCAATCACATTAAGGTGGGGTCGACCTGTACACTTTACATAACAATTAGGGTTACAGGCATGTCTGACTCTTGAACAATTTATAGCAAATGATTTGATACACCCACTAGTGCTCATCCACTAGGAGCACATCCATAGAGATGTCATCTCTCTAGCTCACTGCATTACACAAAAGAACCAAATCTACACACGTTCACATGTGCTCGTCCACAGGCACATTCACTCTATAGATATTCTTTCTCGCTGCCTCACACAGGAGAATCATCTAGATTCTTCTCGTCAACTCTGTTTCTCAAAGGAGGCTAATACATCATCTTCATTCTTGTTCACATGACGATGCACCCAGCACTTTGGGATTTCACACATTCACCTTGTGCTCAGCCACAGGCATGTCTAACTCAACAAATCACCTTCCCACTGGATAATCATCTGGATTTCTTCTCAACTCTCTGAATGGAGGATTTCATCTCTACGTTCCTAGCTCTGTCTCAGGAAGGAACCGCATACCCTTCTTAAAGGATTTGTCTCAGGTTTGTAAGCTAAGAGAAAGACTCACATAGTTGCAATGATCCACATCTCAAAAGTTTGGAAGCTGGAGAATGTCTCACATAGATGCAATAATCAACAATCAATACGTTGTCATTCACCTGAACATATATCATCAATTTCACTTTTCTTTCCTTCAGGTACTCAAAATTTAAGGGAAGAAGCTTTCAAAACTTAATATAATCCTTCTTTTGATCATCAAAAGCTTATTCGAGACATAATGTCTGGAAATGTAAATCAACCAAACCAACCTAATCAACCTCCTCCACCTCTATCAAGAGTGTTCAATAAGGTTGTAACTAGATATGCTCCCCTTGTGCTACCTGCAAATCTTCATGATCTTCCTGATAATTACTTAAAATTCTACCTAAATTTAATGGATAAAGTGAAAATACAACAGTTGAACATTTACCCTTCTTTGATGAGTTTGTTGATATGTTTGGACTTGAACATGAAGATGCTTATATGAGGTTATTTTCACAAACATTTGAAGGGGAGGTGAGAATTTAGTCTAAGGGGATTCCTCCAAATTATTTAGATTCTTATGATGCATTAGAAACTACTTTTCTTAGGTAGTGGGGTGAGAAGAAAGATTATATTTATTACCTAACTAAATTTGGAGCTTTGAAACGTAATAATAATGGATGATTTTATGATTTCATTAAAAGATTCAATAAGACTTATAGTAAAATTCCAACAGACATTAAACCTTCACACACAACTGCAAAGGTTACCTTTGCAGGAGCTTTTGACCCAGATTTTGCTTTACTATTGAGAGAAATGAGATCGAGAAATTTATCTGATATGCAAGAGGATGCAATCGAGATTGAATCTAATTTGATAGCCTCTAGGAAATTTAAATTCAAAGTTGAAACAGGGATTAAAGAAACAAGAAAATTTAGAAAACAAGGAGGTTCATCTAGTGCAAATAAAAACTATCAAGATGAAAAGATTAAGGAAATGGATAAATTAAAAAAAAAATTATCTAATAAATTAGCCAGAATGAAAGTTGATATGGTTAAAATTGAACCTAGTATTAGAAACCCTAATCAATTTAGAAGGAATTTTGATCCTCAATTTCAGCAAAGACCTCCTACAAACAACAACAAATTCAAGCTCCTTTG
>ML776574.1:2000539-2014742 GCA_009831015.1 Picea engelmannii | reverse complement strand
GGTAGGGTGCCAACCCCCTACAATGATGAGTTTTTTTTTCTCATGGTGCCTACAGGTCATAGCCATTGATGACTATCCTTATGGAGGGATTGACTACAGAGGGGATCCTGACAAGCCATTGCCACTAGGTTCCGCCTATGGTGATATTGGTAAGAAATTATTTTTATATATTTCATTTTTTTTGTGTGTTTTTCAATTTTGATAAAGGAAAAATAGAAAATGTGAATACTTTTGCATGGTATTAAGTATTAACAAAAATTTTTTACGCAAACGTAGGTTCGCAACAGCAAGAGGGATTCCCATGACATCGACGAAGGGGCTGAGGATATGAGATAGTAGGAGGGGATGCAGAGAGAGTGCTACAGAATGTGCAGGGGAGCCTGTCTCGATTGATGCATAGGATTCCTATGGTTCAAGTGGAGGATCTTCCAGAGGTGATGTAGCAGCAGGTGGTGGGTGTACCCCGTGTGTGGGTGTGACTCTTCTAGCATATTGCAAATGTTGTAGTGTGCTATCATGATACGCATCTGGAACCATAGGCGTAGATGCCATGGTCATGCTATGTACTAGACATATATGCATTTTGAGGGTGTGAGCCCCATTTTGTACTATGACACCATATTTTTTGGACTTGAAAGGATGAAATATAAAAACAAATTGGTCTTCGGCTTTACTTATGTATGTTACAATGTGTAAATGTATGAATTTGTTTTCTTTACTTAGTTATGTGACAAATTCCAATCTAAAATGTAATTAGCATATGCATCGGATACATGATTAGAACTTCTAGGGATGTGATTCTAAGTAAGAAAATCAAAGTATTGTTCCAAAATTTGTACCTGTAGGAATCATTGGAGTAGAGTAGGATCTCTCACACAGTAAATGTTGTTCAACTGACATACGACTAACAGGAAGTCTAGGAAAACTTATAAAGATCGAACACGATGTGAAATGGTGTTTCTTAATAGCTCTATATTGGCGCTATACTCAACCACATTATTCCTTGATGGCTCTAGACAAATGCCACCTGAAGACACCAGTTGACCCTCGAACAAGTAAATGACCCAAGCAGCGGAAGATTTCATTGACATCTTCCAACCAAGGGAAAAATCAATAAGAAAGTCAATGATTCAAAAGAAAAGATAAATAAGTATATACACTAAGATAAACTAGTATACAAAGGTCACGCCCAATTTTGAGGGCTCAAGCATAACACCTTTTAAGGTAGATCCCATTTCTAAGTTCATCCAGCATATTCCCCTCACAATATTCTAATTCATAGGCTCCTTTCTCTAAGACACGTTGCATGATATAAGGATCGTGCCACATGGGGTTGAACTTACTTGCCCGCAACAGTTCTTTGGCTTGGTCATAAAGGAGAACCAAGTCACCTTCAATGTAATGTCAGGGACAGATAGACTTATCGTATTGAACCTTAACATGTCATTTATTCACTTCAATATCTATAGAGGCTTCTCGACACTGCTCATCGAGGTGTTCCAGGTGCACGAGGCATTTTTCAAGATCAGACGTGTCAAATAGGAGCTCAATTTCCAATTTAAGGGAAGAGAGTTGGAATTCAATCGAAATTATTGACTCCACGCCATGTACTAATTGAAAAGGAGAGAAACCAATGGAATTCTTTACTGTGATTCAATATGCCCAAAGTACAAGGTATATCATCATATGCTAGTCATATTTACTCTAGCTGACAGGTTTTTGCAAAATTTTCTTGAGAGATTTATTCATCGCCTCTACTTGTCCATTTTCCTGGGGATAGTAAAGGGAGGAACGACCGTGCCTAAACCCTAGTTTTGATGTTAACTCTTTCATCATTTCATTTTGAAAGTGACTGTCATGATCAGAAACAATATCTTTTGGGATTCTGAACCTGGCTATAATCTAGTTGAACATGAAGAATGTTGCAGTCTTACCATCATATTTAATGGTGGGCATAGTCTATGTCCATTTAGTAAAATAATCTACAGCCACAATAATATGTTGGTTCCCCCCAACCAAGACTAGGTTGGAGTCCATAAAATCCACCCCCCACTTGGTGAATGGATCGACGGTGATGATTGGGTGAATAGGGGTTGGATGCGAGTGAATTTTTTGAGTGAACACCAGGAAAGGGTGACACTTCTTGACCGCTTCAACGCAATCTTTAAAAATTGACAGTGAAAAATAACCGACTTGCAATATTTTTTGGGTTGTCGCAAGCCCAGATAAATGACCACCACATGCCTCACTCTAACATTCATTGAGAACATATTCATATTCCTCGAGAGTTAAGAAACGACATAATGTATTAGCCACCCCTCGATGAGACAAAGTGTCATTGATAATAAGGTACTTCTTAGCCTCATGACATATACATTGTCGATTGTCTCTCGACGGATACTAGAATAGATTCAAGGTTTGAAGATAGATCAAAATGTTTCCATACTAGGGGTCGAAAGACGAGATAAGGAAAATATGTTCATATGTGAACGAATCATCATGAAAAATGTCCTCATCTAGTCGAGGGAAGTCCAACATCAATTCGGCAAAAACTAACAATTTTTTAGATTTCGTAGAAGCAAAATTGAGATCAAATTCTTGCAAAATAAAAATCCACTTATTGTATTTCCCCGCTATGATACGCCTGGTAAGGACATATTGAAATGGATTAATATCTGTGATCACAGTAGTTTTGAAAAGTAATATATAATGTCATAATCTTTGAACCGCATGTACAATGGCCAAGGCCAACTTCTCTACGTGAGAATATTTAAGTTTAGAACCAACTAGGCTTCGACTGAGATAGTAGACAATGTGCTCATGGAGCTCATTTTCCTCCTAAACTAGTACCATACTAACCATCCCTTCGAACACGGCGATATAAAGCAAATAGTCTCTTTTGTAGTCCATAGGCTCCAGTAGAGGCACCAATACCAAATATTTCTTAAGAGCATCAAAGGATTCCTAGGCTCGCTCATCCCATATAAACGGAGTGTCCTTCTTCAAAAGACACATGAAAACTTTAGTTAAATTGGCATAGTTCTCTATGAAACGATGCAGGAAGTTAGTTTTCCTCTGTAAACCTTGAATTTGTCGAATGTTGTGTGGGGGAGGAAATAAAAGTATTTCATCAACCTTTATAGGATCTACCATGATCCCATGCTTAAACAGTATGATTCCTAAAATACAACCAAACCTAACGGAAAAGATGCACTTGTGAGGGTTCAACCTAATGCAATAATAATGACATATTTCAAATAGTATTCGAAGGTGATTGGATTGATCTACTCTCTTGCGAGAGTGAGCAGCGAGATCATCTAAATAATCTTCGAGGATATGCTTAATATCGTGAAATTCAAAGGTCATTGCATGTTGGAAGGTTGCTCTGGCGTTTTTAAGACCGAAAGGAATTTTTCGGTACGCAAAGGTACCCCAAGGAAAAATAAACATTATATTGTGTTGATCCCTGGGTTTTATTTGAATTTCATTATACCCTGAAAATACTTCCATAAAGGAAAATAGTTTGTTTCCCGCACACTTGTCAAGAATCTGGTCAATGAAAGGAGTAGGGAATTTATCTTTAGGACAGGTCTTGTTCAGGTCTCTAAAATCCATACACACATGGATGGTACCTTGATTTTTATTTATGGGAATGAGATTGGACACCCATTTAGTTAAGGTAACCAGGTATATGAAACCAACAATAAATAGCTTCTCTACTTCTTCCTTAATAGCAGGCGACTTCCTAGGATTAACAGCTCTAAGACGTTGTCGAACAAGTTTAGCATCCAAATAAGTTTTAATCTCATGCTCGACAATGTTGGGGTCGATCCTTGGCATATCTTCATATGAACAAGTGAATACATCCAAAAATTATTTGAACATATCGGTGTAGATCTGAATTTCTTTAGGCGAACAATCTGCACCGATGTATATGTTCTCGATTTTACCAGGGGTACAAGAGATGTCAATCACGATGGTAGGAGAAATCTTCGCCATGTTTCCTTTGGCATAAATACCATGTGTATATAATGGAACCACGTTGTGACTGACCATATCACTAAATTCATATTGTTCGATATTAACAAGCTTCGGGAGAAAATAGGATCGATGATGCATATCATCCCAAGGCCTATTAGGACCAAACATGTCCTCTAATATCTCTTCATCCAAAGGTAAAGTGTCGTCAAGGAAATCATATGAACAAGATAATTGAGCATCCCATATGGGATCTAAAACATGATCCACCTTGTCTGCCCATGAGGAGGAAGGATCAGGGTCAACAGTAGCGTCTAGAATAGCCTGATATGCAACTTTTGTTGATGAAAATGGAATTTCCATCCCAATGTGTGACTAACCTTCATACAGAATATTCGAGGAAGGTAGTGTCCAAGGGTCGTTGAACTACAAAGTACAGAAAGGAATGGACCTCATCAACGATGAAGACTCACTAGAATTGGCAAGAATATGGTGAATTGGTGCCATGAAATCAAAACTACTCAACAAAGAGGAATACAACCCGACACCAACATCCTTAGTTTCCTGCAGATAATTATCAATCACAGGGATCAAAGATCCAAATGATGCACTAGGACTAGTGTGCGCAAAGGAAAATTGAACAATCATCATTATCTTCCCTTCGTGAGGAAAACATAAAGTGCGGAAAACTGATGACACAACGGTTGTCATGGCATAAATCCAATTACACCCTAGTATTAAATTGTAGTTGAGGGGTGCATCAACCACCTCGACGTCGACCTCCACAGTATTCCCACCTAACTGGACCGGTAAAGTGGGAAGGATCCCGTGGAGTTGAAACGAACGCCCATCAAATGTGGTCAACATAGTCATAGATTGAGACAGGGTCAGAGATCCAATGGATTTCCAATAAGTTAGGGACATCATGTATTTTTCATCACCTTCATCAAGTACAATATGTTTGATGGTAATTTTCATGTACTCCACATGGATTTGAAAGTCCACATGGTAAGTTAAGTGACGCTTAACATACATGGCATCAAACTTGATAAACTTTGAGCCACACAAGTCTAGATCTCCTAATGTAAATAACAAGGCATCCCTCTATGAAGGTCACATATGGAGCATCTCCAAAGTCGACATCGCACATGGGGTTTGGCCCAAATCTTCGACAATCGAATATTTTTGGGTGACTCTGGCATTACGATTGTCGGCAGAGCACTTTAGTAATTCTTTCGGAATACAAGGCAGAGGTTCTGTCTTATTGATCTACAAGGGTGTTTCTGGGGGAGGAGGAGACTCTGGACCTATAACAGTCTATGAAGAACTGTAATCACGAGATCAAGTGGCTACATCAATCAGAGACTTAATCATATTGACACATAGATGGCTACCTTCATGTGTTGAGGGGTTTTGACTACCACTTGACGCATTTTCAATGTTTGAGGTCTCTTAGGCCATATGTTTATTATGTGGAAATGGGTTTGTTAGCACAGTGGGTGGTTGGGATAAGAGCCTTGAGTCTTCCTCGATTTTGGGGCATAGGTGGGTAAGGTGATCATCTTTACAAAGTTTACAGGGAAATTTCACCTTTCGCTTCTCTTTCTTGCCCTCATTAGCATTATTATTTGATCTATCATTATTAGTTTCATCCTTGGATTTATTATTATTTTTCTGACCCCTATGATTATTACCTTTTCCTTTCTTCTTAGTCCCTCCTGGTTTTTTTTTATCGTTCGAGTTAGACAACGATTGTACAAAATGCACATCTTCCAACAGGGTTGTGGTGGAGGATGAAGCCGAAGATTGTCCTGCTATAGGCTGGATTATAAGAAAATATTTCAACTGGTTCATCACCAAGTATGTAGCCTTAGTATTTGTGGAGCCTATGATGTCATTGGCATGAGGCCCATGCTTTTGTATAGGATCGTATTTTGACCACGGTGTGTCAGTGAGAATTTCATAAAGCATCCCAAATTGAGCATATATAAGGTCCAATTGTTGGGATTTGAAGATGGCTTCTTTCTCAGATGTTACTTTGGATGTAGAGACATCCTTCGAAATATAAGGAAACAAATACTTAAGGAACCGTTCCAACAAAAACTCTAGAGGAATGTAGGCTTTAATCAACCTCTTATGTCTGCACCACTCTTAGATATGATTAGAGATATGTGTGGCTTTGTCTTGGTGAAAGGTCGAAAAAAGTTCTATGTTGGCATTGTAACGAACCAGTAATTGCAATAGATTGAGAAAAACCAATACCGTCTTATTGAAAGTTCCATATGTTCCCCCAGGTAGCTCAATGTACCATTTTGCAGCGACCCCCATGAGAGTGTGTTGAAATAGCCTCAAATGAATAGAATCTTTGTTTAGGGAGTTAGATGAGCAACATAGATGAAAAGTAGTCACATGATCACCCAGATCCTCACCAGTTTTTCCCTTCAATTTTGAAATGTACAAAGGAAGCTTGGTGGGGATGGGGGACCATGGCGGATTGTGACGCACGGGGTCATTCATTAATTTTGACAAATCTGACAGATTAAGCATGGCCAAAAAAAGAGTCAGAGTTGTGGCGTTTGAGCCCATGCTCCTGGGAAAGATTGGGGCTAAGGAATTGCAGACCATCAAAGGTTCTGGTATATACCATGGCCTTGTCTAGTAGGATAGTATCCTCCTCCAAACTGATTCATGAAAGGTTGTAAGGGCACCATGCCTGTGGAAGCAGCATGATAAGGATTATATACATTGCCCCTAGATGAAGGAACTTTGTGGTGGGGGTTTCCAATATCGTGAAACTGAATCCCTCTGGATGGAACACCAGAGGACAGAGGGGGATTCACCATAATAAATGCATACATCGAAATCGGTGTGGAGGAAGAAGGAATGAAGGACAAAATATAGGAAGTAAATTGTCCACCCATTTGAGCACTCCATCCCGGAGCACTGAAGCTAGGATTAGGCTCAGGGGAAGGAGGATTCCAACCTCCAACCATAGGATTTACTTGGGGAATATGACCTCCACCAAATGAGAAAGGAACATAAGGAGGTGTCATTCCCCCAGACCCAAAACTAGGATTCACATTAGTTGTTGAAATGGACGATGAGAGTTGTGATGTCGTGTCTAGCATACTAAAATAAAATGGATTAGAGGCTGAAGGTATTGACTGAGAATCATGATTCCACATACTGAAAAGGAGATATGAAAGGGTTTGTTCCCATGGGTAGAGTAGAAATCATGGTTTGGGTAGCACTAGAGGAGGGAGCCTATGGAACCCACACCGTTGAGGATGAGGGAGTCGAGGGGATCCCACTAATCATAGAAGAGAAGGGAGTCAAAGGGATTCCCAAGACGTTCATGTATGACTGAGTACTCATAGTTGGATTATCACAAGTCTAGGAGGTGGAGATATATGTACCACACTTATTAACTCTACGCCTTTTAGAAGGAAACTTCGGTAAAGGAACAAGATGCGGTGGTAACTTCAACGGACAAAGAGATCGGTGAGGAGGTTGGTCTTGCTCCATGATGACTCGGAACTCGAGATATAAAAATAAATCCTAAGGCCAACTAATAAGAAGAGAGAACACCAAAATAAATCAAAAAGGCCAATGCACACAAACAAGATATAATGGTTGAAAGGGGCCTCCCAAACTAGAGTAAGTATGCCTCGCCCAAGAGGGGCCTGAGACTCCCTTTAATAGAGTGGAGGTATCAGAATCAATTATAAGGGCCCTCATGGGATTAACAACATAATCGTTCAGATCTCCCTGAAGAGGTAATCCTCCATAAAGGTTGTGTGTTGTCTGACCCTTATCTGACTTATGGTACCTACAGAATAACCCCTGCAAGTAACCTATATGGCCACCTATGTCAAGCAACTAGAGTCACCGCGATATAACCAATGTGCAAGAGAGCAGTCACAAGTTCGATCCACTGTATGGGCAAGGTAACAAATCCCTAAATCTCGAAAGCACTGCCTCTCACAGAGGTAAAGGTACTAGCAAGTCCCCCAAATACGAATAGAACCCCAGAAATATATTTGACGCTATGAAGGTATTAGAGGGTTATCTCTGTAACCAACTTCGTGTGACCTCATGCTTAACTCCGGTGTGAGCGGAGCCTCTTGAAGTCATTGATTACACAATGGGTTTCACCACTCCTTGGTCAGACACATATGTTGAGTTTAATAGCCTTGGAGAAGTTTACTCACAAAATCATATTCCAAGGCCCTAGGTCCTATACTTGTTTGTGTACCCTGAAAAATAAAATCATTTCTAATCAATTTCAATTAATCAACATTAATTTTAATGGCTTATGATTACAAAAGAGGTGTGGTCGTGAAACTAATGGTATTACGACTCAGCATATAAAAATAAGAAAATATAAAAACATTATCAAGTACTAGTCTTGAATTTCAAAGAGATGGCATGCTTCTAAATGCATTTTTTTCTAAAGCAATCTCTACAATTTCAATGAAGTGCAATCTTTCCAAATGTGTTAAAATCAACGCAAAGTAATCAAAAGTGAAAATTCCATAAGTACAATGCAAGTAAGAAAATATTTTGGTATTTTCGATATAAAGAAAAGAAAATGCAAGGATTGAGTAACAACCTCACAGGCAGGCCCTACTGCAAGCAAAAAGACACAAGCCAAGCAGTATACCAAGAAGCGACTACTCAGACCAATATGCAAGGAAAACCAATGAAACTGATGATAAGAAAGGAGTTTTCCCAAAATTGAATAATAATAATGCTTCCTATCACTCTGTAGGCACTTAACAGTCAGAATAAGGACCCAAGAAGACTCAACAACCTGAAAACTCACCCAGCAAACACCAAACTCAGCCAGCAAGACTTAAGAGATTATGTACACAACTGTTTGAGCAACAAGGACATATATACGCTCCCTAAAGGCAGACAACTCATGTATGTACGTGCCTGTCACATGTATACCAAGAAAAACACTGCTAGGGAAAGGGTTAAGCCAAGAAACTCATATGAAAGGAAAAATACACATTGTCAAGCAACAAGAGACAAGGAAACTCAAGAAAATAGAGAGCAAATCAAGGAGAAAAACACTCAAAATCACTAAAAAAAAGGAGATTTCCTCGGTGGAGTCGCCAATTTTGTTACGAGGAAAATCTCTCTATGGCTAGGGTTAAACCACAACAAATAGAACGACACCAATAAATCAACTCTAATATCAAGTATTCTATGTAAATTAAATGCTAACAAGAAAAGGCTAAGGCCCTACCTCGTCCGGACGTTCGAAGAAGACCATCATTGAGCATGCGACCCAAAGATTTATGCCTACAACTTGTGCTCAACAACCAAGATACACAAGCATATGGTGATAATATATAATGTCAGCATATAAATTAGCATAATCCATTAACATACATGACAAATACGCCCATGGAATAGTAATTCAAATTTTTGCAAGATATCAATTGGACGAGAAAAGAGTATTTCCATTAAAATAATCAGTAGAAGTACATAGGTGACAAAATTTTGTAACAATGCATATCAGAACCGAGAAACTAATTCCCTCCAACTAGGCCTCCACCACTTCAATCCTCCACAAAGGCAATCTCATATATAGAAGTCAATGAGGTTCTCCATCACAAAGTAGGAAGAGCTTGGGGGATGAACACAAGAAGTTTAGACCTTCAAGGACAAAGGGATGCAGACTCAATACTAAGTGAAATTTCTCTAGAGTGTCTTTGCTCTCCAAGTTGAATTGTCGAATAGGATTGGATATGGCTCAATTTATAGCCTCCAAATGGAATTTAAGGGTTGAGTTGGAGCGTTTCTAGTATATGGAAGGTCAAGGATCATGGATCTCATGACATGGCATGGAAACCCGACATGATTTTTAGTTTTTGAGCACCAAACCCTATGTATGTAGGTTGTAGTGGAGAAAACTGCATATATGCTTGTTGTATAACTGATAGGGTACGTATATGTATAAAAATGTTGAAATATGAAGTACATAAAGGAGTGGACCTCATCAACGATGAATACTCACTGGAATTGGCAAGAATATGGTGAATTGGTGCCATGAAATAAAAACTACCCATCGAAGAGGAATACAACCCGTCACCAACATCCTTAGTTTCCTGCTGAGAATTATCAATCACAGGGATCAAAGATCCAAATGATGCACTAGGACTAGCATGCGCAAAGGAAAATTAAACAATCGGCATTATCTTCCCTTTGTGAGGAAAACATAAAGTGCAAAAAACTGATGACACGACAATTGTCATGGCATAAATCAAATTACGCCCTAGTAGTAAATTGTAGCCGAGGGGCGCATCAACCACCTCGATGTCGACCTCCACAGTATTTCCACCTAACTGGACCGGTCAAGTGGGAAGGATCCCATGGAGTTGAAACGAACGCCCATCAAATGTGGTCAACATAGTCATAGATTGAGACAGGGTCATAGATCCAATGGCTTTCCAATAAGTTAGAGACATCATGCATTTTTCATCACCTTCATCAAGTACAATATGTTTGATGGTAATTTTCATGTACTCCACATGGATTTGAAATGCCACGTGGTAAGGTAAGTGAGGCTTAATATACGTGACATCAAACTCAATAAACTTTGAGCCACAGGGGTCTAGAGATCCTAATGCAAATAACAAGGCATCCCTCTATGAAGGGTACATCTAGAGCATCTTCAAAGTTGACATCGCACATGGGGTTTGGCCCAAATATTCAACAATCGAATAATTTTGGGCGACTCTAGAATTACGATTGTCGACAGAGCGCTTTAGTAATCCTTTTAGAATATGAGGCAAAGGTTCCATCTTATTGATCTACAAGGGTGTTTTTGGGGCAGGAGGAGACTCTAGACCTATAATAGTCTATGAAGAACCGTAATCATGAGATCAAGTGGCTACATCAATCGTAGACTTAATCATATTGACACATAGATGACTACCTTCATGTGTTGAGGGGTTTTGACTCCCACTTGATGCATTTTTGATGTTTGAGGTCCCTGAGGCTATATGTTTATTACGTGGAAATGTGTTTGTCAGCACAGTGGGTGGCTGGGATAAGAGCCTTGAGGCTTCCTTGATTTTGGGGCATAGGTGGGTAAGGTGATCATCTTTACAAAGTTTACATGGAAACTTCACCTTTTGCTTCTCTTCCTTGCTCTCATTAGCATTATTATTTGATCTATCATTATTAGTGTCATCCTTGGATTTATTATTATTTTTCTGACCCTTATGATTATTACCTTGTCCTTTCTTCTTAGTCCCTCCTAGTTGTTGGTTATCATTCAAGTTAGATGACGATTGTACAAAATGCACATCTTCCGACTGGGTTGTGGTGGAGGACGAAGCTGAATATTGTCCTGCTACAGGTTGGATTATAAGCAAATATTTCAACTGGTTCTTCACCAAGTATGTAGTCTTAGAATTTTTGGAGCCTATGATGTCATCAGCATGAGGCTCAGGCTTTTGTATAGGATATTAGTTTGACCACGGTGTGTCGGGGAGAATTTCATAAATCATCCCAGATTGAGCATATATAAGGTCTAATTGTTGGGATTTGAAGATGGCTTATTTCTTAGATGTTACTCTGGATGTAGAGACATCCTTCAAAATATAAGGCAACAAATACTTAAGGAACCGTTCCAACGAAAACTCTGGAGGAATGTAGTCTTTAATCAACCTCTTATGTCTGCACCACTCTTAGATATGATCATAGATATGTGTGGCTTTGTCTTGGTGAAAGGTCGAAAAAAGTTCTATGTTGGCATCGTAACGAACCAGTAATTGGAATTGATTGAGAAAAACCAATACCATCTGATTGAAAGTTCCATATGTTCCCCCAGGTAGCTCAATGTACCATTTTGCAGTGACCCCAATGAGATTATGTTGAACTAGCCTCAAATGAATAGAATATTCGTTTAGGGAGTTAGATGAGCACCATAGATGAAAAGTAGTCACATGATCACCTAGGTCCTCACCAGTTTTTCCCTACAATTTTGAAATGTATAAAGGAAGCTTGGTGGGGACGGGGGGCCATGGCGGATTGTGATGCATGGGGTCATTCATTAATTTCAACAAATCTGACAGATTAAGCATGGCCAAAAAGGGAGTCAAAGTTGCGGCATTTAATCCCATGCTCCTGGGAAAGATTGGGGTTGAGGGATTGTAGACCATCCAAGGTTCTGGTATATACCATGGCCTTGTCTGGTAGGATAGTATCCTCCTCCAAACTAATTCATGAAAGGTTGTAAGGGCACTATGCTTATGGAAGCTGCATGATAAGGATTATATACGTTTCCCCTAGATGAAGGAACTTTGTGGTGTAGGTTTCCCATAATTTGAAATTGAATCCCTTTGGATGGAACACCAGAGGATGAAGGGGGATTAACCATAATAAATGCATACATCGAAATCGGTGTGGAGGAAGAAGGAATGAAGGACGAAATATGGGAAGTAAATTCTCCACCCATTTGAGCACTCCATCCCAAAGCACTGAAGCTAGGATTAGGCTCAAAGGAAGGAGGATTCCAACCTCCAACCATAGGATTCACTTGGGGAATATGACCTCCACCAAATGAGAAAGCAACATAAGGAGGCGTCTTTCCCCCAGACCCAAAACTAGGATTCACATTAGCCGTTGAAATGGAGGATGAGAGTTGCGACGTCATGTCGAGCATACTAAAAGAAAATGGATTAGAGGCTGAAGGTATTGACTGGGAATCATGATTCCACATACCGAAAAAGAGATACGAAAGAGTTTATTCCCATGGGTAGAGTAGAAATCATGGTTTGGGTAGCACTAGAGGAGGGAGCTTATGGCACCCACACCATTGAGGATGAGGGAGTCGAGGGGATCCCACTAATCACAGAAGAGAAGGGAGTCGAAGGAATTCCAAAGACGTTCATGTTTGACTGAGTACTCATAGTTGGATTATCACAAGTATGGGAGGTGGAGATATATGTACCACACTTATCAACTCTACACCTTTTAGAAGGCAACTTCGATAAAGGATAAAGATGCGGTGGTAACTTCAACAGACAAAGAGACCAGTGAGGAGGTTGGTCTTACTCCATGATGACTCAGAACTCGAGATATAAAACTAAATCCTAAGGCCGACTAATAATCATAGAGCACACCAAAATAAATTAAAAAGGCCAATGCACACAAACAAGATATAATGGTTGAATTGTCGAATAGGATTGGATATGGCTCAATTTATAGCCTCCAAATGGAATTGAAGGGTTGAGTTGGAGCATTTCTAGTATATGGAAGGTCAAGGATCATGGATATCATGACATGGCATGGAAACCCAACATAATTTTTAATTTTTGAGCACCAAACCCTATGTATGCAGGTTGTAGTGGAGAAAATTGCATATATGCTTGTTGTATAAATGATAGGGTACGTATATGTATAAAAATGTGCATTTTTTTTTCTCTCGAATGAACAAAAAGGGGACTTCAAGTCTGCAGAGGGAAATGGAAGGTCACCCAAGAAAGTTGCATGGAGTGAGGCAAAACAAATTGTAACATATGGCATATGGACGTTGATCTGACGGTTGTTGTGTAAAAATTATCTTGAGTCTAACTTGGTGCATCTGATCAACAATACGAATAGGTTTTTGCAGTTGAAGAAATCTAGTGATCATTGTATTAAATCGATCTATTTCAAGAAATCAAATTTTATTTGATAGTTGGACATCCATGAAAAAATGAATTGGAAACCATTTTTTTTGTGATCCTTTTGTATAAAGGCTGGCGAGAATTTAATGTAAAGGAATTTTTGGCCCAAAGCATATTGAATATTTTTCAATAAAAAAAAAGTATTTACAAAAAGAAATAGATTCTTCGATTTCGTTTCATGAGTTTGTGTGCTTCTCCTTCATGTTTTCACATGTCTCTATGAATTACTTTCTTCAAATTAATTTTCCAGTCTTATAAGTGTGTCAATTTGGTACAATTTCCACTGTAGTGAGTTTTCAAAACGATTATTGAGGTTCAACCTTTCCTCTTTTTTACTGTGAGTAAAATAAGACCTGCATTTCAATATTTTGTTTATAATTCTCAAATAATTTTGTGACACATGTAAATTTGTTGTTATTTCTTCTATTGGAAAGGAAGTAAAATTCATCTTTATTGGATACATTGCTTCTTGTTTCCAATTTTGTTTATCTCAATTATGTTTTTCATATTATTAAACTTTGAATGAACTTTATGAA